>OY728163.1:1899851512-1900368443 GCA_963277665.1 Viscum album | reverse complement strand
AGAGCCCAAATCAAGTTGAAAGTGATAACCAGATCCTCAATACAACTCTCCATATATATATATATATATCTGAAATGACAACTTCATAATTTCCCAGATTCTACCATTAGAAATCATGAAGTGTCTTCGGCCATTGGTTGTCCTCCGTCTCTAGATCAACCCTCCACCGGTCATTCAGATTGGCCTGCTGAGCCTCCACTGCTCGTACCACGTGCGAACGATGACCGGGTTCCATAAATGAAAAGTAAACATGGAACCCCTAAGACCAAGTTGTATGGAATTTATTTAGAATTCAGTTTAACTCATTATTTATATTAATTTACCAAAAATCCCCCCCCCCCAAAAAAAACAAAAGTCATCATAATGAATATACCTTTCCTAGGGTCTCTACCCCACAAATTGTGTAGCCTCACTTGGTCTTTTGGTAAGATCAGAGTCTTTGTATCAGATCACGGGGCCCCGAAAATCCCATTCCCTAGCTAGTCTTCCCTAGCCCATGTCATTCACCAAGAACACCTAACACTATTTCCCTACCATCCCATGCAATTCTCACTGTTCCTAACTCAAAACTCCATCCTATCTCTCAACCATCATCTCTGATACCATTACGTCATGACCCTCCTTCTTCAAGATGAGGTAAGGGATGATGAAGTGTCATGACCTTCCTTCTTCAAGATGAAAAAGAGACAATGAACCCCGAGTCCCACCTCCAATAGGCCCTGGGGTGGCAAACATCACCAAGGGTATTCACATATCACAAAAATGGGAGGCATTACCTTTTTTTATAGTAACCAAGATCAAGAGATAAGATGTATTATCCTCAAACAAATTCAAGAAATATATTTGTAAAAGAATCCACAATCCATCCCACATGCATGTTTAAAGTAAAACTGCTAGAAATACAATGAAAATATCTAATGTAAATACCCAAATAATAAGGCTAAACAACTACACATAATTTTTTCCCAACATCCTAGCTATTAAGGTCCAGTATAGTTTGTGTAATCTACATGGAAAACTAAAAACAGTTTTATATACATAGGGTGAGGATTAAAGTATACTCAGAAGTACAAACCAAATTCACTCATGCACAAGTGGAAGAATTATACTAATACCCATGTGAGAAAACAACAAAAACTAAAAAAAACACATAACAAGGTATAATATCCACCCCAACCTCACCAAGGAAGGATCGCTAAATAATGCAATTTAAGTAAAGTAAATTAGTAAACACATCATTATTTGGGTACCCCACACCACTTCCCATTGGTTAACTGCTCGTCCCTAATAGGGAATGTCCTAACACTACCATGATCTTCCACAAGACCCATTGTCACAACCTGCCTACACACACATGGTCCAAAAACCGCACCACATTCTTTCCCATAGGCTCCTCGACATCAAGCCACACCACATTCCTACCGGCAGACACCTAGGCCTCAAACAACACCACATTCCTGCCCGTAGACACTTAGGCCTCATCCTGAAGACACTTGAGAAACAAACCTCACCCGCATACATAAGCTATTCCTCAAGCCATTAATTCCTGCCCAAATAATCTTGGGTGATCAATGCCTAGAAGAGGGAGTATAGAAGAACTAATAACCATCCATCCATACTCCCACTAGGAAGTTGGGAGAAACACCCTCACCCATGAAATGAGGGTGTTCAGAACATAGTACTCAACTAGGGTGGGGTTCATATTGAAATCAAAAGAAACTAAAAGTATATATATATATATGTGTGTGTGTGTGTGTGTGTGTGTGTGTGTGTGTACCAAACACTCATCCCAACTAATGGGTTTTCAAAACAAACAACCATCCCACAAAAAACTACCCTTACTTCCATCTCTAAATCATAACCACATAGCCATCCATAGACTTAATTTTTAATCCCATCCAATTCATTCAACCAATAATAAATATTCATTAGACAATTCATTCATTTATTTATTCCATCCCTACCCAAGAAACTAATAAACACAACACACCATAAGTAACATCATAACCCACACACACTTCACCAAAGTCTCTAGAAACTCTGAGCGAAAATCCCACGCAAGGTAACACCATCCTTCTTCAAAATTATCCCTCCCAAACCATCCTTGGTAGTCTCATTACACAAAAATCACCACATATAGAAAACAAAAAAACTCAACCAAATTGAAGTCCCATTGCACACTCCCCTTTCTTTGACACCCATCAAACCACTACCACCATCATTATTCAATGTAATACCACCTTTTCCTTCCTATTAACAAGAAAACCCCCAACACACCTCATCAAAACCACACTCAGTAACATAAACCTAGAAAAAACTGAAACTACAACCTCACTACCCAACCACTATCTAGATGCAGTCCCACTACATAACAAGTTCATCCATTTCACAATCAATTAATCTCTCAACCTGTGATACCATTTCACCCTCAAACTATCCACACACACGAACATGATCTCAACAACAACACCATACAACCCGTACAAAACAAAAGATAAAAAATATACACATAGAGCACATGACCACACCAAAAAAGGAAAAGGGTATTCAGATTTAGAAAATTCGTTCTTTAACTCCACTTCGATAAAAAAAGGGTTATCACAAAACAAGTTTGATCCAGGGGCAGTCATTTATTTGACCGAGTATATGTGGTTAATAAATTTCATAATTCCAAAGTTCAATAGGGGATACATAACAAGCATAAAGAATCACCCAATAACAAACAAATACCACCAATGAACATGATTTTTAGAAGCCATAAAATTCACAATACAGATCAAATATAACAGATAAAACAACACAAGCATCATCATCATCTTCCCAGCCCCTCATTTATTACTAATTTAGCCAAAACTGTTATCATAACAGGTCTGTTTATCTTCATAATAGTTCTTAATTAATATTTGTTTTTGAATGTATTCTCAAAGAGATATGATTTTACCAACCCTTCATGATACACAATTAAAATAGAGACAAAGGAATTCTTAATTGGAATAAGAGATGATCAACAATTCCTCCTTGCGCTAAAAAAATGGGTGCGTGAGTAGCAGGAAACTCTGAGGGAAAACTAGACTGACATCTATAGCACATATGTGACTCCTTAGGGAAGAAATTTTTTAGGCACACCAAGAGTAAACTAAAACACTCTAGGAAGAGAAGATCTCCTCTTAGAAGATCTAGATCCTATATCAATGGAAGGAAACAGTTTCAAGGTAAATTAAAGTGGGATCATGGTCAAGATTACACGGGTTGACAATTTCAATGTCTGAGGATCATTATGATATTAAATATATAATTAATATCCTTTCAAATTCCTTTAGATATGCTAAAACAAGGCTTTAAACTTGATTTTCATCATGTAAAACATAATAGGGGAAAAACTGGAAAAACTGGGAAAAAGATGGAAATGACTCGCCGATGGAAGAGTCACCGACATGAGTTACCGATAGTGAGTCACCAATTCCTGACTCAATGAAATGAGTCAACGATGTGACTCACCGATGCCACTCACCAATGCCCGACCTACCAACGCCCTGACCTACCAATGCTCTTCCCTACCGACGCTTTGATCTACCGACACCCCGACCTACCAACACCCTAATTCACCAACAACCTTTGTCACCAACTACCAAACCTACCAATGCTATGACATAATGATTCCCCGACCTACCAACACCTTGATTCACTAACACCTCAACCTACTGATGAAAAACATGAATTTTGAAAAACTCTTGAAATGAGCCACTACTCCCTCCCAAAACACCCCAAACACTATATTTTGTCAAAGTAATGGTCTGGGGAGGTCCGAGCCATTAAAAATATCGTGAATAATTTTTCAATCTTAAATATAAGAATATATATCTAACTAAAATATACAAAATCAAACCACTATTTATTATATCCAGATTAAACAAATACCATACCTAAAAAAAATACAACCCTCAAATATGTGTTCCTAAAAAGGATCTAAATTAATTTAACCATTCTATAATTTAATTTATTAAGGTTATTGGATCTATTTAAAATATTATTTCATACCATTTATAAAAAATTACTAAATTATGATTCGTATATGTTTCAAATAATCCTCAATAACATCATGAATATACCAAAATTTCATTGATAAATATCACTAAAAAATTTAAGAGAGCTAATATAATCATGAATTGGTTTCAATTATGATATAATTAACATACCATATTCAGGACTAATAAGCTCACTTATTACATCATAATAGAAATAAAATAAGTTTTCCATCTATTTATACATGCTCCCTTAATTGGTTATAAGAAATAGTGGATTATAGATACATATATTTCTTGACATCATTTTCATGATCATGTTTCAATGAAATACATAAAAAATGGTTATGATATCACCCAAAATAAGAACAAGAAATCATTATTTATAATATTTCTTCCATTATGACAACTAAAATTTTAACATATGATACTTCTAGGTCAACCTTTGACTCTCCTTATTCAATCCTTGGAAATATATGGTCATTTTTACAATAGGATCTCTATTCTAATTAATTAAAATAAATCATAAATCATACATAATGGGTTTTAATGATAATGTTATTGATAAAATCATATACATAGGGAGTGTCTCACCTGGTGCGATGTCTTATGCCCACTCATCCTATATAAAAGTAATGACTGTGTCAATGCCAACTAACCCTTTTATAGTTTATTACACAAAGATGATTTTGATGAATACCTATATCAACTATATAGTATCTAGATATTGATGTATTTATATGAAATCCCAAATATCCATATTTTAACAAAACCTCTTGATATTATCCCAAAATAGAAATAATATTAGGGTTTTCATAAATTATTAGACCAAATTTCTTTTTTTGATGTAGGGGAAGGTGTGAGAAATAACTAATAATCAAAAGAAAAATGGACAGGTTAGAGGTGCCTAATGTAGTGTAATCCAAGGGAATCACCCATCAGTAGGTTCACTAATTCCAGTGGAAAGTAGACCATATTAGAGAAAAAAGTAATAATATTATATTGAGAGGTTGTGGAAGTAAGGAAGTCATCCACCTTTTTTCCTTATCTACATGTGTGAAAGAACTTCCATGTGATTATTGTTGAGATCATTTCACATTTGAATGATGAATGATTTTTTTATAAAATAATACCACAATCAAATAGGGAGTACTCAATAATAATAGAGTCAATTTCAATCACTGGAAGATGTATGTTCTTCTTCTTACACCGTAGCAGTCCTACATGCAGTGCATATTCTTCCACCTAAAGGGAATTTCCACTTCCTATAAAATTAGAGAAAGAAACGATAGTCGATAAATTGTGGTCCCAAACGATGCCACCACCCTTCTTGAAATTTGAGCATCATGATCAGTCTGTGTTGAGATTGAGTTTTTCAGGGGGGAGCCAACGAACCTCTCTAACCTAGGGGTTATTTTAATCCAATCGGTGGTAAGTGATAGTAAGAAATAGTTAACACATATATGAAGCTTTATCCCATTTTTTATTGAATAGAGAAAGATCAATCAGAAGATTCTTGGTGTTCGAGATAATATCAAATCTGTTTCATGGGGTACTCTCATAGAGAGAATTTTTCCTCACCTAGAATATACACCAGAAACCTATTGCAATGATCACGCTGCATTCTTTCTTCTCAGGACTAAAAGTGCTCAATCATTGAAAACAATGATAGAGAAAAGGGGTTCTTGAAGAAGCATGGTTGTGGAGACCTATGAAGGTACCAAAAAAATTATAGAAAGAATCTACCCAATCACTCTAAAAAAATATGGGGTTCACAGTTTCACTCTTGAATTCATTGAAACAAGAGCACTTATGAGCCAGGAAAATACTGATATATTGAAAATTTTCATCTATTAGTATGGCTTGGAACCTGACATGCCACATGTTAATATTGATCTTAATTGGGAACTCATTTTGCCAAATCATTTCACCCCAGAAATCAGTGACAATCTACTTCATCTAAATCTTCTTATAGTCATTCACTATGAAGATCCCCATTGAGGACCAGGTCAAGAAATAATTTTAGGTCTAATTTCATCATGATGAGGTCAAAGAATTCATATTGATCCTTTTATAGGATGGAAAAAATGATGCCTGATAAGGATATTTCTTTTCTAAAAGTGATGTAATGAATAGGGCAACCCAAGATGCTGATATTGGTACCCATCTAGTTTTATTTCCAAATTTTGTAATACCCTCTTACCATAATCCAACAAGAGTGGTTCTGATGTGTATAAATGTGATCTTGAAAAATTAACTGGACCGGGGAGGTCCCGACTCTTGATTAATCCATCTCAACACCATACTTTCTACTCATATAATTACCCAAAATACACCCCCTTATGAATATCCCAATAATATTTCCAATGAATAAATATAATTATAAAAGTGATGTTTCTAACATTGATTACCCCCTAATTAATAGGTTCTAACATCATGGTACAAGAGTCATAGTGATGTTTTTTATCTGAGTGAGAATTATAGGTAAAAGAGACCAGAATATTTTCAATAACAGTGAGCACACTTTCCAAAACCTTAAGGGAAGAAAGCACCTAAATTGGGATGAAAGTAGGAATGCTTTTAACCAAGGAAATTATTCATCGAAATGAAAGGAAAGTATTTTTACAATTCAAGATACCACTAGGGATTCTATCAATAAGATTATAAAAATGATATGCCTAGATCATGCTCTGGGAAATTGGATTGCCTAGGTATGTCACTAGAAATGTATTTTTTCATTTCCATTTGATTCTTAAGTGATCTAACCTGGTTACTTGAGAAATGATTTGAGATATGGAAGTTTATCTACTCGTAGATTATAATTTTACCACTCAAGTAGAATTACTACTAATTAATGGAGTTGAAGACACAGATGGAAATTTTTCTAGCATTAATGAAGGTGATCATATCATATACAAACATGAGATGTGAGATTCCCCCTTCATGGGACCTACATCGGTGGGGAAGTATATTACCCATACTGGTATTTTTATTAATGGAACAACAAAGGGTTTCATTGGTAAGGATGAAGGGGCTTCGGGAGAGGGGTATCCTTGTCTCAGACCGTGAACTACCATGAAAAACCCACAATTCTTTTTGATGAGCGTTTTCATGGGTCCTCTCAAATGAAGTGTGAGTTTTGGGTACTTGGGTGCAGTAGAGTGGCTGACCAAGGTCATATCTCAAAGGAGGAAGTAAATTAAAAACACCTCTTAAATGTATTATAAAAATATAATAAATAGAATAAAAAAAATACGTTGAAGTATGGGGGGTTATTTATCATTTAGAAAACTAGAATAAGTTTTCTGGAAGAAGATTGATTTTTTTGTTTTTAATTTTGAAATGAAGTTTGATTAAAAAGATGCAACAAGAAGATGTTTTTTTGAAAATATTTTAAAAGGTGCAATAGATATAACTATACCTATTCATTTAATTTTTAATCATTATAATTTAAATTAATATCCACTTAATTATGATCCCTTAATTTTTTAACCCTCAAAACCAATGAGAGTTAACTTAACCACAAAGATGAAATTTCTTAAACCCTAGGATAGCTTCGAATCATACAATCGCAGCACCCTTCTTTGATTTATGTTATAAGGTTATCTTATGGTCATTGGTTAATTAGAGAACATATCAATTCTGTAAATTAAGATTAATTTATTGTAGAGATTATATTTTAAGTCTAAAAACTTATCCCGTCTGGTCTTGTATTACCGATTAAGTTCGCGGTCTCACAATTTACACAAAATCTCGACCTCATGTGTTTTTGTGTAAATTGTTCAATTACTTAATTAGATTATTATAATACAAAAAATAAATTCATGAATCATATTAATATAATTAAAGTATAACATTGATTCAGAATAAAATAAATGAATAAGGTAATAGGTAGATCAATTACTAAAAAGAACTACTCTTCCATGGGCAGTGTAGTCATCATTGAAACGTTTTGAATTCGCAAGGGGTTATAAAGGGTATAACCCAATCTTGTTTCTAATCTTGAATTCAAGCCCAAATATGAATATAAGAAGATTAAAAGATAAAAACATAGAATATTAATTGAAGAAAAATTTAAGATACAAGCGTGAAAGAAAATAAATACAAAGTGGAGGTGGGAGAGGAGAGCCTTTTTAGAAGAGATGTTTTCACAAGGCCTTACTTCTTCCAAGAGTTTTTAGGGGATAACAAGAGACAAAATTTCTGAAAAACCTTTCCAATTTCTTGACCAACTCTCCCAAATAGTGAAAATATCCTTTAAATAGTGCTTTGGAGGGCTAGGGTTACAAGACTTTTTTAAGAGTGAAAGGGAAATTCGGCCAAATTGTTTAATCCCACTCGAACTACATAGTTTACCTAAAAAACGCACGACCTATCTGGCCTTATATAAGGATGGTTTTTTCATAATCATGTTCAAGAGCTTACTACCAAATTTGGGCCCAATAAAATCCCAAATGAAGAAGCTACGACTCAATTGGTGAAGTGATGTCCAATCTAGATAGTTCAGTCCAACTTTGCCTTCATGGCCAATTTACTCAACTCAAATGCATGATACATCTCTCATGTCCTGAATAGAATTTGTATCCCATTAAGTCAGGAATATAGTTACAATATATTAAGTCAAAATAATATATAGAAAAATATTTATGCCTGAAATACTACAGTGAATTTTAAAAGGTAAAACTGGAATTTTCACTAAATTTTCAAATGAATGATCTAATACCAAATATTTTATAAATAAACACATTTACCACAATGTGAGGAAATTATATCATTTATTATTAATAAAATATTCAATAAAATTGTGTTTTATTAACTCCACCACATTTATCACTTTTCACTCTTGTGAAAAACCTCATATCATGTATTTGAAAAAATTGTGACAAGATATGCATGTTCATATTTCTTAATCCATAGTGGAAATATAAGCAAAGTAAGAATACGATAAAGAGTCAATATCACTAAATTTTAAATCTTTTATCTCATAAATTGTTTCAAAAAAAAATCCAGTGATATTGATAACACTAATCATAGCGAAACAAGTCATGGGTCTACCATGCCACTAATTCTCCACATGTTTGTGTGCCAACCATTCCAAGATTGTCTCTCCACTCTTTATCTAGTATATTCAGGTCAATAAAAACTTTTCTTCTTACCTGATTCTATTCCACCGAACCTGTTCAACATCCTTTGTAATCAAATTCCAAAACCCACTCATTTAAGCATTCCCAAAAGTCAAACCATGAGCTCCAGACCTAAATATCCACACATGTTGTACATTTCTTCACTCCCCTATTTATTGATTGTTTTTTTGGATTTTTTTAGAGGGTTTACAACACTCAGATATTAGGTGCACATGCATAGGTCAATCTTGTATAGTTATGAAAATGATCAGAAGAGAAACGAACGTATGGAAAGACCATGTTATAAGCTGAAAAGAATTACTTACCCTGAATATAAATTCAATTGGGTAAGATAAACTCACAATTAGTTATTATGTGAAAAGATGTGTGGAGAAATAAATGAAACAATTTACCATGAACAAAAATCACAAATAATGGTGTCATAATCTAAAAGGTTTTATTATGAAACAAACAATCATATCATCGATGACTTCAATTTTTATAAAAATCAATTCTTAATGAATAAATATTACTCATTATTATCATTCCACAAATGAATTTTGAAAACATGCATTTTCTATAAATGTACATGTTATATGATATGTTTTTCTTCTTCTTTTTTTACTTTTTTTGTTTTTTTTATAAATTTAACCCAAAACATAATAGAAAACACACACAAAATAAACAAATGAAAATCCTAAATATATACCCCAAACTTTTTTCCCCTCGTTCACACTTAAAATATTGTATTGTCCTCAATGTAAACCTATGAGATGATATATGCACATGAAATGTATAATTTTAAATAGGATAAATAATATAAAATTGAAAGGGTTAGGAACAGCCTGATATGATCAAGTGATGATGGGGTCATACAGTGTGATGAAATCCACTGTATTAGTAGAAAGTCACTCAACGTATTTCTTCAAATGTTTTCCATTGACTATAAAGATCCTTCCAGTATCCTCTCGCGCAATCTCCACTGCACCGTAAGGAAAAAAATTAGATACAATATAAGTACCTAACCATCTATAACGCAACTTAACAGACACTAGCTTTAGTCGTGAACTATAGAGAATGACTTTCTCTCCAACATGAAACTCCCTTTGTTTGATTATTCTATCATGAGTTGCTTTTGAAATTTCCTTGTAGAGCCTTGATTTCTCATATGAAGACTATCAAATCTTCTCAAGCTCTTGAATTTACAGATTCCTTTGAATTCCAGCTTGGTCAAAATCCATATTTCATTTCTTTATAGCCCAATAAGCACGATGCTTGACTTCCATGGGAAGATGAAAAGATTTCCCAAAAACAATTAAAAATGAGGACTTTTATATGTTTTCCTATATTACCAAAGTGCATCATCCAAGTGCTTTCCCTAATCCTTCATATTTTGTTGCACGATTTTCTCCAAAATTTGTTTCAACTCCCTATTTGAAACCTCAACCTGGCCATTTGTTTGGGGGTGGCATGATGTTGATGTTTTTTCCCATCACCCCATACTTTGAAAGGAGGGAATCCAAATTACTATTGAAAAAGTGTGTCCCTTGGTCACTAATGATAGCCTTCAGTACTCTAAACCTGCAAAAAATCTGTGCTTTGACAAAGTCCACTACAACATGAGAATCATCAGTCATGGTGGCCTTAGCCTCTACCCATTTACTCACATAATCAATAGCAACCAAAATATTTAGAAAACCAAAGGAACTAGGAAAAGGACCCATAAAATCGATTCCCCACACATCAAAAATCTCATAGAATAGTATGAGTTGTTGGGGAATATCATATCACCTAGAAATGTTCCTAGTGTGTTGGAAATGAGAGAATGAATTAAAAAACACATGGGCATCATGGAATAAGCTTGGACAATATAATCTAGAATCTAATACTTTCCTAGCTATCCGTTGGGGTACAAAGTGTCCACCACAAGAAAGTGTATGATAAAAATGTAAAACAAACTGAAACTCATGATTAAGAATAAACATTCTAATGACATTGTCACTACACATGCTCCATAGGCATGGATCATCCCAAACATAAAATATTGACTCACTCATTAATTTTTGGACTTGATGTTTCTTTAAATTTGCTGGGATTTTGGATGCAATAGGGTAGTTCACTAAATTAGCATACTAAGGATGCATACCTGAGATGGAATAAAGATACTCATTAGGGAAAGTATACCGAAGTGGTACCTGGTCCAAGGTGTCATCCTCTAGTGTGTGAGTAAGCCTAATCATGTGGTATGTCACCATGTTTTCTAGCCCCTTCTTGTCCTTTATCTCAATATCAAATTCTTGAAGAAGAAGCATCCATCAGATTGGCCTAGGCTTTGCATCCAGATTCTTCAAAAGGTACCTCCGAGGTGCATGGTCAGAAAAAACAACTACTTTATTACCCAATAAATATGAACAGAATTTATCTAAATAAAATATAATGGTAAGAAACTCCTTTTCCATGGTTGTGTAGTTTTATTGGGCTGAATCTAGTGTCCTCGATGCATAGGCAATAACATGTGAACGTCCCTCTACCCTCTGAGATAAGACAACTCCAACCATGAAGTTGGAGGCATCACACATAATCTCAAAAGGAAGCTCCCACCATGGAGGCTGTATGATAGGTGGAGTGGTAAGACTTTGTTTTAGCTCATCAAAGGAATTATTGTAAGAATCATCAAACACAAAATCAGAATCCTTTTGAAGTAATTGTGACATAGGAAGTGAAATCTTACTAAAATATTTGATAAAGCATCGATAAAATCCTTCATACCCTAGGAAATATCTAACATCACGAACACATGAAGGATAGGGTAGGGATGAAATAATATCTAACTTAGATATATCAAACTCTCTCCCATGTTTTGACACTACATGACCTAAGACAATGCCATGCTCTACCATGAAATAACACTTCTGAAATTTCAAGACCAGTTTATTCTCAATACAACGATTCAAAAACTTTCCCAAACTAAAGATAAAATAATCAAATGAAGACCCATACACTGTAAAATAATCCATAAATCCCTCCATGTAGGACTTAATGAAATCTGAAAAAATACTCACCATGCATCTCTGAAAGGTACCTGGGGAATTGCAAAGTCCAAATGGCATTCTTCTTTAGGAAAACGTACCCAATGGACAAGTGAATGTTGTCTTCTCCTGACCCTCCAGATTAACAGGAACCTGAAAATATCTAGAAAATATATCCAAGAAACAATAGTGTGTTTTCTGAGCTAGTCTCTCAAGCATTTGATCAGTAAATGGGAGGGGGAAATTATCCTTGCGAGTGGACTGATTTAGTTTCCTATAATAAATACAGACACACCAACTGTTTTGAACCTTCATTATAACTAACTAATCTTTATCATTTTTAACAATAGTAAAACCACTTTTCTTAGGCACAACTTGAATAAGACTTACCCACTGAGAATCTGAAATAGGAAAGATTATACCTACCTCAAGAAATTTCTCAACTTCTTTTTTAACAACTTACAGAAGGGCTGGATTGAGTCTCCTTTGTAGATACCTCACAAGTTTATCCCCATCCTCCAAAATAATCCTATGCATGAAAATGGAGGGGCTAATACCTGATAAGTCACCCAAGTTCCACCCAATTTCCCTGATGTTCTCCCTTAAAAGTTTCAAAAGTTTTTCTTCATATTAAAAAGAGATATTGTTAGAAATGATAATAGGTAATCTTTTACCAATCAAAAAGTATGAGTATTTGAGATTAGGTGTAAATGGCTTGAATTCTAATATAGGGGGTTCTGTATGGATGGAGATAGTGAAGTAACTGAAATATGTGCACAAAGAGCCTCAATATCAGAATAGACATAATCAAAATCAGAGAATAGTTCATCAAATCCATCATCATACTCAACTGCCATGTCATAATCAGAGTTCACATGATCAAAATTAGAATATGAATCCATTTCAAAATCAAATATAAGAGAGTCTTGTTCAATAGAAATGGGTGTGTAAGTGCTCTTAGACATAAAACTAGAACCAATGCTCATAATCTCCCTATTTATAGGACAATCAAATTCCATGGGGTTTTTACTTGGTGGTTCAAAATGGTAGATAACAAAAGTAGAATGGTTCTCCGAGGGGTACTTCATTGAGTCCATAACATTAAATATCAGAACTTCATCTCTAAAATCCAAGGAAAGTGTACCCTTATGTACATTTATGATAGTTTTTGTAGTTTTGAGGAAGGGTTTACATAAGATAATGGGAGCATGAGAACTTACCTGACCATCCTCCATTTTAAGAACATAGAAATTTGCTGGAAAGATCATGTCTCTTACTCGAACAAGTACATCCTAAAGGACTCCCGCTGGATATTATGTAGCTCTATTCACCAAATGCACCACTACTCTCGTCGGCTTCAACTCACCAACCTGTAAAGAAGAGAATACAGAGTGAGACATCACATTATGGAATCTCCCAAATCACAAAGAGCATTAGAAAATTGAAACTCCCCTTTGGTAAATGTGATAGTGAATGTCCTTGGATCCTTGCACTTTTTTGGTATTGATATAGTTGGTGTAATGAGTGCTGACACATTCCTTACAATATTGATCCTCTCATTTCCCTTGAGCCCTCTTTGATTGGTGGAATGTTCTTTTAAGAATTCCATATACCTTGGGATTTGTTTAATGGATTAAAGTAGAGGGATGTTGATCTCCACATGATTTAATGTATACAAAACCCCTTTTTTCATCACCTCCTCATCCATATTCATGGTTTGTAAAACCCTATTTGGAAAGGTAAGGGGTTTAATAGGAACATCATTAATCTTTTTCTTACCTTTATCTTTCCCCTTTGGTTTCTATTTAGCTGGTCTTGAATGGATCTTCTCCGGAGTTGAGGTGAATCATAGTGGAATGGTGGGTGTAGAAGTATCATTCATTTGCTTCCCACTTTTCAATGTGATGGCACTAAAATTTCACTTTGGATTTGAAGTAGGATGGGAAGGTAGATTTTTTGAATTTTTACTTATAAGTTCATAGAGGGTAGTGGCAATTTGGATCATTTGAGTCTTCAACTCCCTTATCTATGAACCTTGACTCTTCAGCTTATTTTGCTGATTAAGAACAATTTGTTTCAAAATATCATCAATGTTAGAATATACCTTGGTTTCGGGATTCCCTTTTTGTTGTCTTGTTGATTCATGTGCTTCAAATAACCTTTGGGGTTGTTGGAAACCCTTTTTGTAAGATGGAGGCTATTGGAAGTTTTATTGAAATGGGGGACTTTGTTTTTGTCTAGAGGTATACCTCATGTTCGATTGTTCCTTCCACCCTTGGTTGTATGTTTGATCAAATGAATCAAACTTATTTTGGGGATATGGTTGTTGTTGCTTCTGAAATGGTCTCCTAGGAAACACTACTGCACAATCCTCTATTTCTTGTAGTTGGGGGAAACAGTCAATTGGGTGGCTTGTATCAGTGCAAATGCCACAAGGCCTTAAAGTAGGGGGTTGAGATGTCTTCTATGATAAAGAAATATGCCTCAACATAGTGGTTAATTATTCCAACTTAGTATCAATTAAATGACCTTCTATAGAAGATGGAATCACCTAATGTACTCCCCTGACATGTGGTGCACCTCGATCGCTAAATTGTTGAGAGTTTTGTGCCATCTTGTTGATCAACACACGTGAAGTTGCTGGTGTTTTGTTGACCAATGCCCCTCCAGCTATGACATACACCATGATTCTCTCCATAGGTGTGATTATTTCATATAAGTATTGGATGAGGAGTTTCTCACTGATTTGGTGATGCGGGTAGCTTGAACACAACTTCTTGAATCTCTCCCAATACTTATACATTGACTCCCCATGTGTCTGCTTGATCCCTGAGATCTCCTTTCGAATGGAATTGGTCCCTGATGTTGGAAAAAATCTCTCTAATTGGTTGAAATAATTAATTGTATCTATGGAAATATTTCCAATTTGATTAGAATTATCATGGGCTCTCTCAAATGAAGTGTGATTTTTTTGGGGTACTTGGGTGCAACAGAGTGGCTGACCAAGGTCATCTCTCAAAGGAGGAAGTAAATTAAAACAACTTCTTAAAGGTATTATAAAAATAAAATAAAAGAGAATAACAACACTACTTGAAAGGATTTGGGGGTTTTATCTTTTATAAAACTATAATAAGTTTTCTGGAAGAAGATTGCATTTATTTGTTTTTAATTTTGAAATGAAGTTTGATTAAAAAGACGCAACAAAAATATGTTTTTTTGAAAATATTTTAAAAGGTGTAATTGATTTAACTATACCTCTTCATTTAATTATTAATAATTATCATTTAAATTAATATCCTCTTAATTATGATCCCCAAAATTTTTAACCCTTGAACCTTATGATATTTAACTTAACCACAAAGATGAAATTTCTTAAACCCTAGGCTAGCTTCGAAACACGCAATCGCAGCACCCTGCTTTGATTGATGTTCTAAGGCTAGATTATGGTCAGTGGTTAATTAGATCACATATCCATTCTGTAAATGAGGATTAATTATGTTTAAGGATTATATTTTAACTCTACAAACTTATCCCGTGTGGTCTTGTATTACCGATGAAGTTCATGCGCTAACAATTTACACAAAATCTCGACCTCACGTGTTTTTGTGTTAATTGTTCAATTTCTTACATAGTTTCTCCCAATAAAAAAACTCAATTAATGAATCATATTATGTTAATTAAAGTATCTAATTGATTCAAAATAAATTAATGAAGATGTTAATAGGTAGATCAATTACTAAAAATAACTACTCTTCCATGGGCAGTGTAGTCATCGTAGAAACATTTAGCATTTTCACAGGGTTAAAAGGGTATAACCCAATATTTTTTCTACTCTTTAATTCCAAAACAAAGAAGAAGATAATAATATGAAAAGGAAAAACAAATAATACAAATTGAAGAAAAATTCAAGATACAAGCATCAAAGATAAGATATACAAAGAGGAGGTGGGAGAGGAGAGACTTTTGGAAGAGATGTTTGCGCAAGGCCTTACTTCTTACAAGAGTTGTGAGGGGATCCAAAGAGACACAATTTAAGCCAAAACTTTACAATTCCTTGACCAATCCTCCCAAAGAGTGAAAATATCTTTTAAATTGATCTTGGGAGGGCTAGGGTTACAAGACTTTTTTAAGTGTGAAAGGAAAATTCGTCCAAATTGTTTAATCCCACTTGAACTGCATATTTGACCTCAAAACGCATGATTTATCTAGACTTATAGAAGGATTATTTTTTCATAACCATGTTAAAGAGCTTCCCTCCAAATTTGGGCTCAATCCAATGTAGTATGAATAAGATAAAACCCAATTGGTGAAGTGATTTCCAATCTAGATAGTTCAGTCCAAATTTGTCTTCATGGTCCATTTACTCAACACAAATGCATGATCTAGCTCCCATGTTATGAATAGAATTTTTATTCCATTAAGTCAGTAACATAGTTAAAAAATTTTAATTCAAAATAACATATATATAAATATTTATTCCCTAAATACTATATTGAGTTTTAAAAAGTAAAACTAGAATTTTTACCAAATTTTCAAATGAATGATCTAATCCCAAATATTTTATAAATAAACACATTTACCAAAATTATAGGAAAATATATCATTTATTATCAATAAAATATTCAATAAAATTGTGTTTTATCACTTTACTAGGAAGGATATAGAGATCCACAAGGAACCTGAAAATCTGAATAGGAGATCAAAATCCTACTGAGAAAATACCATGCAATAGGGAACTTTGTGGATGTAGTTCCATTAATTTTTTGTAATATTTATTCATGTAAAGATTGATAATAATGTTTTATCTAAGGGACATATTATTTATATCCCCTAAAATTTATTAATCCAAATCGATTTGTCCCCGTATCATTCTTCTATGAATAAAAAAGGGTTGTTCTAATGAGATCTAATGGGGAATATGAATTGTGATTATTTTGTTGAGAATGGTAGAAGTCACCTTATAAGGGTAGTTTAGCATGATGATAAGACTATAATGGTGGATATATTATATATATTTGATTTTGGGAATTCTAACCATAGTGGTGGAACAAGCCACATGAGGAGGGAATCCACTACAGAAGAATTCTTGTACTGCATAAACCAAATCATACCTGACCAGATCCTAATCCACCCTATGAAAGGGCCTAGTGAAACTGTCTAGTTCTAGTGTTATATCTATTTTAAGAGACCAAATTTCCTCCCACACCTCCTCTTCCACCGGTAGTGAAACATAGAGTTCATTATCCTGACCATTCACCACCTGTGGAATGGAACCCATGAGGGCTAGTTTTAATCTTTGGTAACCTCTGATCATGTGGGGGTTTTGACCTAAAAATAAAGAACAAAAATATTTTTCCAAAATATCCCTAGCCACATCCTAGTCATCAGTGAGTGATTAATTTTTCAGGAGGAAACTTTTCATGTTGATATGCCTCTTATCCTTGATACACTCTAGAAAATATACCATGTTCTAGAATCTATATTCCATTTTATCCTGGAGTTCTCTAGTTCCACACACTCATGGTTTAATATCATAACATCCAAGGGTTTCATTTTATAATCCAAGTCACAAAAAATATTTTCATTACCCTCATGTTCGAGATTAATATTAAATCGCTCGATCTTTGAATTGAGTGCTTCCATGTCATGAAGATGAGGAGGGTAACTATTGGTCCATGAGTGGAGCTCTCCTTTGAGATGTCTTATCTTGTCAAGAAGTATGATCCAAGAACATACTGGTGAAGGTTTCATCTAGGACTACTACACCATTTGATGGAATCCCAGAAAGATGGTCCTTAGATGATAGAAATAGAAGCGGACCCCATTTTCCTTTCTAGGACACAGATAAATACAGAGAGGGGAACGATCATAGAGGCTTTGAGTAAGGTGAAAAAAATTAGCATCTGGGAAGGAGGATATTTCTGGAAAATTGGATAGGCATCATCTAAGGGTACACCAAGTGCATCCGTCCTCTTTTTTATTGTTACACCAGGTGAAGACATTTCCCAATAATCCTATATAGATAAGACCCAAGGAGACCATGAAAGAAATGAACTCTTGATTGGCCTTGTGGGGGGAGGCCCCTCCTCCCTCCATTTATCTTGGGCCTACCTTGATATTAATGTCTCTACCAAATAGCCATGGTGTGCACCATGGGTTGAAAGGGCATGCCATAGAGATTATCTGGTAGGATCATCACACATAGAGTTAAAAATAGATATGTAGATAAAATTAGATCTGGTGATAAGTTTTATTATAACATAATTCCTCTGGGACTTAGCTACCTCCACTATCATACTTGGTTTCTAGAAGATCCAAATATAGAGACTATGTGTTGTTACATTCAGGTAATGGTTAACCCTGATCCTATGAGAATATTCAATAATCTTGGGGGAACAAAAAATTTTGTTCAGAAACCAAAATTAGGGAAGATTTTCTGTTGTGAAGCTCAGTCCAAATTTACTATGTTTTAACCCTATAACCTATTCCTCAGGCATTCTGAATTAGGAAGGAAATAATCGAACTCATTTTCACCATCTTTGGGCCCTAACATAGTGGAAATGTTTTCATTAAAAGAAAAACTAACTAGAATAATCTTGAACTGGGATCTCATACAAACATCATTGAGGTGAGGTGAAAGAGGTAGATCTATAAGTTTTGGGGATTCTGGTGGGAGCATGGAAGGAGTCATTTTTTGGGGGAAAGGGACTACTTTCAGCAGTTTTGGATTGACTACTACCAAATGGTTCTTCTCTTTGGGAGAATTTGACAATACTCTATTCACCACTAATAGGGGCTCTGGGGGGAACTAGAGGGACTTGAATCACTGGGTTGATAGGTGGAAGGGGGAGATGTTGTGGTTCACTGAACATGAATAGAGATTAATGAAAGAGGAAACTAGACATTTATTATACCAAAAACAAAGGTTATAATGTAACCCTCCCATACCTACCTTAATTCCTCACACATGGAGCTCTCAAGGATCTCTTGGATTATAGAGATCTCTTGGATCAGATGATGATTACAATAATACACCATAATCCCTCCTTAAATATCCATGGTGGGAGGTTTTATGTTTGACACAACTTCCACAAACCCCACACCTACCATGGACTTCTGCCATGGATTCCACCAACCATGGTATGTGGATTTGTTGCACCAGCCACGTACATGGTAGTAGGAATGAAAAACTCTATCAATTACCTCCTCTAGCTACAATCATTTGGAGCACCTTCAAAGGTCTAGATTCTCCCATGAAACTAACTTTTTCAACATATCCACCGAGTTCTCCTTTGTGTTGATCATCACAAGTTTCATAATCTATTAATCCATCACTTCATTTATCCAATGATACTGAATGTCGAGGTGCTTCATCCGAGAATGTTACAAGGAGTTCTTTCTCATGTCCAAAGAACATTGACTCTCATAATGAACCATGTACTCCTACTAGCTGAATCTGAGCTCTTGAAGAAAATTCTTTAGCCACAACATCACCTTGCTGGATTCTAAAGTAGCAATGTACTCTTCTTCCATCGTGGATAAAGCAACAAACTTCTATAACCCTGATTGCCATGACACATCTCCGACCATAAAAGTATATATGTATCTTGATGTAGACTTCCTACTATTAGGATATTTAACCATATTTTCATATGTATAGCCCTCTATGATAGGTTCATACCCTCTATAGAAAAAACATAACTTTAAAGTACCTTTATGATATCTCATATTCCACTTAACTGGATCCCATTGTTTCTCCCCAATATTGGAGAGAAACCAGCTCACGATTTCCACTACATGGGAAATGTCAGGTCTCTTACTTACCATAGAATACATCAAAATTCCAACTACTAAGGAGTTTGGTATCATCTACATCACCTAAATTTCTTACTTTGATGATAGGAATAGACTCTTTCTCAACTTTAAATGTTCGGGAAGGGGAATGTTCACTAGTTTGACTTTGTCTATGTTGAAACGTTTCACAAAACGTTCAACACACTTCTTCTGAGATAGCCATAACAACTTATTCTTTCTGTAAAAAATGATCTATATCCCCAAAATCTATTGAGATTCTCCCTTGTCCTTCATATCAAAATATTTGGATTACTCCTTCAACTATCTAATTATCATTACATCCTTCCAAATGATCATCATGTCATCAACATAAAGTAGAAGAGTATCACTATCCTGAAATCTCTAGATGTAAACACATTGGTCCACTTGTGTCCTCTTGTAGCCATGACTCACCATGAATGAGTCAAACATCATATACCACTACCCGAGATCATGTTTTAGTCTGTACAATCTCTTATTCATTTTTTAGACTAGGTTTTCTTATCAAGAAACCTCAAAACCTTCAGGCTTCTTCATATAGATCTCCTCAGAGAGGTCACCATGAAGAAAATTTTTCTTCACATCCATTTGTTCAAGATCCTAATCCAACCTTGCCAATAATTTGAAAATGACTCGGATTGAAGCCGTCTTTACCACAGGTGAAAAGATATCATCAAAGTCAACTCCTTTCATATGAAGGAATCCCTTGACTACTAACCGAGATTTGTTCTTTACCTCCTTCTTTCTCCCATCCTTCTTTAACCTGAGCACCCATTTGTTTGTTAGTGACTTCTAACCTTTAGGTAATTACACCAAATTGTATATGTGGTTCTTCTCCAAAGACAACATCTCATCCTATATTTCATGTAACCAATTGATTTTTTTAGGATGATACACTGCTTCCTGGTATCCTTCTAGCTCCCCCTCATCAGTCAACAACATGTAATCTGAATCTGAATATTTTTCTTATATAATCCTTCCTCATGAAGATTTTTGAACCTGTGAAATTTTAGGTTCAGGAGAAAAAACATCACCTAGATCCTGTGATGGTTTTGAAAATTCTTTTAGAGAGGATTGAGTCTCCCCATGCTCAATATCCTCCTGTATATTCTGGTCTGTTGCCAATGAGTCTTGTTTCACCTCATCCTCTTCATTGACAGGTGGTATTGGTACAAGTTTTGGATCATGAATTGATTCCTCTACACTTTCATTTAGCGAAATTATAGTATTTTTAATGTACTCGATCATTTGGTTACCTTGGAACATGAGATATCTGCTTCTGATCACCTTATTCTCGTTCATGTCCCAAAACTTGTATCTAAAATCCTCATCTCTATAGCCGATGGGGATACACTGAGTAGATCTCCTGTATAGCTTCTACTTAAGACCATTTGATACATTTTTAAATGACAAACATCTAAATAATCATAAATGAGGGTAATAGAGATGTTTACCAGACCATATATTTTGTGGAATCTCAAAATTCAGTGGGACCGATGGTGATCTGTTGATAATGTAGCATGTAACTTGAACAACATATCCCAAGAATATCTTAGGCAACTTTTCCAAACTCATCATGCTTATTAACTTATTCATGATGGTTCTATTAATACTTTCTGCAACTACATTGTGTTGTGTGGTACGTGGGACCTTCATCTCATTTCGGATGACTTGAATCCTACAATAGACATAAAATTCCATGGATGTGTACTCTCCTCCATTGTCTGAACAAAGACCCTTCAGCTTCCTTCCAGTTTCACACTCCACCAGGGCATAGAACATATTAAAGTAGTACAGTACTTGGTCCTTTATCTGTATTAAGAAACTCACACCATTCAAGATGAATCATCAATAAAGGATAGGAAATATTTGTTACCTCCCAGTGAATCCACGTTCATGGGTTCGTATACATTAGAGTGCACCAGATCCAACAACTTAGATCAACTTGATGAAGAAGTATTGAATGAGACTATGTGATTCATCCCATACAAATAGTATTTAAAAGGATCAAGTGATGCATACTTTTCAATATTGATGTATTTTATCTTTATTAGGGTAGATAACCCTCTTTCACTCATGCGGTTGACTCTTCTATTCCACATATTGGAAGATGTCTCTCCTTCCACCCATGTTGATACTGTATGCACATATCTTCACATGAGTTTTGTACAAAGCACCACATTTTTGTCCTCAGGTGATGATAATGGAACATTTTTTCATCCTCCATGCTCCATTTCTGAAGATGTTTTCATAGCCATGTCGATCAAATGCTATACCTATTAACTGGTTTAGTCAAAGGCTTAGAACATTCCAAACATCATTGAGGGCGATTATGTATCCAATGTTCATCTTGACTTATATATCACCCATACCAACAATCTCTATGGAACTGCTATTTCCCATATTCGCTGAACCAAAGTCACCAGATTGATAAGTCAATAAATACTATTGATGTAGAGTGACATGCTATGATGATTCATTATTAACTACCCATTCCGTGTCTTGGAATGATGTATGAAATCATGTATCTTCTTCATATTTAGAGAAAATCATGATTTCTTCGGAGACTGTCATGTGCATGTCTCCATTTCTTCTTTTTCAGTTTCCACTTTGACCCTTTTCTTATTGAAAATTTTGAAAATTCATTTTCTTATGACCCATCATTCCACAATGGTAGAATTTGTATGATGGTCTCTTACCATCTATAGAAATGATATGGATTTTGGCATTCGTTTCTGGCCCCTCGACCACATCCCATGGATGGTCCTTCCATTGGATTTTAATTATGAAAATTTCGGTATAGAATCTGAAAAAAAGGATCTCACCGTTGCATCTTTAATGATTGAAAATGGCAGAATCGACTTCTGGATTGTCAAAATCCAACACCTATTGATCATGATATGATCAAAATAGCATCAATGGCCAAGATCAAATGATGACGTAGTGATGAGATGTTGCTGATGTGGCATGCTGGAGCAGCTGCTAGAAACTCACCAAAAATGCCTCCAATCGTAGAACATCACCTTCTTCTCTGACAAGGAGGAACTGTAGCACCCAGAGTTTGACCGAATTTTGACCGAGCTTATGAATCTCACTTTAGATTCATTTTCAACAACACTTGTACCATTGGAATTGGATTGCCACAAACATTTAGAATATTCCTTCAAAATAGGATTTCAATCAACTTGAATTTTCAGGTTATCATAAAAACTCAACTGATCACTGTTGTTGCACCAAAACTCCATCTGATACCACTTTTCATGGTTATATGGTCACAAAGAGAGATGAATGGAAGAGGAAAGAAGACTTTTATTACACCAAAAACAATGGTTACAATATACCCCTCCCACACATCCCTTTATTCCTCACACATGGATCTCTCAAGGCTCTCTTGGATAGAAGACCTCTCTTAGTTCAGATTGATGATTTCTAGAATGCTCCATAGGCTCTCCATAGATAGCCATGGTGGGAGGTGTCATGTTTGACACAACTTCCACCAAACCCCCACCTACCATGGAATTATCCCATGGATGCTACCATCCTTGGCAGGTGGATTTGATGCACCATACACCTACAAGGTAGCATGAAATTAAAACTATATTAGGAGATACATGATGGAGATGACTTATTTATTACAAGATGATGAAGGATGAGGAGAATATGGTCACCACCAGGGATGAATAACATGAGCTTCCAATAGCTATATGGGAACCATGTCCATACTGGGAGAAATATGGGTGAGATTTTTTGAAAACTGAGGCTGAATGACCGTGGATGTAAAATCTAGGACTAAAACATGGAGGTGGTGGTTTTAAAAGATCTTACACCTAGTCTATAGAATCTAGAGAGTAAGAGGTCGAGATAGGTCTATATCCACATAGATTCATGCGAGTGAGAATGCCTCAAGCTAGAGTGTGTTCATCCTCACAGAGGAAGGACCCCAGGGAGTCACCAATTCTCTGTAGTAATGAGATGTTTTGAAAGGGGTGGGGAAGACCCAGTAAAGAGGTCCATACGACACCATGAGATGAATCCATTTCAAGGTGAGTATCCATCGACCATCACAACAGGGATAAATTCCAATGTCCAACAGAATGTAGAATCCTACTCCATGAATAAATGAAATGCACTCCTAAATCTAGGGAGATATAGATTCCTTTCTTATGAAGAAAATATATCTTGGTGGGGGACTATAACCCCCAGGAACTGCTTTCTAAAATAGGGGGATGGGTGTTTTTTAGTGTTGAACCTTTTCTACCAGGTTCCACTGTATATGTTTTGATTCTTGTGAAAAGGAAGTACTAGAGACTGATACCACTAGACAATATCCCTATAAAGAATCTCGTGGAGGATCCATGATGATTCTAGGAAATAAAGGAGGTTGTGGAGGCTTGAACGTCATTAGATGGAGGAGATATTACTTGGAGAATGTGACAGGAAAAGGTCTGGAGATGGACTCCATGGAACACTAACCCAAAGGGACATAGGGGGAGGAACCCGATAGTTGGTGAGGGGAACTATGCCCTGGCGAAGATGGTTGTGCCCCAAGAAGTGGAAGAGTAGAAGAGGAGAAATAGTTACTTGGGTCTGGGATCTAGGCAGTGTGTGAATTTCCTTCACCATATTTGAATCATCCATACCACGGTAATGATTTCATAGAATATTTATTTCCCAAACCCTCTAACAAAATATGCATTATTTTCATAGCATTAAATTAGATACTTCTGATAAAGGGTTATCTATACCCTTGAATATACAATAAATCCTACCAAATCAAAAAATAAATTATCCTCAATGAACATCCTAATCTAAAAAGATATCTGATCATCTCTAATGACCCCAAATATGATACCTCATACCCACACTCATATACTCGGTGGTCACAACATTTACTTTTTCTAATTGATCACATACTAGTAATAAAAGACTTAATATAAAAATCTTTAAAATATAAATAAATAACAATTATTTTGTATCATATATCTGAATTATCATTGTTAGTTTTAGTGAATTATGATAAAATAATAAATAACACATCCCATGTTCTTTGCATCAAGTAGAAATCTCTTCTATTATATACAATTCTACATAATACATGAAAAGCCTTCAAAATCTCACAAAATTTTTCCACACATGCTATCAAACTGAAATTATAAATTGATCATTAATTCATTATGAACTAGGGGGAATTTAATAAAAAATTAATGGGTGAGAACAAACACTTAATAAGGGAAACATGTAACTTAATTAATCATGGATTAAAAATATAAACTATAAATATTACTAAATGGATAGGTAAACTTCATGATTCTATAACAAACTTGTATATGGGAGCAAGCCATATCCATGACAGTAAATGAAATCATTGATAAAAATATTACTAATCTCATACTAATTGAATTAATAATGTTGGACATCAAAAAACTTCTATCAAGGCCTTGTTCCTAGACAATTTATTTTTCATCAAAACAATAATCAATACATCTTGCCTAATTTTGTTGGAATACACCAAATACCCAAACATGTTTTCTCTCATATGATTAGTTGATCTATCAATAGGATATATAATTATGGTCCTAAAATATCACCTAATTACACCCAAAAAATTTACTATAAGATTCATCAAGATCATTTATACTATTACATGAGGAACATCATACTTAATAAGACATTGTAGTCTCTATAATGAGAAAATCTATGATCAAATACATAGTCAACCTGCATTAGTAGTTAATATTTATCATGACTTCCCATAGTCTTCCACATTTAATGAAAATGATAAAATGATAATAAAAAATCCAAATAAATACTTTATATGGTCAAACATTACATGGTCAACATTTCAAAAATCATTCATATTGTAATAATGACCTAAAGAAAACCATTTCATTTCCCCGTGCTAATAAAAGTAATAACATGGTCATAACCCTTCTAGAAAAATAAGGGCAATGGTTAAACAATACATAGTAATCATTATAATATTTATCTTCATTCCAATTAAAATATATATAATACTAATACTTTTCCCCATGAAAATAATGCAACATTCATTCGTGAGGATTATCATCTAGTATGAATTTTATAAAATGTTATGTTCACACCGTATAGATAAATAAGTATAAAATTAATCTAATAAATCAATAATATTATCTTAATACATCAATAAGAAGGAGGTGTATTTTTTTAAAGGAAAATATCACCTGTGTTACAAAGAAACCATAGAATGATGTTGACATAGATCAAAAAAATAATTGAAAAATAATTCTTGAACAATACAACCCATGATAGGATTATGGAATAGGTTCTTTGGAATCATGAGTTCATTCCTAAAAAATAGATAGATATAAATATGTTTGAGTAGATATAGTAAAAAACCCATATTTTGGAAAAACCTATTAAATATTTACAGGGAAAAGGAATTGAACAATTAAATGAGATTTTAATAATGATTTTTTAATATTTATATAAAAGTTGATATTGCATGTCACCTAAAAAAAATCTATTTCAAAGGTGTATTGGGATCTCATTGAAAACCTATAAAATTTAAAGAATCTCTAAAAAATAATCATTGAAAATGAAATAATTATTTTCATAGAAAATATGTATCCAAAACATCTAATCATCAAAGGGTCAATTTTATTACTTGAAAATACATTTGTTGAAATCCTACATTGTAACAAGAGTAATAAAACCTTATTTTTATTGAAAATTAATTTTCTAAATGAGGATTATAATGAAAATTATAGTAAAATAATATGATGGTATAACCTAACAAGAGAGTAACAATGTTCAAGATTAATAATTATATATAAAATAAAGTAATTTGAGATATTAAATTCCCTACCAATAGGGAAACACCTATATAAACAGAATATTTAATAAATGAACATGATTTGGATATTAAATTAAATTAAATTCAATTTGTACAAGGAAAAAAATAAACTTGTTTAGTGAATACACTATTAATGAGTATGTGGGGCACAATATGTATTATGTCACAATGAATCAGAGTTTAGACAAAGATTAACCATGTTGCTTGAGTAGTACAATATTCAAAATGATTTGAAATGGGGGCATGTAATTGAATATAAAATTAAATTATTAAAATAATGTTCATGATATAGTGTCCTATAGAGGTAGTATATACACCAGAAAAATGAAACTATATCCATAATACCAAATGTGTTTAAATAGTGAAATTTTAGATGAAACCCCTTCCCTTGTTCCAGATTCGTTTTTTACAAGAGATTAACATAAACAATAATAACATTGAGATTATTTGATACCTTATTATGAATAATATTCTTATATATTAAAATTATCATGGTTTATTTATCATTATATGAATTTTTTATTTTATAGTATTAATCTTTTTGTTTGTTACTTGAGTTTATTCTGTCAGTTTTTACTAACCCCTTATGACTGATAACCATGGTAAAAAACATTGAAAAAATAATTTCATAACATTATTAATATTAATAGTTTTATGGACATAATTTTTATATATTAAATTTATTTTCAAATCCAGCCATGATGGGACATTAAGGAAAGTTATACTCATTTCTCTAGGAGGTGATAATTCCCACGCACAGACGATTAATGTTTTCAGTTCTCAATGAATGAAAGGAAAAGAAGGTAAATGATATTTTTACACATATGTTTTTTATATATGTTTTAGATATAATATTTATTTTCCATTAAATTATTTTTTCTATCCATGAATTTCATTGAGGAAAAATAAAAGGCATTTCATTTTAGAGGTGGTAATCCGAAAGAAAAACTAATGATTTTTTTTCTTAGTAGATAGAGAGGAATAAATCAATATTGTTACATTGATAAAATAAAATGAAAATAAAATAATGATACATACTTAAATATATATTTTTATATATAATAGAGTTGTAAGAGGATGATTATTGATAAAAACATAAGTACTAAATATTACTTATGTTGGAGACTTGATCTTTCCTGTGAAAACCACATGATATTGATGGTCTCAGGATAATATAACATGAATTGGGGATTATGAAAGTGTGAGCTAAACATAATAGATTATATTTAGGATGATCTTCTAGGAAATTTTAAATGAGAGCTAAATGTTTGAAATGGATTTTGTGATACCCTTTAACAAGAGAAAAGGGTACTTTTGGAAACCCCATTTATATTTTAATAATTTCATGACATTGTGTTATATTATATGATTATTAATTATTAGAATAATATAGCTAGGGATGAAATTGGGTTTATATTTACTTAACCAAGCCTTTCCACACACGATTTAAAAAATTATTATGGTTTTTATAATTTACTTTTTATAGTTTTCTCTTTTACTTTTTTCTAGGTAACTAGTTCTTAACTAAGAGAAATTTTATTTTATTAATAATATAATATAACACATATAATGAAATAAGAGTGTTGTAAAAATAAATTTATCATGTATTTAATAAAATTAAATTTATAACAATTACATATATACCTTCTAAATTAAGAAATAAAATGCGCATAAAAACTATTTTAGAATAAAAATGACATTTTTACCATTAAGGATTCATAACAATATTTGTTATTTATTACCAATTAAATGGGTTTTAATATATTTATTTATGAATTTATAAATTATATTTTATTAATTATTTAATGTTATTATATTTAATTAATTTAATTGAAATTCCTTGATATTAGTATCACAATAATTTTTAAATAAATATTTCACCATTATTGTGGTAGTTAAAATTAATTCTAAATATCTAAATTTAATAACTCAAAACAAAATTTCTTATATTAAATAATACTAAAATCAATATCTCAAATATTATAATAATTTTATTAAATTTTAATTCTATTTATAGGGAAATTATTCTTAATGTTAGCGTGTGTAACATGTATGTACTTATTTTTAATAAAATTGTATTCTTTAAGCATAAATATTATGTATAAAGAAAATTTATTAAGGGAAATGATTATAATAATATTAATAATATTAATATTTATCAAATAATATATACGTGACATTACGATAAATACAAATTATAATTTATTCATGTATAAAATTGATTAAAGAAACACATGTAAAATATTGTTTCTTAATATATTACTTGATTTTATAAAATCATGTTAATGAAATTTTGAAAATTTTAAATTTTTTTTTAAATTTATTTATTTTAATTTTTAATTATATATTTAAAAAATGTTCTAATAACATCGATATAATATAATTGTGATGATATTAGAAAAAATTAGTAATTTTCAAATTTCACCTAACAAAAAATGTTTTTAGAAATAATTTTAAAAACCCGTCTTAATATAATTTTAATATTTTAAATTAAAAAGTGAGAATTTTTTATCTAATATTAATTCTATAATTTCTCATTTTTTTTAATAAAAAATAAGAAATATAAATAAAACTGATTTTCCTAAATATTTGATTTTTAAACATTTAATAATATTAACAATTTATCTTCTAAAGGTAACAATTTTCAATTTATTAACATATTATATTTTTTAATAATGTCGTTATAATTTTTTTGGATCATTTACAATGGGTGTTGTGTGAAATACAAGTTGTCAAAAACATTGACTTATTTTAAAGAAATTAGAATTTTATGGTGTTAAAACTAACTTCCTAAATAATAAAATAATTATTATTAGATACCTTCATAGGATACATAATCATATATATATATATATATATTCTATTTAAAATAGACCATTTATTTATATTTTTAAATTAATTATTATATTTTTTTGATTATGGTAGCTTCAAAAATGAATTGCTCTTGACTTATTCCTGAAATTGTAGTGATCAAATATGATATTTTAATAATAAGTTAAATATATAATATAACCAATCCAAAAAATAAACCAGTAATTATTTGATATTTCAAATTTAATTACATAATTATTTTATTTCCCATAGTCATCCAAGATATAGTTTTGTTTCATTGTTGATGTAGGTGGTTAAAATAACCCAAACATAAACATGATATATCTCGATGGGTGATTATGGTTAAAAAAGTGTCTAATATAATTAAAACAAACAAATAATGATATTTTTTTATGTTTTATTGTAACACCCCAAGATTTCATAGTGTGTTATTTCTTCAAAATAATTCAATAACTTGCACTACACGCAACACCGAGTTCAATTGCACCATGACTTACCAAAAAAAAAACCATTAAAAGAGGTCATGAATAGTATTAACTAAATTTTAAACTTTATAATTTTAGAATCCATATTATGAGTTTCTTAGTCATAATGCAAGAACAGATTCATTTTCAGTATTGCACTTTTATCAACTTTTAGTGAAACCTTTTTAAATACAATATTTTAAACTTTTTGACTAAATGGAGACATCAAAAAATTTAAAATGAAACTTCCCAAGCTTCCACGGTACGCTTTCCTTTGAATAAAACAGTAGCGTGTGTTGTACGCAACTTCGAGTTTTAACACACACCACAACCAATCAAACTGACCGTTATGAATAGTAATACCTAAATTTTGAAATAATATATATTTTATATTTTGAAATGGACTTCATTTTTGGATTCGGAATATCGAATTTAGCCTAAGGTGAAATTTTGGTACTTTTCGGATAACTTTCATATTTTGATGAATAGTGAAAATTACTAAATTTTAATTAAAAACAACTTTTTTAATAAAAATAATTAATAGTGATAAATTATGAATTTGAGTGGTTTTAAAGTATATTTAGAATATATTTTTACAATTTAATATAATGTTGGTCATTAGTCAAAATTTTACAATTAAACCGAACATAAACAAGTGTCAATCTTTTGATAGTTATTATCTCTTAAAAACACGTTTTTTGTTTTGACAGCGGGAATTAATTTTAAATTAATTTCTGCCACTTCTGTGTTTTGAATTTATAAAAATGGATTCCATATTTGGAATCAGGATGTTCAAATTGTGTAAATAGGTAACTTTTATTTTTAGACATTTTGAATAATTACTACGGTAAATATTTTATTTACCATGGTTAAGGGTAAATCCGGTAAATAAGGGTTAAAAAATAATATTATAATAATACGAAATTACCCTAAAACGTGTCTTAACCCTATTGGTTGATACATGGTCGACCATGGGCATCTTTGGGTCGATTTTGGGACCCCATGGATCCACTTGTAAGTGATAATGACACTTTATTTTAATTAAGTTAAAATGAATACAAAAATGACACAAGCATATATCTTTTAGAAAAACAATTTTTACATAGGGTTATATATGTTGGATTTTAGATTATAAATATTCATTAGAAAGATAAAAAGATTTCATACATAATGATATTTTATTTACAATTTTTAGACATTAAATAATTTATTTTATTTATGACACAATGATGATGCAGTAATTACTATAATAGTAAAAAATTAAAATAATTGATATTATAAATACCCAAATAAATATAATATGAAACTTTTAATGAATTAAACTAATTTTCTAGGATAATATGATATATTAGGATTGATTTAATTGACTTTTTTCGAAGTAATCAATCTGTTATGAGTTTCAAAAAAATCAACTATTGAATAGTGTCAAAATTGACATAAAAGAGTTCTTAAAACAAATATTATATTATTAATTGATATTAAATTCCTAAAAATCTAAGGTTCGGCCAAGAGACTTATATCATGATAGGTTCATCATTAATGTACCACTTGGGGGTCTCTTGGATGTATATAGTAGGTTTATTAACCATATAATATAAAAATACAAAGAGACATTGTAAAAGTGAAACTAATTAACTTAGAGTTAATACTTAAAGATAAGGTTAATATAAGTACCCAAACCTGTATAAATTATATTTGTTGAGTGTTTTTAGACCTATCCCCACCTTAACCTTTGAATAATAAGCTTTTGAGACATTATAAACCGAATATGAATTTATTATAAATTAATATTTCTGGCTTTTCCAAAGGTGCCCCTCACCCCTCTTATAAAAGGGCACTCCTCCTTCTCATTTCTTCACACCTTCAAAGCCTTTTGGTTCGGCCAAACTCTGCCCAAATACTCTCCCAACATCCCTCACTACAACCTAGAGGCCTTAGTTTGATCCTAAAGCCAACCTAAGGATCCCTTTTGATCAAATCAAAAGGAAGAACCCGAAAAAGAGGTAATGATTTCACCACCCTTTTCCAAGTTCCTTTCTTCTTCCACTTCCTCTTTCTTTGTTCTTACCATTCTAAAATAATAACTCCAGTATCTTACATATACTGTGATGTTATTATAAATATGGTACAACCATATTCAGTATTCTATCCACCCTTTGAATAACATGTCACCATACGTGCGTACGTACGGCTTACCGTCTCCACGTCGGGGTGTAATTGTTATTCAATATAATATTATTTGGATGGGTATAATAATGATGTGTAACTCATGTAAATAATAAATATAACATGTTAATGATTCTGTATATATGATATACCATCCATTTATATATTATTTTAATATCAAAAGAATGATATTGTCGCTCGTGCGTACGTACGGACTACCGTCTCCATGAACGCGATGAGATTCATTCTCCATCGTATCCATTCAAGTATAATTATCATTTGATGATTTAAAAATGATGTTTAAGGACTAGATATCATTCTGGATATGAATAAGATACAACAACCATGGCTTATGTAACAAAACATATAAAAGAAAATGAGTAAGTTAACTCCCGAAACGACGATAATTCTAAGATATTATTAACAAATCAATGTTAAAAGATCATATATGATATCATATTATTATATATGATTCTTGTATAATTTAATAACAACTATTTCACCATTATATAGGAGGTTAACCTACCCCAACCAAGGAAAAGTACAAGGTAAGGGTTATTTCACAATCTCTTCATTATCCGAGGTTGTTTATACGTAATAATCTACTGGGATTTCTTTATCATCCACATCTACGTTTCTTCGAAATGTATTTCAAAACATATTTATTATTTAGAAGAATATGGGTTAAAGTCATTTATACCCTTGTTTGACTTTTTATAAGAGGGTTATAAAGGAATCTTTCCATCGTTTTCAAAACAAGGCCCTTTTTAACCTTTTCGACAGAATTAAGGTAAGAATGTTTTTTTTAACTTATACGGCGGGTGCGGCTATTTTCCGCCGTTATAAAATCTTCAAAGCTTTCCTTACAAGCTTATAAGATTATTTTTAAAGAAAATGTTTTATTTTATATGGATCTTAAATGATTTCAAAATAAAAGGAGATATTTCTTTAAAAAGAATTTTGATTTCATCTATGTCAACATCCTTTGATGGATTTTAAGATTATTTGAAGTTGATTTATTATGATACAAAACTTCTATATTGTATTGAAGGTTTTGTGATATGTTTGACTGTGGATGTGCTATTTTTATACCATTCATAGTTTATGGTGAAAGTATTGACATTTTGTATGCTAGTTTTAATACGAATGTTTATGTTATGTTTAAAACTTTTCATATGGGAATGCATTGGACTTAATATGTGACGGGTGGAGCCCGCTATAGCTCCTCGATGCATCGGTAGGTCTCATGAGACAAACTAGTGTCTTGGCACAAGGCCTTGACAAAATCTTATTTGTAGTCTTGGCACGAGGCCTTGGCTATGTGGTTATGATAGTCTGGCATTATGCATTCCAACATTATGAAAGTGGTTATTGATTTTGCATGTGATTATTCGATTAGTAGAATATCAATGTGAACAAGTAAATGGCATTTTTTTCATTTTACTTTTGCCATACTATGTTGAAGTTCAAGTTTAAAAGGCTTTTGTTTTAGTAATTCATTGCCTTAAATGTTTATGCTTATTTTTGAATGTTCCGCTATATTGTTATCCTTACTGGGCATTTGAGATCACCCCTTTTCTATGTTTTATTTTTCCCAGGATGTGAAGATGTAAGTTATGAATGACCTGCAGGGATATTATGAGGGGATTATAGTGTGGACTGTGGAAACATTATGTTGTTGTAGTAGTTTTTCATTTTATGATGTAATGTAAAACTTATTAATATATCTAGTGTTTCCAAGGCTACTAAACCAATCGGTCTTTCGAGATTTGATCTTTCTTGTGATCATGCCAATGTTATGTAGTAATGCACCGACTCTGGGTAGCTGGGGTCGGGGCGTTACAGTTGGTATCAGAGGAAGTTTAGTACAAACCTTGGAAGCTAGATTTAGATAAACTCTGATTAGAGCACGTAGACCTAAGATGAACTTTGAGGATTAGTATAGAAGAACTTCCTAGAATTTTGGTATTGTAGAGATTTTGTGAGTTTTCCAAGCAATACATCCCTGTCTGGATACGAGCAGGTAGAGGTGGCTCTGGCACAGATGTACCTAGGGGTAAAACCCGAAAACACCGCTTTGAGCTAGACTCGAACGGGAACTGGTGCACGACAACGAGCCTTGCTGCACTCTTGGTTACGACACTCCCGGGGGATATGATTAGGATAACTCTCATTTTCTTTACAAATCATTTTGAAGGGTTTATGAGTATATACTTCCTTAAAGAAAACATTATTATGATTATGGATTATATCCATAAATAGTTCAATTTATGTTAAGTGTTTTATAAGTATGTGATTATGTATTTTGATTCATAAACTGATCTAGTTTATGCCATTGTTTAGAAATGGCGCCCAGTAGAAGGAATGAGAACTCCGGAAATGCACATGATCCAAAGAGAAGGAAGGATCATATCTTTCATGGTCTTAAGCTAGAATTTATAAGAGAAATAGTCTCCCATGTATTATCATCATATGAAGAAATAATATCATGTATTGATAAGATAAGTAAAGAGATTACTGAGTCCTATGGCTTTTAAGGGAAGCAAGAGAAGAAAAGGATAGAAGAGAGAAAGATGGATAAAGGGAAGAGGGAAAAGAAGAATTTTCCCATATGTGGTAACTGTGGAAAGAAACACCCTGGAACTTTCCTGAAAGGAATGGGAGTTTGTTATAAGTGTGGAGGAAAAGGGCACAAAGTACGTGACTACAAGGGTAAGAAAATGGTTTCAAATGTACAATGCTTCATTTGCAAGGAGTTTGGACACTACGCGAACCTATGTCCCAGTCATCAGACTATGACGCAAATGATGCTATTGGATAATAATCAAGTTATGATACTACCACAGATGAAGAGGAATGATTAGAGTTCTTATGTTGATTATGTCAATTGAGTGTTGTATCAACAATGTACTTGTTATAATAATTATGGAGTATATAAGGATTGTACTGCAGTACTATTTCATTAAGGACTTGAGATTGTGTGGAACAAAGAAAAGTGACTCAATAGCAGGATAAATTTTTGGAAAATATATGGTTGAGAGAATGATAAACCATAATATAGTTCTGATACCGAGGTAGTGATTTTCGAATAATACATGATTATTTTGGAAAAAATATATTGGATATTCTTGACTACCTTGGAACTGATTAATGATTTGTATATTCCATCATTGTTGGGGTTTAAAACATTTTTGGATTGATGAAGTATATCCAGCATTCTATATGGAATAAGGGAGCATGAATGTAATCAATAAGGAATATGGTAATACATGATGAAGGTATTCATATGCTATTACGGGGTAAAAAGGATCTATATTATGTTTACCTTCCTTATAAATGTTAGACTGTGAGTTTGGACAGAAGTATTTTGGATAGTTCTAGTTTGGATTATTTTGGATTGCCATAAAAGGACAACCCGGAGGTCGGGCGGCAACCCGTCGCGTCCGGCAAGGCTGTGAGACTTAAACCCACAACCGAAGGGCGACAAGGGTGTATCACCTACCACTGGACCATGAGATGTCCTGGATTAAATAATGTAGTTTTTATTAAAAGATCATGTAGATGAATTATAAATTCGTTTATTTTGGAACCCTATACGAATAGTGTAAATAGAATTTTTTTTACATTCTATTATCTTTTAGAGTGAAAGATGAGTTTGTGGTAGAAATTTATTAATGGATAAAACTCTAATTATAAAGTAAGTATATCTCCTTATGATCTTAGCCAATCTCATAAATAAATTCCTCAATATTAAGAAAAGCAACTTTGAACAAAAATGTTTTCCTAGATGGTACCTTAAATCATCACTAATTTATGGCTTTGGGATTGTTGGCCTTTTTATAGCCATGTTCTCTACCACTCTCCATCAGATAATTGATGGTTATATTTTTCTTCCATATCCATATTTTCCTACATGGAACCCTAGTATGTGTTATTTTCGGTAATCTTCATACTTTCGACTCTTTATTTTAAATAGAGTCCTCATTAATTCATTTTTCGATGTGGGATTTCAACTAGGATATTTTGAAACGTCAAAAATGTGTTATCCTAATACCCTATGTTTTGTTGAACCGATGGTATTTCAATTCATCATAGATTGATGAATTTAAGGAACTCAATTTTATACTTGTTTGTGATTGATGACCTCAATCACTACCTATAAATATTTACGTTTTTCCTCTGATTATATGTCTCCAATTTCCACCAATGTTCTCCTAATCGAGATCATAATTTGGTGGTGACCCTTTGATTTCTCTTTTCCTCATATTAAGACTAAATTTTAGTAACCCAATTTCCGATGTGGGTTTTCCCACAAATATATTTTCTAATTTCAACCTTTTATTTTCTAAGAACAATTTCAAATTGCGAGGACGCAATTTATTGAAGGAGGGGAGAATGTAACACCCCAAGATTTCATAGTGTGTTATTTCTTCAAAATAATTCAATAACTTGCACTATACGCAACACCGAGTTCAATTGCACCATGACTTACCAAAAAAAAGCCATTAAAAGAGGTCATGAATAGTATTAACTAAATTTTAAACTTTATAATTTTAGAATCCATATTATGAGTTTCTTAGTCATAATGCAAGAACAGATTCATTTTCAGTATTGCACTTTTATCAACTTTTAGTGAAACCTTTTTAAATAAAATATTTTAAACTTTTTGACTAAATGGAGACATCAAAAAATTTAAAATGAAACTTCCCAAGCTTCCACGGTACGCTTTCCTTTGAATAAAACAGTAGCGTGTGTTGTACGCAACTTCGAGTTTTAACACACACCACAACCAATCAAACTGGCTGTTATGAATAGTAATACCTAAATTTTGAAATAATATATATTTTATATTTTGAAATGGACTTCATTTTTGGATTCGGAATATCGAATTTAGCCTAAGGTGAAATTTTGGTACTTTTCGGATAACTTTCATATTTTGATGAATAGTGAAAATTACTAAATTTTAATTAAAAACAACTTTTTTAATAAAAATAATTAATAGTGATAAATTATGAATTTGAGTGGTTTTAAAGTATATTTAGAATATATTTTTACAATTTAATATAATGTTGGTCATTAGACAAAATTTTACAATTAAACCGAACATAAACAAGTGTCAATCTTTTGATAGTTATTATCTCTTAAAAACACGCTTTTTGTTTTGACAGCGGGAATTAATTTTAAATTAATTTCTGCCACTTCTGTGTTTTGAATTTAGAAAAATGGATTCCATATTTGAAATCAGGATGTTCAAATTGTGTAAATAGGTAACTTTTATTTTTAGACATTTTGAATAATTACTACGGTAAATATTTTATTTACCATGGTTAAGGGTAAATCCGGTAAATAAGGGTTAAAAAATAATATTATAATAATACTAAATTACCCTAAAACGTGTCTTAACCCTATTGGTTGATACATGGTCGACCATGGGCATCTTTGGGTCGATTTTGGGACCCCATGGATCCACTTGTAAGTGATAATGACACTTTATTTTAATTAAGTTAAAATGAATACAAAAATGACACAAGCATATATCTTTTAGAAAAACAATTGTTACATAGGGTTATATATGTTGGATTTTAGATTATAAATATTAATTAGAAAGATAAAAAGATTTCCTACATAATAATATTTTATTTATAATTTTTAGACATTAAATAATTTATTTTATTTATGACACAATGATGATGCAGTAATTACTATAATAGTGAAAAATTAAAATAATTGATATTATAAATACCCAAATAAATATAATATGAAACTTTTAATGAATTAAACTAATTTTCTAGGATAATATGATATATTAGGATTGATTTAATTGACTTTGTTTGAAGTAATAAATCTTTTATGAGTTTCACAAAAATCAACTATTGAATAGTGTTAAAATTGACATAAAAGAGTTCTTAAAACAAATATTATATTATTAATTGATATTAAATTCCTAAAAATCTAAGGTTCGGCCAAGAGACTTATATCATGATAGTTTCATCATTAATGTACCACTTGGGGGTCGCTTTGATGTATATAGTAGGTTTATTAACCATATAATATAAAAATACAAAGAGACATTGTAAAAGTGAAACTAATTAACTTAGAGTTAATACTTAAAGATAAGGTTAATATAAGTACCCAAACCTGTATAAATTCTATTGGTTGAGTGTTTTTCGACCTATCCCCACCTTAACCTTTGAATAATAAGCTTTTGAGCCATTAGAAACCGAATATGAATTTATTATAAATTAATATTTCTAGCTTTTCCAAAGGTTCCCCTCACCCCTCTTATAAAAGGGCACTCCTACTTCTCATTTCTTCACACCTTCAAAGCCTTTTGGTTCGTCCAAACTCTGCCAAAATACTCTCCCAACATCCCTCAATACAACCTAGAGGCCTTAGTTTGATCAGAAAGCCAACCTAAGGATCCCTTTTGATCAAATCAAAAGGAAGAACCCGAAGAAGAGGTAATGATTTCACCACCCTTTTCCAAGTTCCTTTCTTCTTCCACTTCCTCTTTCTTTGTTCTTACCATTATAAAATAATAACTCCAGTATCTTACATATACTGTGATGTTATTATAAATATGGTACAACCATATTCAGTATTCTATCCACCCTTTGAATAACATGTCACCATACATGCGTACGTACGGCTTACCGTCTCCACGTCGGGGTGTAATTGTTATTCAATATAATATTATTTGGATGGGTATAATAATGATGTGTAACTCATGTAAATAATAAATATAACATGTTAATGATTCTGTATATATTATATACCATCCATTTATATATTATTTTAATATCAAAAGAATGATATTGTCGCTCGTGCGTACGTACGGACTACCGTCTCCACGAACGCGATGAGATTCATTCTCCATCGTATCCATTCAAGTATAATTATCATTTGATGATTTAAAAATGATGTTTAAGGACTAGATATCATTCTGGATATGAATAAGATACAACAACCAAGGCTTATGTAACAAAACATATAAAAGAAAATGAGTAAGTTAACTCCCGAAACGACGATAATTCTAAGATATTATTAACAAATCAATGTTAAAAGATCATATATGATATCATATTATTATATATGATTCTTGCATAATTTAATAACAACTATTTCACCATTATACAGGAGGTTAACCTACCCCAACCAAGGAAAAGTACAAGGTAAGGGTTATTTCACAATCTCTTCATTATCCGAGGTTGTTTATACGTAATAATCTACTGGGATTTCTTTATCATCCACATATACGTTTCTTCGAAATGTATTTCAAAACATATTTATTATTTACAAGAATATGGGTTAAAGTCATTTATACCCTTGTTTGACTTTTTATAAGAGGGTTATAAAGGAATCTTTCCATCGTTTTCAAAACAAGGCCCTTTTTAACCTTTTCGACAGAATTAAGGTAAGAATGTTTTTTTTAACTTATACGGTGGGTGCGGATATTTTCCGCTGTTATAAAATATTCAAAGCTTTCCTTACAAGCTTATAAGATTATTTTTAAAGAAAATGTTTTATTTTATATGGATCTTAAATGATTTCAAAATAAAAGGAGATATTTCTTTAAAAAGAATTTTTATTTCATCTATGTCAACATCCTTTGATGGATTTTAAGATTATTTGAAGTTGATTTATTATGATACAAAACTTCTATATTGTATTGAAGGTTTTGTGATATGTTTGACTGTGGATGTGCTATTTTTATACCATTCATAGTTTATGGTGAAAGTATTGACATTTCGTATGCTAGTTTTAATACGAATGTTTATGTTATGTTTAAACCTTTTCATATGGGAATGCATTGGACTTAATATGTGACGGGTGGAGCCCGCTATAGCTCCTCGATGCATCGGTAGGTCTCATGAGACAAAATAGTGTCTTGGCACAAGGCCTTGACAAAATCTTATTTGTAGTCTTGGCACGAGGCCTTGGCTATGTGGTTATGATAGTCTGGCATTATGCATTCCAACATTATGAAAGTGGTTATTGATTTTGCATGTGATTATTCGATTAGTAGAATATCCATGTGAACAAGTAAATGGCATTTTTTTCATTTTAATTTTGCCATACTATGTTGAAGTTCAAGTTTAAAAGGCTTTTGTTTTAGTAATTCATTGCCTTAAATGTTTATGCTTATTTTTGAATGTTCCTCTATATTGTTATCCTTACTGGGCATTTGAGCTCACCCCTTTTCTATGTTTTATTTTTCCCAAGATGTGAAGATGTAAGTTATGAATGACCTGCAGGGATATTATGAGGGGATTATAGTGTGGACTGTGGAAACATTATGTTGTTGTAGTAGTTTTTCATTTTATGATGTACTGTAAAACTTATGAATATATCTAGTGTTTCCAAGGCTACTAAACCAATCGGTCTTTCGAGATTTGATCTTTCTTGTGATCATGCAAATGTTATGTAGTAATGCACCGACTCTGGGTAGCTAGGGTCGGGGCGTTACAGTTGGTATCAGAGGAAGTTTAGTACAAACCTTGGAAGCTAGATTTAGATAAACTCTGATTAGAGCACGTAGACCTAAGATGAACTTTGAGGATTAGTATAGAAGAACTTCCTAGAATTTTGGTATTGTAGAGATTTTGTGAGTTTTCCGAGCAATACATCCCTGTCTGGATACGAGCAGGTAGAGGTGGCTCTGGCACAGATGTACCTAGGGGTAAAACCCGAAAACACCGCTTTGAGCTAGACTCGAATGGGAACTGGTGCACGACAACGGGCCTTGCTGCACTCTTGGTTACGACACTCCCGGGGGATATGCTTAGGATAACTCTCATTTTCTTTACAAATCATTTTGAAGGGTTTATGAGTATATACTTCCTTAAAGAAAACATTCTTATGATTATGGATTATATCCATAAATAGTTCAATTTATGTTAAGTGTTTTATAAGTATGGGATTATGTATTTTGATTCATAAACTGATCTAGTTTATGCCATTGTTTAGAAATGGCGCCCAGTAGAAGGAATGAGAACTCCGAAAATGCACATGATCCAAAGAGAAGGAAGGATCATATCTTTCATGGTCTTAAGCTAGAATTTATAAGAGAAATAGTCTCCCATGTATTATCATCATATGAAGAAATAATATCATGTATTGATAAGATAAGTAAAGAGATTACTGAGTCCTATGGCTTTGAAGGGAAGCAAGAGAAGAAAAGGATAGAAGAGAGAAAGATGGATAAAGGGAAGAGGGAAAAGAAGAATTTTCCCATATGTGGTAACTGTGGAAAGAAACACCCTGGAACTTGCCTGAAAGGAATGGGAGTTTGTTATAAGTGTGGAGGAAAAGGGCACAAAGTACGTGACTGCAAGGGTAAGAAAATGGTTTCAAATGTACAATTCTTCATTTGCAAGGAGTTTGGACACTACGCGAACCTATGTCCCAGTCATCAGACTATGACGCAAATGATGCTATTGGATAATAATCAAGTTATGATACTACCACAGATGAAGAGGAATGATTAGAGTTCTTATGTTGATTATGTCAATTGAGTGTTGTATCAACAATGTACTTGTTATAATAATTATGGAGTATATAAGGATTGTAATGCAGTACTATTTCATTAAGGACTTGAGATTGTGTGGAACAAAGAAAAGTGACTCAATAGCAGGATAAATTTTTGGAAAATATATGGTTGAGAGAATGATAAACCATAATATAGTTCTGATACCGAGGTATTGATTTTCGAATAATACATGATTATTTTGGAAAAAATATATTGGATATTCTTGACTACCTTGGAACTGATTAATGATTTGTATATTCCATCATTGTTGGGGTTTAAAACATTTTTGGATTGATGAAGTATATCCAGCATTCTATATGGAATAAGGGAGCATGAATGTAATCAATAAGGAATATGGTAATACATGATGAAGGTATTCATATGCTATTATGGGGTAAAAAGGATCTATATTATGTTTACCTTCCTTATAAATGTTAGACTGTGAGTTTGGACAGAAGTATTTTGGATAGTTCTAGTTTGGATTATTTTGGATTGCCATAAAAGGACAACCCGGAGGTCGGGCGGCAACCCGTCGCGTCCGGCAAGGCTGCGAGACTTAAACCCGCAACCGAAGGGCGACAAGGGTGTATCACCTACCACTTGACCATGAGATGTCCTGGATTAAATAATGTAGTTTTTATTAAAAGATCATGTAGATGAATTATAAATTCGTTTATTTTGGAACCCTATACGAATAGTGTAAATAGAATTTTTTTTACATTCTATTATCTTTTAGAGTGAAAGATGAGTTTGTGGTAGAAATTTATTAATGGATAAAACTCTAATTATAAAGTAAGTATATCTCCTTATGATCTTAGCCAATCTCATAAATAAATTCCTCAATATTAAGAAAAGCAACTTTGAACAAAAATGTTTTCCTAGATGGTACCTTAAATCATCACTAATTTATGGCTTTGGGATTGTTGGCCTTTTTATAGCCATGTTCTCTACCACTCTCCATCAGATAATTGATGGTTAGATTTTTCTTCCATATCCATATTTTCCTACATGGAACCCTAGTATGTGTTATTTTCGGTAATCTTCATACTTTCGACTCTTTATTTTAAATAGAGTCCTCATTAATTCATTTTTCGATGTGGGATTTCAACTAGGATATTTTGAAACGTCAAAAATGTGTTATCCTAATACCCTATGTTTTGTTGAACCGATGGTATTTCAATTCATCATAGATTGATGAATTTAAGGAACTCAATTTTATACTTGTTTGTGATTGATGACCTCAATCACTACCTATAAATATTTACGTTTTTCCTCTGATTATATGTCTCCAATTTCCACCAATGTTCTCCTAATCGAGATCATAATTTGGTGGTGACCCTTTGATTTCTCTTTTCCTCATATTAAGACTAAATTTTAGTAACCCAATTTCCGATGTGGGTTTTCCCACAAATATATTTTCTAATTTCAACCTTTTATTTTCTAAGAACAATTTCAAATTGCGAGGACGCAATTTATTGAAGGAGGGGAGAATGTAACACCCCAAGATTTCATAGTGTGTTATTTCTTCAAAATAATTCAATAACTTGCACTATACGCAACACTGAGTTCAATTGCACCATGACTTACCAAAAAAGAAGCCATTAAAAGAGGTCATGAATAGTATTAACTAAATTTTAAACTTTATAATTTTAGAATCCATATTATGAGTTTCTTAGTCATAATGCAAGAACAGATTCATTTTCAGTATTGCACTTTTATCAACTTTTAGTGAAACCTTTTTAAATACAATATTTTAAACTTTTTGACTAAATGGAGACATCAAAAAATTTAAAATGAAACTTCCCAAGCTTCCACGGTACGCTTTCCTTTGAATAAAACAGTAGCGTGTGTTGTACGCAACTTCGAGTTTTAACACACACCACAACCAATCAAACTGACTGTTATGAATAGTAATACCTAAATTTTGAAATAATATATATTTTATATTTTGAAATGGACTTAATTTTTGGATTCGGAATATCGAATTTAGCCTAAGGTGAAATTTTGGTACTTTTCGGATAACTTTCATATTTTGATGAATAGTGAAAATTACTAAATTTTAATTAAAAACAACTTTTTTAATAAAAATAATTAATAGTGATAAATTATGAATTTGAGTGGTTTTAAAGTATATTTAGAATATATTTTTACAATTTAATATAATGTTGGTCATTAGACAAAATTTTACAATTAAACCGAACATAAACAAGTGTCAATCTTTTGATAGTTATTATCTCTTAAAAACACGCTTTTTGTTTTGACAGCGGGAATTAATTTTAAATTAATTTCTGCCACTTCTGTGTTTTGAATTTAGAAAAATGGATTCCATATTTGGAATCAGGATGTTCAAATTGTGTAAATAGGTAACTTTTATTTTTAGACATTTTGAATAATTACTACGGTAAATATTTTATTTACCATGGTTAAGGGTAAATCCGGTAAATAAGGGTTAAAAAATAATATTATAATAATACTAAATTACCCTAAAACGTGTCTTAACCCTATTGGTTGATACATGGTCGACCATGGGCATCTTTGGGTCGATTTTGGGACCCCATGGATCCACTTGTAAGTGATAATGACACTTTATTTTAATTAAGTTAAAATGAATACAAAAATGACACAAGCAAATATCTTTTAGAAAAACAATTGTTACATAGGGTTATATATGTTGGATTTTAGATTATAAATATTAATTAGAAAGATAAAAAGATTTCCTACATAATTATATTTTATTTATAATTTTTATACATTAAATAATTTATTTTATTTATGACACAATGATGATGCAGTAATTACTATAATAGTGAAAAATTAAAATAATTGATATTATAAATACCCAAATAAATATAATATGAAACTTTTAATGAATTAAACTAATTTTCTAGGATAATATGATATATTAGGATTGATTTAATTGACTTTGTTCGAAGTAATAAATCTTTTATGAGTTTCACAAAAATCAACTATTGAATAGTGTCAAAATTGACATAAAAGAGTTCTTAAAACAAATATTATATTATTAATTGATATTAAATTCCTAAAAATCTAAGGTTCGGCCAAGAGACTTATATCATGATAGTTTCATCATTAATGTACCACTTGGGGGTCTCTTTGATGTATATAGTAGGTTTATTAACCATATAATATAAAAATACAAAGAGACATTGTAAAAGTGAAACTAATTAACTTAGAGTTAATACTTAAAGATAAGGTTAATATAAGTACCCAAACCTGTATAAATTCTATTGGTTGAGTGTTTTTCGACCTATCCCCACCTTAACCTTTGAATAATAAGCTTTGGAGCCATTAGAAACCGAATATGAATTTATTATAAATTAATATTTCTAGCTTTTCCAAAGGTTCCCCTCACCCCTCTTATAAAAGGGCACTCCTACTTCTCATTTCTTCACACCTTCAAAGCCTTTTGGTTCGGCCAAACTCTGCCCAAATACTCTCCCAACATCCCTCACTACAACCTAGAGGCCTTAGTTTGATCAGAAAGCCAACCTAAGGATCCCTTTTGATCAAATCAAAAGGAAGAACCCGAAGAAGAGGTAATGATTTCACCACCCTTTTCCAAGTTCCTTTCTTCTTCCACTTCCTCTTTCTTTGTTCTTACCATTATAAAATAATAACTCCAGTATCTTACATATACTGTGATGTTATTATAAATATGGTACAACCATATTCAGTATTCTATCCACCCTTTGAATAACATGTCACCATACCTGCGTACGTACGGCTTACCGTCTCCACGTCGGGGTGTAATTGTTATTCAATATAATATTATTTGGATGGGTATAATAATGATGTGTAACTCATGTAAATAATAAATATAACATGTTAATGATTATGTATATATTATATACCATCCATTTATATATTATTTTAATATCAAAAGAATGATATTGTCGCTCGTGCGTACGTACGGACTACCGTCTCCACGAACGCAATGAGATTCATTCTCCATCGTATCCATTCAAGTATAATTATCATTTGATGATTTAAAAATGATGTTTAAGGACTAGATATCATTCTGGATATGAATAAGATACAACAACCATGGCTTATGTAACAAAACATATAAAAGAAAATGAGTAAGTTAACTCCCGAAACGACGATAATTCTAAGATATTATTAACAAATCAATGTTAAAAGATCATATATGATATCATATTATTATATATGATTCTTGTATAATTTAATAACAACTATTTCACCATTATACAGGAGGTTAACCTACCCCAATCAAGGAAAAGTACAAGGTAAGGGTTATTTCACAATCTCTTCATTATCCGAGGTTGTTTATACGTAATAATCTACTAGGATTTCTTTATCATCCACATCTACGTTTCTTCGAAATGTATTTCAAAACATATTTATTATTTACAAGAATATGGGTTAAAGTCATTTATACCCTTGTTTGACTTTTTATAAGAGGGTTATAAAGGAATCTTTCCATCGTTTTCAAAACAAGGCCCTTTTTAACCTTTTCGACAGAATTAAGGTAAGAATGTTTTTTTTAACTTATACGGTGGGTGCGGATATTTTCCGCCGTTATAAAATATTCAAAGCTTTCCTTACAAGCTTATAAGATTATTTTTAAAGAAAATGTTTTATTTTATATGGATCTTAAATGATTTCAAAATAAAAGGAGATATTTCTTTAAAAAGAATTTTGATTTCATCTATGTCAACATCCTTTGATGGATTTTAAGATTATTTGAAGTTGATTTATTATGATACAAAACTTCTATATTGTATTGAAGGTTTTGTGATATGTTTGACTGTGGATGTGCTATTTTTATACCATTCATAGTTTATGGTGAAAGTATTGACATTTCGTATGCTAGTTTTAATACGAATGTTTATGTTATGTTTAAACCTTTTCATATGGGAATGCATTGGACTTAATATGTGATGGGTGGAGCCCGCTATAGCTCCTCGATGCATCGGTAGGTCTCATGAGACAAACTAGTGTCTTGGCACAAGGCCTTGACAAAATCTTATTTGTAGTCTTGGCACGAGGCCTTGGCTATGTGGTTATGATAGTCTGGCATTATGCATTCCAACATTATGAAAGTGGTTATTGATTTTGCATGTGATTATTCGATTAGTAGAATATCCATGTGAACAAGTAAATGGCATTTTTTTCATTTTAATTTTGCCATACTATGTTGAAGTTCAAGTTTAAAAGGCTTTTGTTTTAGTAATTCATTGCCTTAAATGTTTATGCTTATTTTTGAATGTTCCTCTATATTGTTATCCTTACTGGGCATTTGAGCTCACCCCTTTTCTATGTTTTATTTTTCCCAGGATGTGAAGATGTAAGTTATGAATGACCTGCAGGGATATTATGAGGGGATTATAGTGTGGACTGTGGAAACATTATGTTGTTGTAGTAGTTTTTCATTTTATGATGTACTGTAAAACTTATGAATATATCTAGTGTTTCCAAGGCTACTAAACCAATCGGTCTTTCGAGATTTGATCTTTCTTGTGATCATGCAAATGTTATGTAGTAATGCACCGACTCTGGGTAGCTAGGGTCGGGGCGTTACAGTTGGTATCAGAGGAAGTTTAGTACAAACCTTGGAAGCTAGATTTAGATAAACTCTGATTAGAGCACGTAGACCTAAGATGAACTTTGAGGATTAGTATAGAAGAACTTCCTAGAATTTTGGTATTGTAGAGATTTTGTGAGTTTTCTGAGCAATACATCCCTGTCTGGATACGAGCAGGTAGAGGTGGCTCTGGCACAGATGTATCTAGGGGTAAAACCCGAAAACACCGCTTTGAGCTAGACTCGAACGGGAACTGGTGCACGACAACGGGCCTTGCTGCACTCTTGGTTACGACACTCCCGGGGGATATGCTTAGGATAACTCTCATTTTCTTTACAAATCATTTTGAAGGGTTTATGAGTATATACTTCCTTAAAGAAAACATTCTTATGATTATGGATTATATCCATAAATAGTTCAATTTATGTTAAGTGTTTTATAAGTATGGGATTATGTATTTTGATTCATAAACTGATCTAGTTTATGCCATTGTTTAGAAATGGCGCCCAGTAGAAGGAATGAGAACTCCGAAAATGCACATGATCCAAAGAGAAGGAAGGATCATATCTTTCATGGTCTTAAGCTAGAATTTATAAGAGAAATAGTCTCCCATGTATTATCATCATATGAAGAAATAATATCATGTATTGATAAGATAAGTAAAGAGATTACTGAGTCCTATGGCTTTGAAGGGAAGCAAGAGAAGAAAAGGATAGAAGAGAGAAAGATGGATAAAGGGAAGAGGGAAAAGAAGAATTTTCCCATATGTGGTAACTGTGGAAAGAAACACCCTGGAACTTGCCTGAAAGGAATGGGAGTTTGTTATAAGTGTGGAGGAAAAGGGCACAAAGTACGTGACTGCAAGGGTAAGAAAATGGTTTCAAATGTACAATTCTTCATTTGCAAGGAGTTTGGACACTACGCGAACCTATGTCCCAGTCATCAGACTATGACGCAAATGATGCTATTGGATAATAATCAAGTTATGATACTACCACAGATGAAGAGGAATGATTAGAGTTCTTATGTTGATTATGTCAATTGAGTGTTGTATCAAAAATGTACTTGTTATAATAATTATGGAGTATATAAGGATTGTAATGCAGTACTATTTCATTAAGGACTTGAGATTGTGTGGAACAAAGAAAAGTGACTCAATAGCAGGATAAATTTTTGGAAAATATATGGTTGAGAGAATGATAAACCATAATATAGTTCTGATACCGAGGTAGTGATTTTCGAATAATACATGATTATTTTGGAAAAAATATATTGGATATTCTTGACTACCTTGGAACTGATTAATGATTTGTATATTCCATCATTGTTGGGGTTTAAAACATTTTTGGATTGATGAAGTATATCCAGCATTCTATATGGAATAAGGGAGCATGAATGTAATCAATAAGGAATATGGTAATACATGATGAAGGTATTCATATGCTATTATGGGGTAAAAAGGATCTATATTATGTTTACCTTCCTTATAAATGTTAGACTGTGAGTTTGGACAGAAGTATTTTGGATAGTTCTAGTTTGGATTATTTTGGATTGCCATAAAAGGACAACCCGGAGGTCGGGCGGCAACCCGTCGCGTCCGGCAAGGCTGCGAGACTTAAACCCGCAACCGAAGGGAGACAAGGGTGTATCACCTACCACTGGACCATGAGATGTCCTGGATTAAATAATGTAGTTTTTATTAAAAGATCATGTAGATGAATTATAAATTCGTTTATTTTGGAACCCTATACGAATAGTTTAAATAGAATTTTTTTTACATTCTATTATCTTTTAGAGTGAAAGATGAGTTTGTGGTAGAAATTTATTAATGGATAAAACTCTAATTATAAAGTAAGTATATCTCCTTATGATCTTAGCCAATCTCATAAATAAATTCCTCAATATTAAGAAAAGCAACTTTGAACAAAAATGTTTTCCTAGATGGTACCTTAAATCATCACTAATTTATGGCTTTGGGATTGTTGGACTTTTTATAGCCATGTTCTCTACCACTCTCCATCAGATAATTGATGGTTAGATTTTTCTTCCATATCCTTATTTTCCTACATGGAACCCTAGTATGTGTTATTTTCGGTAATCTTCATACTTTCGACTCTTTATTTTAAATAGAGGCCTCATTAATTCATTTTTCGATGTGGGATTTCAACTAGGATATTTTGAAACGTCAAAAATGTGTTATCCTAATACCCTATGTTTTGTTGAACCGATGGTATTTCAATTCATCATAGATTGATGAATTTAAGGAACTCAATTTTATACTTGTTTGTGATTGATGACCTCAATCACTACCTATAAATATTTACGTTTTTCCTCCGATTATATGTCTCCAATTTCCACCAATGTTCTCCTAATCGAGATCATAATTTGGTGGTGACCCTTTGATTTCTCTTTTCCTCATATTAAGACTAAATTTTAGTAACCCAATTTCCGATGTGGGTTTTCCCACAAATATATTTTCTACTTTCAACCTTTTATTTTCTAAGAACAATTTCAAATTGCGAGGACGCAATTTATTGAAGGAGGGGAGAATGTAACACCCCAAGATTTCATAGTGTGTTATTTCTTCAAAATAATTCAATAACTTGCACTACACGCAACACCGAGTTCAATTGTACCATGACTTACCAAAAAAAAAGCCATTAAAAGAGGTCATGAATAGTATTAACTAAATTTTAAACTTTATAATTTTAGAATCCATATTATGAGTTTCTTAGTCATAATGCAAGAACAGATTCATTTTCAGTATTGCACTTTTATCAACTTTTAGTGAAACCTTTTTAAATAAAATATTTTAAACTTTTTGACTAAATGGAGACATCAAAAAATTTAAAATGAAACTTCCCAAGCTTCCACGGTACGCTTTCCTTTGAATAAAACAGTAGCGTGTGTTGTACGCAACTTCGAGTTTTAACACACACCACAACCAATCAAACTGGCCGTTATGAATAGTAATACCTAAATTTTGAAATAATATATATTTTATATTTTTAAATGGACTTCATTTTTGGATTCGGAATATCAAATTTAGCCTAAGGTGAAATTTTGGTACTTTTCGGATAACTTTCATATTTTGATGAATAGTGAAAATTACTAAATTTTAATTAAAAACAACTTTTTTAATAAAAATAATTAATAGTGATAAATTATGAATTTGAGTGGTTTTAAAGTATATTTAGAATATATTTTTACAATTTAATATAATGTTGGTCATTAGACAAAATTTTACAATTAAACCGAACATAAACAAGTGTCAATCTTTTGATAGTTATTATCTCTTAAAAACACGCTTTTTGTTTTGACAGCGGGAATTAATTTTAAATTAATTTCTGCCACTTATGTGTTTTGAATTTAGAAAAATGGATTAAATATTTGGAATCAGGATGTTCAAATTGTGTAAATAGGTAACTTTTATTTTTAGACATTTTGAATAATTACTACGGTAAATATTTTATTTACCATGGTTAAGGGTAAATCCGGTAAATAAGGGTTAAAAAATAATATTATAATAATACTAAATTACCCTAAAACGTGTCTTAACCCTATTGGTTGATACATGGTCGACCATGGGCATCTTTGGGTCGATTTTGGGACCCCATGGATCCACTTGTAAGTGATAATGACACTTTATTTTAATTAAGTTAAAATGAATACAAAAATGACACAAGCATATATCTTTTAGAAAAACGATTGTTACATAGGGTTATATATGTTGGATTTTAGATTATAAATATTAATTAGAAATATAAAAATATTTCCTACATAATGATATTTTATTTATAATTTTTAGACATTAAATAATTTATTTTATTTATGACACAATGATGATGCATTAATTACTATAATAGTGAAAAATTAAAATAATTGATATTATAAATACCCAAATAAATATAATATGAAACTTTTAATGAATTAAACTAATTTTTTAGGATAATATGATATATTAGGATTGATTTAATTGACTTTTTTTGAAGTAATCAATCTGTTATGAGTTTCACAAAAATCAACTATTGAATAGTGTCAAAATTGACATAAAAGAGTTCTTAAAACAAATATTATATTATTAATTGATATTAAATTCCTAAAAATCTAAGGTTCGGCCAAGAGACTTATATCATGATAGTTTCATCATTAATGTACCACTTGGGGGTCGCTTGGATGTATATAGTAAGTTTATTAACCATATAATATAAAAATACAAAGAGACATTGTAAAAGTGAAACTAATTAACTTAGAGTTAATACTTAAAGATAAGGTTAATATAAGTACCCAAACCTGTCTAAATTCTATTGGTTGAGTGGTTTTCGACCTATCCCCACCTTAACCTTTGAATAATAAGATTTGGAGCCATTAGAAACTGAATATGAATTTATTATAAATTAATATTTCTAGCTTTTCCAAAGGTGCCCCTCACCCCTCTTATAAAAGGGCACTCCTCCTTCTCATTTCTTCACACTTTCAAAGCCTTTTGGTTCGGCCAAAATCTGCCCAAATACTCTCCCAACATCCCTCACTACAACCTAGAGGCCTTAGTTTGATCAGAAAGCCAACCTAAGGATCCCTTTTGATCAAATCAAAAGGAAGAACCCGAAGAAGAGGTAATGATTTCACCACCCTTTTCCAAGTTCCTTTCTTCTTCCACTTCCTCTTTCTTTGTTCTTACCATTCTAAAATAATAACTCCAGTATCTTACATATACTGTGATGTTATTATAAATATGGTACAACCATATTCAGTATTCTATCCACCCTTTGAATAACATGTCACCATACGTGCGTACGTACGGCTTACCGTCTCCACGTCGGGGTGTAATTGTTATTCAATATAATATTATTTGGATGGGTATAATAATGATGTGTAACTCATGTAAATAATAAATATAACATGTTAATGATTCTTTATATATGATATACCATCCATTTATATATTATTTTAATATCAAAAGAATGATATTGTCGCTCGTGCGTACGTACGGACTACCGTCTCCACGAACGCGATGAGATTCATTCTCCATCGTATCCATTCAAGTATAATTATCATTTGATGATTTAAAAATGATGTTTAAGGACTAGATATAATTCTGGATATGAATAAGATACAACAACCATGGCTTATGTAACAAAACATATAAAAGAAAATGAGTAAGTTAACTCCCGAAACGACGATAATTCTAAGATATTATTAACAAATCAATGTTAAAAGATCATATATGATATCATATTATTATATATGATTCTTGTATAATTTAATAACAACTATTTCACCATTATACAGGAGGTTAACCTACCCCAACCAAGGAAAAGTACAAGGTAAGGGTTATTTCACAATCTCTTCATTATCCGAGGTTGTTTATACGTAATAATCTACTGGGATTTCTTTATCATCCACATCTACGTTTCTTCGAAATGTATTTCAAAACATATTTATTATTTACAAGAATATGGGTTAAATTCATTTATACCCTTGTTTGAATTTTTATAAGAGGGTTATAAAGGAATCTTTCCATCGTTTTCAAAACAAGTCCCTTTTTAACCTTTTCGACAGAATTAAGGTAAGAATGTTTTTTTTAACTTATACGGTGGGTGCGGCTATTTTCCACCGTTATAAAATCTTCAAAGCTTTCCTTACAAGCTTATAAGATTATTTTTAAAGAAAATGTTTTATTTTATATGGATCTTAAATGATTTCAAAATAAAAGGAGATATTTCTTTAAAAAGAATTTTGATTTCATCTATGTCAACATCCTTTGATGGATTTTAAGATTATTTGAAGTTGATTTATTATGATACAAAACTTCTATATTGTATTGAAGGTTTTGTGATATGTTTGACTGTGGATGTGCTATTTTTATACCATTCATAGTTTATGGTGAAAGTATTGACATTTCGTATGCTAGTTTTAATACGAATGTTTATGTTATGTTTAAACCTTTTCATATGGGAATGCATTGGACTTAATATGTGACGGGTGGAGCCCGCTATAGCTCCTCGATGCATTGGTAGGTCTCATGAGACAAACTAGTGTCTTGGCACAAGGCCTTGACAAAATCTTATTTGTAGTCTTGGAACGAGGCCTTGGCTATGTGGTTATGATAGTCTGGCATTATGCATTCCAACATTATGAAAGTGGTTATTGATTTTGCATGTGATTATTTGATTAGTAGAATATTCATGTGAACAAGTAAATGGCATTTTTTTCATGTTACTTTTGCCATACTATGTTGAAGTTCAAGTTTAAAAGGCTTTTGTTTTAGTAATTCATTGCCTTAAATGTTTATGCTTATTTTTGAATGTTCCGCTATATTGTTATCCTTACTGGGCATTTGAGCTCACCCCTTTTCTATGTTTTATTTTTCCCAGGATGTGAAGATGTAAGTTATGAATGACCTGCAGGGATATTATGAGGGGATTATAGTGTGGACTGTGGAAAAATTATGTTGTTGTAGTAGTTTTTCATTTTATGATGTAATGTAAAACTTATGAATATATCTAGTGTTTCCAAGGCTACTAAACCAATCGGTCTTTCGAGATTTGATCTTTCTTGTGATCATGCCAATGTTATGTAGTAATGCACCGACTCTGGGTAGCTGGGGTCAGGGCGTTACATTTATATTATGAGATAAAATTTTATGTGGTATGGATAATTAAATTAAATCAATTCGAAAAATTAAATATGTTTTATTATGTAAATAATAGCCATAAAAATGGACAATAAATTCCATTGTTGTCTTCTATGTGTTTGACAGTTAATAAAAAAGGGTTTCTCCTTCAATTTAGTTACTCCTTAGTATGATAATGACACTAATTCCATTATAATACCTTGGTAATGGTAGGTATGTAAGAGAAAGATTAAGATGAAATGGTAAGGGTTATGTAATATCCCATTTAGTATCTTATAAATTCTCTTCATAGTATTTATTGAAATGATGGATCAAGATGAATTATGATTAAGAAGGGATTTTGAACATTCTATAGGATAAAATTAGGAATGAAAGTCTGGATTTTTGGGAAGAATTCATGGGAATGAGTATAAAAATATGGGGTGGAATCATCCCCTTTTATAAGTAAAGGAATGTGAACTAATGTAAACACTAGTTATTTTTCATTAATCAAATGACACTATTTATAGGGCAAGGGCACAAAAAGTGTGAAATAAGCTAGCGCACTTTAGGATAATGTAGATAAATCTTCCACTAAAAATTTTACAAAAATTTGTAATTTTTTTAATTTCATATAACACTTGATTTTTACGTTTTGGATTTTTTTTATTTTATAAACTAGTTTTTACCATAGTAGATCATATCTTATTAAAAAATTTGGTAAATTTTATATCCAAAATTTGGAGTTAAGAAAATAAATTCTATATAAATTTAATCAAATTAAATTTATAAATAACAGGAATAAACAATTAAATTAGAATATTCAATATATAGAAAAACTATCTTGTCAAATGATTTTGTTTTCTCTATTAGGTGATTTTATTCATTTTTAGTATTGATTACCAATTGAAGGAGTGAAATTTTATTTAAATATAGTTTTATAAATTATATTAAAATAAATTTTTAGAAGATAATTATGTTTTTATTAGATAAAAAAACATTATCAATAAATATTTATTAATAAAATAACAGTTCTACCATTATCATGTTTATTAAATTTAATCTTAATAATCATACTTTAGGATAATAAATTAAATTTTGACATATTATATAATTTTATTATTATGATATAAAATATAAAATATATTTTTCGTTTTATTTTCTATAAGCTTCGATAATTTTTTTTTAATATAAGTGAATTATTTAGTTTTTAGAATAAAATATTACTTATATATTCAAAATGATTTAAATGGTTTATTTAAATACTAAATAAAAATTTTATATTATTTAATTTAATTATAAATAAAAACAATTTATAGAAAATGGTTTGAAAAATATTTAGGTCATTATTTTATTATTATAATGACATAAAAGTGTTAGTTTTAGAAATATTGTTATTCTATAACTATTCAACTAAAAATCAATTGTTATAGAAAAAATATAAAAAATTCACCATAATGTAATATTTTTATCATAAATAAAAATATTATGGAATTTTTTTCAAATTTATATTCTTATATTTTATAATATAAATTTTAAATAAAATCACAAAAGATTAGGAAAACTTATTTCCTAGGAAAATTAAAATTTAAAACATTAACAATTACTAATCTTTTTTTCCTAAAAATTATTTATCAAATTTTTGTTAATATATTATTCATATAAAAATATGTTTTATCTATAATATATTTAGTTACATAAAACAAAACATATGGAAGTGAATTTTGTAGAGTGGTTGCATTTTAATGCATCTATAAGTCTTATTTCTCATTCACTCCACTAATCAAATTTTCATCAATGTTTGAGTATTAATAATGGAATTTGTTTTTAATTATATAAATATATATCTATTTCATAATTAGGATACATTTAATTTTACCAAAATTTTCCATTGTTACATTTTAATAGTTATATAATGTTTTGTGATTCATTTTAGTTTTATGTTTCTTGTGTAGTATGCTTTTGAACACATAAGGTTTTTAATTAAAAAGTTAAATTTAAGATCTTGGTAAATTACATTCCCCCATCATTATATAAATTTATCCCTTAAAAGTTTAATTTTTACTCACAAATGAAGGTAGGAGAGGGTATTGTTAACATATTTATCATTTTAGATATAACACATAATATTACATCTACCATGCACTCATAGGATAGGTTATATAAAATACCATTCCTCAAACCTCAGAAATAATACACACAACCATATACTTAGCTATTTATATTCACTAATCATACATTCAAAAAAATAAATCATTACCAATTCCATATGAGTCTCTATGAAATTAAGTCATAGTGGAACAATATATTCTACTATAATTTAACATGATCTTTAGTCCTTAAATTTAATTAAGCACGAGTTTATACGATTACACAATAGTAAATATATATCCTAATATAAAAAATGAGATAAAAATATATAAAAATATGATGGATCACATGGTCATTAAATTGATAATAAATTTAAATACTATCACTAATATTTAACTCACATTTCTCAAAATAAATCACCTCTTTATTACCTCAACACCAAACATAGTTTAAACCTATGATTTATCATTATATAAATCATTTTTCTTCCAATAAATATAATGAAAATTATAATATCACCTTTAAAGGTTTTTATATCATTTAATATATATTTCAAAACCATTAAATAATAAATAATGAAAATAAATCCATAGATGATTCATGTAATCATCATAAATATTAAAATTTAGTAGAATATCATTGATAAATATCAGTAAATAATTTAAAATAAATAAGAAATTCAATATTTTTTTTCTATTAAAATATTAATCTCACCAATATATGTAATACTATGAAGGTATCATTTTATATTATAATAGTGTTTTTCATCCCTCAAAACGTGTGTTCTAGTTAGGAATAAATACTTCTGGGTGGTTTCCATTGGATTTATTTATGGAACTGGAAACATCCAATGGTTCTTTATCCAAAGGGACCTGCTTTCTAAAGGCAGGAATCTATTAATTTTGAACATACGATACTTAAGAACATGCATTGGTCTAGAGGATGGGAGTTCAGACACGTCACACTCTTTTAGGTTGAATTATTACCTACTCCAGGACACTCTTATAGATTTGAGATATTCTCATGACTACTTATTAATTCAGCAAGTATAACATAGGTTTACCTTGGAATTTACAATCAATTATTAACATGTATTAAATTTATAATCATCCATATGTATTCAAGGTTCTTCATTAATGGAGACATCCATATGTATTCTAGGTTATCCATAAATGGTATCCTCTCATATACATTTTAGAGATTTTTTAACCATTGTTATGATAATAATTGTTTTTAAGCCACTCAATGGGGAACTCTGGAATTTATTGTCATCCAGGGAGACAAAATTTTGTTTTGATGTTGGGATCATACCCATAAATGGGATACCTACGTATCCTTGTGAAAGGAATCAGAACTCTCATAGTTTGGTGCTGCTTAATAGGACACATCATACCTTTTAAGGTCGTGTGATAAAGACCTAACTATACAACTTAATGTCATGTGGTAAGGACATATAAGTGAAAGGTGCTTAGTCAAGGTTTGGTGTGGGACTTATGTCCAACCAATCCAAGAATCATGGAAATAATATGGGGTTCCAAGTTAGATTAGACCCTTTTCGGAATATGGAATAGGAAGAAAAAGGTTGATTTTAAGTGTTTGGTTTGAACCTCAGAGAGGCTTCCTACGTATCCCATTTGGATGGGAATCAAATCCCATGTAGTTTGATGAGTCTCATAGGAGAGTATAGTCCTTCGAGAGAAATAAGTTTGGGCTTACTTCCTGAAAGGGATTCCTTTTTATGGATGAAATGATATAGAGCTCAGGCCATTGGAAGGCTTCCTACGTATCCCAATTATGTTGGGAAATAGAGTTCTCATAGTTCATTCAATCTTGTAGGGGTGTATGACACTTTGAGAGAAATAGGTTAGGTATTATTACTAATGAGGATTCCCTAATTTAGGGAATTAGGGTTGGATTCCTAAAGAGGATATGCAATGATATTGGGCCCTGATGAAGGCTTCCTACGTATCCCAACGATGATGGGAATCAGAGTTCTCGTGGTTCAAGATATGAGGTGTTTGTGAAAATGTTGTGATCATCAAAAATCTCTAATCCCATGTGATTCATGCTCAGTATGAGATACAAGAGGATGTCAAATATTCAACAAATTCACCCACACTTTTCCTCCTTTGCTGGTGGAAGAGGACGATCCTATGACGACAATGGTGGAAGAGGGTGAGGCTTCCATGTAAGAGGGAGCAGTGCGATGAACCTTTCAATGTGGAATGACATTAAAGTCCATGCATCCCGGCTCTTGTAAGATTAGGGAATTACCTCAGTAGTATTGAACTTATGTATTCTAGGAGAGGAGGGAGACTTTTCCTTTGTTTTAATGGAAAATCATGTGTGATACTCACTCTCCCTATTGGGAACCAAAGGCTCATATTTTTAGAGGTGAGAAGGGGGAGTTCATGACCCAACCCCTAATCCTCCAAACTGGGAAATCCTCAAAACTGTTCCTGGGAGAAATGTCTATGTGACTACAGATATACAAACCCACAAACAATCTATAAATCCTAACCACATTACAAATAAAATGTGGTAAACCTCTGACTATGGATATACAAACCAAAATAGGATACATGCTAGTATTCCCTTCCCAAAGGTTTGATAAGTTAGGAGGTTTGGTGGAGGTTTCAACATAATCCCTTTCAGATAAGGGATCTGATGAAGAATAAGCCTTACCATGAATGGATTTAAAGAAGGTTTGATGAAAGTTTTTTATTAACTGAAGGGATAAGGTGAATCAAAGAAGGGCACCCAAGTAAGTATCTGGCGCATAGGTATGGGCGCACGAGTAGGCTTGGGCGACCTGATGTTCACTTAAGTTCCAAAAAAACTAGATGTTAATACTTGGGTGAGACTTGAATCAAGATTTTAAGAGTATTAATAGGAATTACTAAAAGTGGGGTTCTCAAGTTCCTTTTGGAGGAATAGGTGGTGCATAAGTGTTTCTGATTTAGGGATGTTGGTTTATTTAGGCGCACAAGTCTAATGGATTTCAAACACTAAAATGGATTATGTCATATGATCATCCTTCAATTCCTTTGATCTAGGTGTTAAAGAACTTCCTTGAAGTTTTTGGATGATTTAGGAAAAGAAATAGGGTCAACAGAGCAACAATTAGGCTTCAGGGAAATTCATCCATATAAATGAAGGCCCCAATGGTCTATTTATAGGCAAATAGGAGACCTTGGGCAAAATGATATTGGGTGTGCAAGTACCTTTCATGCCAATGGTGTTTTGGCTAGAATAGGAAAAAACTTTTAGGACTTATCCAAAATAATTACTTCATTCAACTCCAGTGTGGTGGCACATAGGTGTTTACACATAGGTATCTTGGGTGCCTCTTTGGGGAATTAGCTAAAATAATTTCTCCATACCGCGGGGGCTACGCCACCGCAACCCTTCTTGGGATCAATACCCATCTATGATCCTGTCCCTTCAGGCTAGTGACTTCTCTACCATAACTGATCCCAATGAAAAATATCGAGTCACACCATGAACTTTTCAAGCCCGGTTGAGGAAATTTTGCTGAAAAGTGAATGGAACACATTTCATAGTGTCTACAAACATCCCCTCCTTAGAAGTTTATTCATTTAGAATGAAAAGAATCTTTTTTTAAGTTAAAATTAGGGCACTTTGATGTATTTCAACCTCATTTGGTTAGATTTAGAGCTATGTCAACTTTGTAAGGATTCTCTAATTTTTTCCTAAGCCATGGGGTCTTGCATGCATAGTTTGATTTTTTACTAGGGTTATATAGAAAACCCCAAAACACTGTATCTTTTGGATTTTTATTTCTCAATATTACCTATATTCTAAAAAAAATAAGTCTAGCGAGATGAGACTTAGACTTTTGTCCAGATTTCCCATTGCAGGTTATCAATATAGTGAGTACTATGTCTCTTTCTATTTGGAAGTTTAGAGTCATGCATGTTGGACTAAAAAGGATAGTATTTAAGGTCGAATAGCTTTGACTATAAATTTTTAAATTAGACCCCAAACAAGGCTCAGTGGCAATGAATTTCTCTAATATTCTTTAAATAAATACAAGGGGATTATTGAGTCATGATTTTTATTGTTACCAAATCTAAAACTTGTATAAACATAAAGTGGTTACTTTCAAAAAATGAGGTTACCATTATTTGAAGAATATGTTATGGTGGATATATTATTCAGGACCAACTAGGGAATATGCTACATAGACAAATAGTGGAATCTTTTTACTGACATGCTAGTTATGTAGGAAACTTTTATGCAAGGCCTCTAGTGTCACATACTATATAGTCAGAAAAAAGAGATCTTAGGAATTTAAAATTTTATTGTTGATAGACAAGGGAAAATAAGATTTGGGTGACTCAAGACCACAATGTTTGGTTTTTCAAAGGAAATGTATTTTAAGAATAAAGGGTTATCTATACCTATATATGTCATGAATGGGAAAACATTTATACACAAATTTGGTTTGTAAAGAATGGTTAAAATTTGTCAGAAAGGGGATTTATGATATCATGTTGTGCAGTTTTAAGTCATGTAGTGAGGATATTATACTGTAAAATTTGAATTCATATAGTGAGGAAATTATATCGTGTAGTTTTAAGTCATGCAGCAAGGAAATTAGGTGGATTTAATTTAAGGTCTTTTATCTTTGACCAAAGGTTTATGAATCTCCAATTCCTTGATAATTTGTCTGGAAACATGAAACCATGTTTAGGTATGGAAAGAAATAATTATAAAATGTGATTTGGGAATTTATAGATATGGAGAATGATATGGGAAAAGGGATAAATCCATTTAGGGATGCATTTTCCAATAATGAAGTTACCATTATTTGAAGAACCTATTATGGGGGTTGTATTATGTAGGGACAACTGGGGAATATGTTTCATAGCCAAAGAGTGGAATCTTTTGACTAACAGGCCTGTTATGTAGGATACTTATTCAAGGCCACTTAGGGGCATGTACTGCATAGTTAGGAAAAAGAGCTCTAAAAAATTTGACATTTTATTGCTAAAAGCCAAAGAAAGTTTATGGAGACTCAAATTTTCCACAACACATAGTTCATTTTATAGATAAAGGTACCTAAATATAGAAATAGTATTTCCAATCATGATTTTCAATGAATCAGAGGAATATGATTTCTATGAAGGAATGACCCAAATGTAAGAATTATGGTGTTTATAGTTTTGTGTCATAGGACTAGGACAAATATGGAAACAATAGATAACATGTGATCGAATGATCCAAGGTTATTTCATATTTCTTTTAACACATGGAGAGAAAAATGTGTAAACCCTAGTCTTGAAGACTTTTAGATCAAGATAAAGGTAATGGGACAAATATAGATGGATGAATGCTTTAAGATACAGATTTTTGTATATTTTCATCAATATTTGAAGGGAAAAAAGACACTTTAACCAAGAACAAAGTTACCATTATTTGAAAAACCAATTATGGGGGCTGTATTATGTAGGGCCAACTTGGGAATGTGCTGCATATTCAAATAGTGTAATCATTTGACTAACAGGAACATTATGTAGTCAACTTATACAAGGAAACCTAGGGGAACATACTACATAGTAAACCAAAAGAGTTCTCAGATATCAGAAACTATGCCACCAAACTGTAAGAAAGATTATGATGATATAAAGATATTAAAGATTAAGAGTGTGAAATATAAAAGGGGGCAATTCTCAATGAACAAGATAAATATTTGAATCAATATTGGCCATGAGTTTGGAGTTCCTTACATATATCTAACTCATATGTAAAAATTGGGACATTTCTTATTTCCGTGGTGGGATCTCTAAGGAGAGGACTCAAAATGAAGACTCCCATATAGATTGTTAATTATATGTAGAAGAGAGATAAAAATTTATCCTGTGGAAGGTACTAGGAGATAAGGCCTAGTTTTCACTACGTATCTCAATGGTATGATAATCAATACATACGTAGTTCTTTGGGTGCTTTACATTTTAATGTCAAGGAGTAAGGGCATTATGCTGTGCGGTTTAGATTCATGAAATAGGGACATGAAGTGATTCTGATGTGTTAAAGGAACATTACGACTAGATGAGGGAATTAAACCCAGGTGTCACTACGTATCTCATATAGATGAGAATCAAGTAATATGTAGTTCTTTGAACATTCTCTATGCAGGTTTGATTCATACATAGGAAATAAGGGTGGGGGGAGGTTTATTACGGCTGGGCCCAAGATTGGAGATATAAGAATCTCTACATATCTCATATGGATGAGAATCAAGAAAAAAATAGTTAATGAAACAAAAATTTCCCACACTAATTGAGTTTGATGTGGGAGACAAGGGATTTTAACACATTCTAAATGAAAAATGGTTAAACTTAATATAAAAAATGGTTTGGAGATCAAACCTTGTTTCATGAAAGAGCACTCTGTATAGATCTAGTTCATATAATGGAAGAGAAAAGGGAAATAAATTTTTTGGTTATGGCTGGGCCCAAGATTGGAGATCTAGGTGTCTCTACGTATCCCATTAAAATGAGAATAAAGACACACATAGTTCTTGAAATGAGGTCCCTATGTAGATCAGATTCAAACATAGAGAGAAATAGAAATTAAGTGCCACTAAAGATTATCAATGATGTAAGTGATTCTTGCGTGTGGAAGCTCATAACATCAAATAAATAATACATTAACTGTATAGTTTAATGTCATATAGTGAGGATAAATGATGTCATGCAGTTTAACATCATGTGACAAGGAATAATATGTTACGAATTTTAACGTTATGCAACATGGATGCATATGGTTGTTATGGATTTTTATGTCTTGTAACTAGGGATTTGTGCTGTGTAGTTTAGAGTCATGAAGAAAGGACATTATGATGTGAAATTACACAATGTACTTCTTCAAGAATCTTGTATTGGTTGGAGTTGTAATAAGTTATCCATCCATTGATATTAAGGAATAATCTTCAATATAGTATACCTTATAAATAGAGTAAGGTCCTTCCCACTTTGGCTCAAGTTTTGGAGGATTTTTTCTTGGTATAATTGGATTCCTAAGTACTAATACTAATTATCCTTCAAAAAATGAGTGGAGGAGATCTTTCATATTAAAATATCATGTTATTCTATTCTGATAGACTTCCAAATGATAAAAAGTATGAAATATCTTTTCATCTAATCATTCCAGATCATCAAATCACTTCTGAGACTATTAATCTTTAGATAATTGATCATAGATTAAAATGCAGAGTGAAGGTAATTGAATTTCAATTGAAAAAAATACTTTTATTCCATACACCAAAGAAAATGAATTTCCTTGAGTTGTAGTACATGTAGTAGTCCGATAATCCCATAAAGCATGTAAAAGTTTATCAAGGAAATATTTCTTATCTTTATCCACCATTTTCTAGAGTATATTTGATAGGGTCTCATTAAATGCCTCTATATGTCCATTGGCTATTGCATGATAGCAAGAGGAATGGTTAGATTTGATATTTTTCTCCTGATATAATTTCTTACTTCAACAGAACAGAAATTGGTGCCATTTTCCATCAATATAGTATGAGGGACACCAAATCTTGTAATGATATTAGATTTGAAAAAGATAACAATGATTTTGTATCCGACTTATTTGGTAGGTATTACCTTTTCCCATTTGAAGAATAAATCAATAGAAATAAGAATATACTTTAATTTCTTAGCTGTAGCTAGAGGATAAGGTCCCACTACATCTATTCCCCATGTGTAAAATGGCCAAAAGTATTTACCTATGTGTAGAAACTCTAGGGTATGATGAATGAAGTTATCCTACACTAGGAAGGGATGAAATTTTGTGGTGAAATATATGAAATCCTAGGTCATAGAAGGCCAAAAGTATCCAAGCCTTAGGATTTGATCAGAAAGCCTATGCCCAGACTGGTGATCACTACAAGCTCCTGCATGTATTTATTTCATGAAAGCTATAGATTCTTCTCCGTCAATACACCCAAAGAGGATTCCATAAAAACCTCATTTTTAGAGGATCTTCTGGTGATCTGAACTATCATAAATAGTGAAATTTTCCACTCGTCATCCGATCTATTCTTTTTCAGCTATATCTAGTGAAAGTACTCCATTTTGAAGGTATTCCATGATGGGTGTCATCCATGCCATGGTATGACTATACCAATTGGGAATAAGGCTAATTTAATTAATTTCCTCCATTCTAGTTTGAACGAAAGGTTAAACCACATGGATATGGGAAATAATGATGATTATCTCATCCTCATTTCGATCTACTAGGGTTGTGGCTGCATTATCCAATGCATCATCATGGGTATTTTGTGATCACGGGACATAAGAAAATATTGGCTCTGAGGGAAATTCAGCGATTAAACCTCTTACAAAATCACACAAAGGGATTAAATATTCTTTTCTGATAGCATAATCCCCGTTGATCTATTTGATTACCAATTCTGAATCACCTTTCACTCTCAGGTGGTTCACTCGTACTTGGAGGGCCAATTCTAGGCCTGCAATGAGATCTTGATATTCTGCCTCATTGTTGGTACCACCTTCTAAAAACAGGAAGGAATATGACAAAAATTACTTTTTTGGGGAGATAAGTACAATTCCTAACCCAATTTTTTTGAGATTATGGTTTTCCATTATCTTCCCCATTGGACTTCTGGAAGCACCATAAAAGTACATTTCCTATTTTTGGGGATTATCTTGAATAGAGAAGATTTATTCATCAAGGAGTTTAGTATTCAATGATGTATCTTCTGAAAATGGATGCTCAATAAGGAAATCTTCCAAGGATTGGAATTTTATTGCTTTCTAAGGCAAAAACTGGATATCAAACTGTTGCAAAATAACTTCCCACCATGCCAAACATCCTATAATCATAGGACGATTGAGGATAAATTTTAGCAGGTTATTGCAAGATACCAAGTGGACCTCATGATGTTGTAGGTACTTACTCATCTTCTAAACAAAAAAGATTAATACCAGGCATCACTTATCAATACTTGAATATCGTTTCTCTATGTAAAGCATAGTTCAGATGAGATAGTAAATGCTATTTTCATTCCCAGAATCATTCTTTTTGGGAAAGGAAGACACCCAGTGATCATTATAAAGATGTAACATAGAGAATAAGTGGCATTCCTTTAAAAGGTGGCATTAATACTAGTGTAATCAATAGATATTTCTTTAGGGTATCAAAAGCCTCTTGGTAGTCTTTGATCCATTGATAGGTGACTCCCTTCTTCATTAATCTGGTGAAGGGTAAAAACTTTCCGGCAAAATTGGTGATAAATCACTGATTATAGAACAAGTGTCCTTAAATTCCTCTAAATTATTTCAAAATTTTAGGAGGTGACATGCCAAGTATTGGTTTTTTCTTCTTAGGATCAACTTCGATGCCACGATGATGTACAAAGAATCCAAGGAATTTTTTCCGAGGTAACCCCAAAAGAACATTTCAAGGGATTAATCTTTAAATTATGTTGCCGAAGTTTACTTAATATGGTCTCTAGACCAGCCACGTGATCAGAACATTTTCTGGATTTAACCACTAGATCATCGACATAACATTCGAAAATTTTTCGTAAGAAGGGTTTTAAGATATGGTGTATGAAACATTGATATGTTTCACCTGTATTCTTTAAGCCAAAGGGCATTACCTGATAGAAAAACACACCTTGAGAATATTTTAAGGCTTTATAATCCCCATCCTTTGGGGACATTCAGATTTGATTGTACCCAGAGTATCCATCCATGAAGGAGACAGCTTCATAGCTGGTTGTTGCATCAATAGAAAGTTCTATGATCGGAACTGTAAAATCATCTTTGGGACAATGCTGGTTAAGATCTATAAAATCAATGCAAACTCTGATTTTCCCATTTTTATTTTTCAGTAGGAAAATGTTGGCTATCCATTTGGGATATTGCACCTCCCTGAAAAATGTAGCTTTGATAAGCTTTTCGACTTCAACTTCAATTTTAGAGGCATGAGTTGGGTGTGTTCTTCTTGTTACCTACTTAAATCCTCAATGCTCTTCTAGAAAACCCAAATGATGAGTGGATACATTAGTATTAAGGCCTAGAATTTATGTATATTTCCGAATAGATATATATCAATGTTACTTTAGAAATGAAGTATACATCTATTTCTCTTCAGAAGTCATGGCTGCACTAATTAGAGCGGGGTGTGGATCTTCTTATGTACCCATATTTATTTATCTAAGCTCATCCATAGTGGTGGAGACGCCTTCCTCAAATGATGGAGGAGCATCCTTGAGATATTCTTATTTTTCTTCTTCATTATATGTCACTTATTTTCTTTCTAATTACATTGTAGGAAATGAAGAAAAACTTTCAAAACTATGGGAGGAGTCAGTATTTGAACATCCTAAAGAAGAGGAAACCATTTCTGACCATACTAATTATGAGGGGTCTTTCTGGATCATTGAAGAGAAGATGATGTGTTATGAATCAACGTCCTTGTATTCCTCTAGTATTGTGAAAACTTATTCTAGTCTGATTGATGAATCAAAGACTTTATGATGTTAGGTGGATGAAATAAAGACATCTCCATTTAAGCTTTCACCACTTCTTGGTAAATCAAAAATTTCTCCCATGATGTCAGGATCGATTTCCAAAATTGACATTATGGAAGTCACTAGATGAGTTCTTGGATTTGGGTCTATCCTTTCAATTTGATTAATAGGAAACACATAATCTATACTCAGATGTTTTAATGGGTTAGAAGGTATCTTTTGTAGGCCATTCAGAGCATTGATTCTTGTTACATATTTATCCATGGAACTCATTCCCTTTGTGTGATAGAATTATGCTTCAATATACTGAGATTCACACATTTTGAAAAGAGCCTTTTCCCCATACAATGTACCAATTTGACCATTGAATCAATACTTGAGACATTGGTGATATGATGAAAGGATGACTGCATGTTGATTTATCCAAGGCCTTATAAGAAGAATGTTGAAGGATGTGTCCTAGTGGACTACCATAAAATATAAATCAGATACAAGATCTCCAAAATTAGTTATGAGTGTAACCACACCTAGAGGTTCTTGTTCATTATTTTCATAACCTTTCAACATTAAAGTTTAAAGAGATAAGTCATATTCAGTGAGGACCAATCAACGAAGTGTATGTATGGGAATGAGGTTGACTCCTGTTCCATTATCAATAAAGGATCATCAAATGTATGTATCATTATCCCTTTCAGATAGATAAAAGGGCCTGATGTGTCCATGTACATCATCATCATCATCATCATACGTAAAAGATACGACTTCCTGACATTCTACAGGATCATTCTTTATACGGTAAACCTCAGGAGTTTCAACTTTGGTTTCAAACTCTTGAGGACTTGACAAAGCCTCAAAAAGTGCTTCTTGAAGATCTTTTGAAATATTCAAAGAATCCAAGATTGAAAACATGGATGGTACATGAGCTAGCTATTTCAAAACATCACACTTTTGTTCCAAAGGTCTACATTTTCTAGCATGGATATGTGGTTTTATAGGTGACTTGGACGTTAATTCTCCTGATGTAGATATACCCTGTGTCGGGGAAGAAGCTAGAAATACTTCTACTTTTGGTATATTATACTAACTAGTTCTATATATTTTATGAGATAATGATGGTGTATCCTCTAATCGGTCTTGCAAGATAATCATGCCAGGACCGATCCTGTCATGTGTTGGAGAATTTCCTTGTTCTGGTTGAGCCTGCTGAAGAGATCTCCCATGTGTTTCTACTGCATAAACATTTCGAGTAGGGGTAGAGTTAAAATAATGGTTCCTAGAATATCCACATCTTCCCCCCATATCCTTAAACTTGTATTCTTCCTCTAGTTCCCCAATCAGGTACATGGAATTTAGGATCATCATAACCAGAATAATTATTTTCATAGGGGTCTGTTACGTGGATAACATTAACAGAAATGAAGCTCAATTCTTCATCTGATGAAGATTCTACTTGAAAATTTTGTTTTGGTTGTTCTATTTGGTGGGGCGGTGCCCATTATTTTGAGAATGATGGCACGAAATCTACCAATGTCAAGGAAAACTTTGGCCTTTTCCTGAGATCGTCCTCTTATGACTACTCTTTATCCTTGGAATCATGATACTTCTTTGAGGATTGAACTTTGGAGGCCAGATATTTTTATGAACATGGATTTGCTGTAGTGAAAGTGGAAGTAGAGACAATCAGTTGTTTCAACTGTGTTCGTAGAATGGCATGAGTTCAACTGATCATCTTCCTGATCATCCAATCATTATACTTCTACACATTTTTCCTTTTTACTTCCTTCCATTCACCTTCTTTCTCTGGATTAGTAGCAGTAACACATGCTACTTAGGTAGATTAACTTTTTAGTTTCACTTGTCCAGAGTCTACCATTTTTTGTAAGAGGTCTTTGAAAACAAAACACTCTTGAATGGGATGCCCCAAAATTTGGTGAAAGGGGAAATAATTTGGAATATCATTATATCCTTCTTTTTTTGGTTTCTTTGGCCTTGTAAAATGAACCAAATTGTTTTCCAAAGCTGAAATGAAATAACTAGGAACATGTTCATTTCGAAAAGAATAAACTTTGTTCATTAATTCCTCAAACTATCTCCACCTTTGATTTTTTTATCATCATGAAGAGGTAGTCATTGATGCTGATTCTTATGAGGTGGATTCCTTCAGTATGAAAAAGGTTTTGAAGTAAGAAGCAGGTATATGTTCTTGTTTGAGTGCGACTGTAGTAGCCTCTAATTTCCCCATTCTCCTTCCCATAGCTGATAGAATTATACAAGGTTTATCTTTGGTTTAAAAAATGGAATCCTCCACTTGTATGGTGATTGAAGCAAGGTCTCAAAACCCTCTTATGTATTTCACATGGATTAGTGGTGTGCATAACTCATCAAGTAAATTTTCCACACAAATTGGAATAAACACTTCTTGAGGGATATCTCGATTTAATGAATATGTTAATCCTTTCCATAGATCAATGATATATAAAAATATTTCATTCTCCCTTTGTTTCCAATTTGTAAGATCAAAAAATGTTGTCTTCAAAAGTGTTGAGTTGAATTGGAGAAGAAATTTATGATGGAGGTCTTCCCATCTATTAATTGATAGAGACTGAAAACTTGTATACTATACAAAGGCTGGAACCTATAATGATTACACAAGGAATCTTAGATTTACTACTACTTGTTGTTGAGGGGTCCCCATCATGGGATCAAAAAAAGAAAAAAAAATGCATTAAGTGCTTTTCTAGATCTCCTGGATCATTAAATATTGGAAATGTAGTATTCACAACGTTTGGTGGGGGAGGGATCAGATCCACCCATTCAGGGTAAGATTTCTTTTCTTCCTCTACTGGTGCATGCTATTCTTCCACAGCTTCCAATTGAGTTGTGAATGCCTTAATTGTATTCATAATCATTTGGGGAATGTTTGGATGAACTGGGACCTGTACTTGTACATCACATGTTGCTTGAACTGGAACAATGACTAGAAAAACTAGTGATGATGGTGCTACTGTTATTTGTATTGGATAAACCATGGGAAAAAACCTATAAGGATGTGTTTTATCTTGCCCTGGATGTGTACCCAATAGAGGGAATTCATTATCCACATCTGTAGTTTGAACAAACCCTCTTTATTGAGAAGTTCCTACAAGATGTTCAAGTTAAGGATCTTCTTAGGGAGCATGGCTGGAAGAAATTCAACTTCAAAGTAACTCTGTATTGAGTATTTTCATCTCCTTAATCTACAATTATTACTAGGAAAATATTTCTTCAAGAGAAAGAGATTGACCTTCTATAGTGGAAAAGTGAGTCATGATATGAAGTTTACCTTTCCCCTTGTTAGATGCCTTTTGAAGGGGTGGGAGTTTGTTACTTCAAGGAATACCTAGATTTTGGGTAAGCCTCTAATTTTGGGTACGCACACCTCCTTCATTTTCTTTAGTGTGTACCATATTATGGATAAGAATTTCATCTTCTGACTCCCCTAAACTAGATTAATTCTCTAGAGGATCTTCCGTAATGGTATTAATGAAATTCACTGATGCATAATGCATTGATGGAATTCTGTCAGTATATTTGTAATATCGTCTCCTTCTGTATCTTTAATGAGAATTTTTTCTCTTATACAATGAATTATTTGGAACTGTTTGACATACAATAACTTGAAGGGAATCTTTGGATAGATCAGTTATACGTTAACTTTGTAGATTCTAACCTTATCAAGAGAAAACTAAATCCCATTTAGAAGGGTATTGTAGATGTGAAAAGGTCCCCAGCCCTACAGGTTAGGGTTGTTCCAGTTCTTCTTCTTCAAACCTTTTATCTTTGTTTATTGAATTCAATGTTTGAGTTAAACAAGCCCCCAAACCTAAAGGTTGTGGTGTCTCCTGAACCGATGTAACTAATATTCGTGCAGCTGCTCTTCTGATTTTGTGAATTTTGGTCTGAACATTGGATCGGTGAATTATCCAAAAACCACTTAAATCACATGTTTCAAAAGACCACTATACTATTTTAGACATTTGTTCAATCTGATGGCTAACATCCTCTAAGTGAGAGGCCTGCTTAATGTTCTCAGATGCTTGATGCAATAGTATCTCAACATATTTATCTCTTTAGGCCTGCCTCTGATGAGATCTAGTCAAGGCATGTTCTTGAGTGTATCTTTGATTACACATAAAATCTGTTGATTGTATCTAGTCATGGGAAATAACATTTAATGAGACCACTTTTGGTGGTATTTGCTGATTTTGGAGCACAATGAAATGCAATTATCTGTGTGCACACCATCCAATGATATGAACACTAGATGGGGTATCAGTAATTAACTGGCGTTGCCTCTTTAGTGCATTGAGGAATGCATGCTGAAGGGTTATTTTCTTCTTTTCAACCTTTGGATGTTGGGAAACTAAGAGATATTCCAATTTGATTTGGCTTTGAAACCCTTATATTACCTTTAAATGACTTTTATATTCATCATATTGTAATAAATTGTCTTTCAAATGATGAAGAGTATTTCATAAGTTGAGGCGGATATCACATATGCAATCTTCTGCCATCAATTCTGGAATGTTGTATTGAGAGTTTTCCAAAGGCTAGAAAATGATTAGTATTTCATCTTTATACAATTGTTTTCTCATATTTAACATATCTTCATCATATATTTCTAGAGGTTTCTCTACTTGGTTTGACTAGAGTGGTCGCTTCTCAATTGTTTTATTACAAACAATGGAATCAATTTTTTTTCTTCATATTCTATATTAGAAGAAAACTGACCCAAGGGAGGTTCGGAGAATGACCATTACCTTAGGATGTCTTCTGTATGAGAAAGTATTTTATTTTTTAGTGACAAGGCATCAGACATACTGGCCTTATGTTGGAAAGTTCCTTGAGATAAGAGGGCTTTATCATTACTACATTGTCAATTAGAGAAATATCTTGACAATGTGAAACACTAATGTGGAGAGAACTTTCGCAGTGAATTCCATCATGGGGATGACCACCATGGTGGATTATATAAAGGGATAAATCCTCTTTCTCCTTGGTATTATAACCATAGAGAGGGTTTCTGTGGCTCTCATCCAGAGATAGGCTCTCTATATTGACCGAATTTTCATGAAGAAATAATTTATGATGAAGCATATGATAGGGAACTTCAGAATTACTACTACTACTTCAATAATTTGGTAATGGGAGGGTAGTATCTTGAGTTACAATAGATAAATGTATGAGGGCTTCAAGAACTCCAACATTAAGAGGTTACAGATCACAGATTGGCTCTCGATTTTCCAACTATGTTTGGTGAGACTTCTTCTTAGATTCTCTTTTACATGTAGTTGGGGCCACTTTATGGGAGAAGTGGTTACCATGGGAAGGTGTATGTGCCTTCCTTGGAGTGGTTATTAAAATGGGCCAATTATCTCCAATTGAAACAGGTGTATGTTCCTGATTCTCTTGCCTATATAATATGAGGGAGTATGACCCACAACCCTATTGGACTAGAACAAAGGTGTGTATCTACTCCAAGATGGCATGTTGATGAGTCATCCTAGGTGTGTAGAAATAATCATGTGTCTATTCCTTTGGTACTACTGAAGTTTTGGTTATGATATTCTTGCATGCTTCAAGAATATGGGAAAGAATTTGTGTCTTCCCTATCGCCATAGCTAAAATATGTTTGGTGAATTCAATGGCCAGAATGGGAATATAAGTTCATTCCATATCCAGAGTACCTGTATGTACCTTCACTTGTGCCCCCTTTCCTATCAGTGGGTACTGACTGTACTCATGTATAGGGGTAGATATTTGAGTGTACCCCAAGTTTTTCATCAGATCTTTCTAACTGAATTCTTCAGGTGATGCCAGATGAGAATGTTGGTAGGCTTGATGGATGTTGGCAGGTGTATGTTATTGCTGGTTATTTTACTCTAAGAATGGTTGATAGACTTATTTTAATGTTGAAAAATGAGGCTGCTGGAAGAATTGGTGAGTATAGGCATGTTTATGTTCCTACTTACTAGTTTCCACCACATTTGATTGGTGGGTTTCCTTGAATTTAGTCAGATGAGCCTGCTGAATGGTAGATAGTTTGTAAATAGGTGTATGTGACTATTAATGGTACTCCACCAAATTTAACAGGAGGTATTAGTGGGTTACTTCCAGACGAGTCTGTTGGCCAGTTGAATTGGGACGAACAGGTGTATGTGTCTGTTCATTGTTTTCCATCAAGTAAGGTTTATGGACTTATCCGGAGGGGGAAAAGGTAATAAACTATTCCCTATTGGTCTTATGTTTTCCTCGAAGGTTCGTCTTATGTTCCTGAGATAGAGGGACCTAGGTTGAACAACCGAAGGCAACACCCCCATCATGCTAGGGGTTCACTGCCGCATGATTTTGATGATGATGTTTTTTGGTGGGATCCCTCATGAAGGACCCCTAAATCTTTGATTTGAGGCCATGAGTGACCTCTTGATCCACCTCCCTATAGAATGAGAGGGACTGGTTATTGTGTTTTAGGTATAAGGACCCGAAAAAATTGAAGAAGGTGGTTAGAACTGTCTGCTTCTTGACCACCGGTCATCACTAACCAGGCGATCAAGTATTGTTGTTAACTTGGAGAGATTATTGGGTAGCCTCCAAGTTTTTTATATTACCATGTTTATAGTATTACAATACTAGTATATTTGATACCCAACGTTGAAGATTCTGAGTTGGTGATGAAGTCCTTCCAGCGGATGAGGATCCAGCTTGAGTAGTGGCCAAGGAATTCACAAGTGAAAACTTGAAGGAAGCCATTGAAGGACCCTGAAACACCCTGAGAGGGGAGGGGTGAATTAGGGTGTCAAATTTTTCTTTTAAACTGATGGATCTTGTTACCACATTGGTAGGAACCTATAAAACCTATCCGAAGAGGAGGTGTATAAAATAAACAATCACATGCAAAGCAATGACACATCAATTTTACTTGGTTCACCACTATAGGCTACGTCTAAGAAGCATATGCCGATAGTGTTTCAGTCATACCAAAAACCACTAATCCTCATAATTTATGGATTATAAGATTTTAGCACAATAAATCTATGCCAGACTTACTACCTTTATAAGGTTTTAGGGATAGCACACTACATCCCTCATATCACTTCTGCTAACTCCCCCTTGCTCACTGCATTAAAAGAATCGTCACTCATTTTATTGACTTGAAGGTCGATTCAATGGTTTAGAATTAGATCATGCATCCTCAACTATAAATGGATACTTTGTTGAAGTCCCGTAATCACCCAAAGATGTAATTTATTTTCACATACACTGATATATTGTAGAAATTAATTTTTCAAACTGATTTGGTAAATTTTTTGGCTTCCTTGGGTGTTCTGCATACTATTTCTATTTTTGCGTACTAGTACTGTTTCCATATACCATCTAGCTCCTCTACGAACTACCCTTATCTGTTTACTTCCCTACTCTGCATACTTCTCCATTCCTCTGTGTACCATCCTTCTCTGCATACTGTCTTACTCCGCTGTGTACTGTGAGAGATTGATGCACGAACCACACTATTTTTTGCAGATTGTTTCCTTATGTAGATGATTTTCTCTGCGTACCACCTTATCCATTACGAACCACTTAGGACTTCACCAAATTTTTTACCGAAATTTTAATCTCCAATATCATCACTTACAAAGGGGATTACTACTCTTTAAGTAGGAACATAACTCCACAAATTCTGTTAATCCGATTGACCCAAATTTTTAGTGTGGGAAAATCTTTACTATATACTAAAATTTATCTATGTACTTTTAGAATCAACCTCATACCAATCCTATTTCATGAACCATATCAATCCATCCAACCTTTTGAATTCCATGTATGACACGTCTTCACTGCGTACCATCGCTACGAACTATTTTCGGCAACATTCTGTGTACCTCATGCCTTCACTACATAATGTCATTGCAAACCATTTTTGATAGTATTCCACGCACCGCATGCCTTCACCGCATATTGTCACTATGAACTATTTTCAGTTATGTGCACCAATTTGTAAACTATTTCGTATGCGGATGCGAACCATCACCAAAATCCCAATTTTGAGGCCCAAAAAATTAGAAAACACTGTGAAATTGTGTCACCATTAATACTGCTTTCAACCTCAAACATATGAACCCATTATTTTCAACCTTCCTTGTCATATATATGTAGATTCAGAACAAACACAAACCAAACTCCAATATTATCAATGAAAACCTTGGTTCTCAATAATCTTTCCCTTTGGGTTTGTTTTCAATCTTCAGATTAATTCACTGATGCACCAGCAATGATCAAAACCTGAACCTTCAAGAAACAACTCATACATCGCTCTAAATCTACGTGAGTAGTGATTGGTGTAGAAAACAAGAGAGAGGACATGAATTGAGTTCTCATCCTTTTCTTTTCTCCCCCATAGTTTCATTTCTGGATTTTTCTATTCTCCATATTTCCTATATCCAGAAATAAATAGATCACTTTCCATTGAATTTATCCATTCTCCACCATTAGCAATAAACACAATGAACTGAATATTGACTTGTAGATTAAAAAAACATGCTCCCCTTAGATCATACCCCCCTCATAAACCTATATAATTTACACAAACAGATTAAAAATAGTTCAAAAAACTAGGGAGAGGGGAATATGGTAACCTTCTTATGCAATGGGAGGTGGCTGAACATTGAGGTTCAACTGATGTTTCTCAAATATATCTATTGATAGTGGCTTGGTCATAATGTTATCCACTTTCTCATTAGTTCCCACATGGTCCATTATGATCATGCCTTGTTCGAATTTTTGCTTGATGAAGTGATATCTGATCTCAATATGTTTCATACGAGAATGATGAACAAGATTCTTATTAATATCAATTACTCTATTGTAATAATAGTAAATCACTATTGGTTTTTTCTCCTCATCACCAATGTCAATCAGTTTCTAATTCATCTAATATAACTAAGTAAAAGACATGGTAGAATATATATATTCAAACTCAGCATTACTAAGTGAAGTACTTTCCTATTTCTTGATTAACTAGCCCACAAATTTCTTCCCAATATAGAATGATCCATCACTGGTAGACTTTCTGTCCACTAAATCTCCATCCCAATCAATATTATAAAATGTTGATAGTTTACTATATCTTTCTAAAACAATGTATAACTCTTAATTATGTGTACCTTGAATGTATCTCATGATTATATTCACTACTTCCTTATATTCTTCCTTCAGATTGCTCTGAAAGTGGGCTGCAAGGCAAGTTGCAAAGACAATATCTAGCTGTGTCATCATTAGATATAGTAGGCTTCCAATGATTCTTCTGTACATGGTGGGATCCATAGAAGTTCCCTCCTCATGCTTCCTGAGCTTTGTTCCAACTAAAATTAGAGTGAAAATTGGTTTGGAATCATGCATATTGAATTTATTCAAAATCTCTCGTGTATACTTTTCCTGATAAATGAAAGTGAAATACTTCTTCTAATTCACTTACAATCCCAAAAAGTATGCGACTTCAACAATAATGAACATTTCAAATTCTGATTTCACGTGATTGGAAAATTAATCCACTAATCCATGCCTTCTTCCACCAAACATGATATCATCCACATATACCAATACCATGAATCGATCCTTTTGAGAATTATTCACATAGAGATTGTGATCCACTCCAACTCTTTTAAATTCAATCATTCTTAGATAAGATTCAAATCGAGAGTACCATGCCTGTGGTTCCTGTTTCAATCCATAGAGAGATTTCTTTAATTTGAAAACCTTTAGTTCATCATTACCATGAAAGAACCCCATGGGATGTCCAATGTAGACTTATTCTTCTAATAATCCATTCAAGAATTCTGTCTTGATTTATATTTGATACACTTTATATCCTCTTTCGATTTCCATGGAAAGAAATAGTATGATTGACTCTAGTCTCTCTATTAGAGAAAATGTCTCTTCAACATCAACACCTTAGATTTGTGAATATCCCTTACAAATCGAGCGTGCATTATTTCTGATAACATTTACATGCTCGTCAGATTTATTCTTGAAAATCTACTTCGTACTAATCACATTGTGACCTTAAAGTCTTTTGACAAGATCCCAAGTCTGATTTTTTTTCAATCTGATGTAACTCTTCATTCATTTCTTTTACCCATGACTCATCCTTTACAGCCTATTCAAATGAGGGTGGTTCCAAAACTGATAGAAATGCAGATTGAACATTATTTTTCATTCTTCTTGTCTGTGTAGGTGAATTAAGATCCCTGATAATGTTGGACTGATCAATCTATGCTCTTCGATTTCTCCTTTGGGGTTTGACCAAATTCTCCCCAGCTATGGCCTCTTCTTCTGATTATTCTTCTTAGTTATCATCTTGATGTGAATATTGAGAGGTTTTTACATCTTCCTCTACCTCTATATTAGCATTTTTCCATATTCAAATTCATCCTCATCTTCTATCACACCAGCATAATAATTCCTTGAAGCATTCATATTTTTCTCTTCAATGAACTTAAGATCACTGCTTTCCACAATTCTTTCTAAGAACTTATTGAAACACTTGTAGGCTTTTCTATTCACTAAGTATCCAAGAAATATTCCTTCATATTCATTGTCACCATACTACCTTTGATTTCATTATTTATTTAGGAAGAAACATTTGCTTCTAAAAACATGAAAATATTTCAAGGAGGGATTCCTTCTATGCCACAATTCATATGGTGTCCTTATCTCACCCATATATAGCCCTGTTCGGTTTTAAATATACAGTACAACTTGAACTATCTCATTACAGTAATGTTGAGGAATATGACTCTCAATCAGTATAGTTCTGTCCATGTGGTTTACCTATCGATTCCTGTTCTCAACAACTCCATTTTACTATAGAGTTCTCACAAATTCCACCTCATGTTGTATCCCATGCTTCTCTAGGTAATTTTTAAATTCAATGTGTATAGACCCAAAGCTTAACGTATATGGACATTATTTTACTTTTTCAGAATACTTAGTACATAACAAAAACACCCACACAAGGACCGTAATAGTTTAGTATCTTTGGAAACTCAGAATATAATCTTCTAATCATGGTGGAAGATCTTCAACATCTCCCATAATGATCTTCCTTTTTTTACCTAAAACCTTTCTTTATATCCTGTGGAAAAGAAAACATAAAAGGGTGAGCTCAAATGCTCAGTAAGGGTAAACAAAATAAATATCAATCACATCATATACATATGAACATAACTTTTGGAAATATTAACCTGCAAAAGAAATCATAATTTCATAACATGGGATAAATCATAGTAGTGAAATGTAATCCCAATAATCATAAATTAAAACATGAAACTTTGTTTCATACACACACAATCATAGATAATCATTTCTTATTAGTCAAGACTCATTACCAAGACTATCTTAGTGGACAAAGTCCATTTCTGAACCGAGTTCACTCCTCGTTTCAGTCCTGTTTCATTGAACCGGTTTAACCTGCCGTTCCAGCCATGTCTATCTCATGAGATATAAAATCATTACCCAATACATTGGAGGGAGATATAGGTCCCAACCATCTCATAATGATACCATTATTATGTGTGCCACAAAATCATAAATCATACATCATTGCATAACCCATGTAACAAAAATGAGATTCTTAAACATCATGACATCATAAAACAATTCATATAAGATAAAGAAATTCATAAAAATAATTCCATCACAACATAATCAAATCAATGTAATAATAGGGATAGAAACAGAACCCTATATTATCTTAGATGGAAAATAATTTTGATAAAACACTTGAACTCCATTCTTGAGGAAAATATCCTTTCAAAAACATTTTCCTTTCTTAACATGTCATACAATTTTAAACTAAAAGAAGTTGATTAAAAATAAACTTGAAAAATTTTAAAGGAATCTTATTGGAAATAATGTTTTAAAAATCCATTTATTCCATATAAGTTAAAAAAACATTCTTCTTGTACTTTTTTCGGAAAAGTCAAAAAGTACCTCGTATGAAAAATGACAAAAGATTCCTTTCATATCTTTTACTAAAAACTCACCTAAGGGTAAAATTGGATTTAAAAAATTGTAGGTGGATGGAAATAATATTGCATATTGAGGAAATATGGATGTGTATGATAAAATACACCCCAGTAAATACCAAAATATAAACAATCTCGGATAAAAATGAGATTGTGATATTTTCCCTTACCTTAGGTCCGATTTGTTTCGTAAGTGTCCGAACCTCCTGTATAATGATTTAAATAATGTCATTGACTTATTAAAGAATCATAATCATTGTTATTATATCATATATGGTTCACTTATGACTTTATTTTACCCGTTCTTTTGTAAATTCCATGTTAAAGAGCGTTTTGGGTAAAATCGTTTCATTTGTCGTCCGTGTTTTGACTTGTAATTATTAATATGATTACTTAGATCATGATTACTTAATTCTAGAATATAAAACATGATTAATATATAATATATATTCAAAATATACATATATATGATAGATCAGTAAATGGAAAGAATTACACCGTTCATGGAGACGGTAGGCCGTACGTACGCAGGAACGCTGTTTTCGTTTCCTTATTAAGTTGAATGGAATTAAGTAGATGAAATACATATATATACACATAAATCCAGTATAATTATTATGTCATATATTTCATTATTACTTAATATATATACTTTATAATCATTCATGAATGGTTAACATGGAGAATGAATCTCATCACGTCGTGGAGACGGTAGTCCGTACGTACGCACGAGCGATGATATCATTCTCATGATCGTGGAATTGTATTAGAATGTATGTATACTATTTAAGAATCAATATCAATTTACAATAATAATATATATTTATTATGTACACCCTTATACCCATCCAAGTAAGGTGGTGGTGGAAAATAGATTACACCACAGCGTGGAGACGGTATTCCGTACGTACGCACGCACGGTGATTTCGTTTTCCGTAGGATGGATAGATGGTAAAATAGGGTTGTTTCATACTTATAATAACATATCAGTAAATGATTGATAATTATGTTATTACTTTATAATGAAACAACCTAATAATAAGAAGTGGAAGAAGAAATAAAGTTGAAAGAATCGGTAACGGACATTACCTCTTCTTTGAAGCGCCTCTTTGATATCTCCTTTTAGGGCACTAAAATTGGTCTTTGAGGAAGACCAGAACCTCTAGGATGTTTCTAGGGAAGTGGAGAAGAGAATTTTTCAGGGGTTTTCCGAGCTTCAAGGCTCAATGTGGTGTGAGGAAGAGAGGGAGGAGGTGCCCTTTTATAAGGGAGGAGAGGGGCACCTTTGGAATAACTAAAAATATTATTTTATTATAAAGCCATATTCGGTTTTAAATAGCTCCAAATTGATTTATTTAGAATCTAAGGTGGGTATGGGTAAAAATAATCTCATCCAATATAATTTAGACAAGTTTAGGTTCCTATTTTAACCTTATAATTTATATTTAACTTTAAGTTAGATAATTTTACTTTTACCGTGTCTTTTTGTGTTCTTACACTATAAGGTTAATAAACTTACAATAACAAGCCAAACGAACCCCAAGTTGTTTATTATTAATATATATAAACTTATATAAGTCATTTGGACGAAATTTAGTATTTTAGGAATAAAATAACAATTAATAATATAATATTTGTTTTAAAAACTATTTTATGTCAATTTTGACACTATTTAGTAATGGATTTTTGTAAAAATCATAACAGAATGATTAGTTCTAAAAAAGTTAATTAAATAAATACTAACATGTCATATTAACCTAGAAAATTAGTGGAATTCATAAAAAGTCTCAAATTACATTTATTTGGGTATTTATAACATCAATTATGTCAATATTTCATTAATAAGATAATTACTGCATCATCTTTGTGTCATAAATAAATTAAATTATTTAATGTCTAAAAATTACAAATAAAATACCATTATGTAGGAAATATTTTTATATTTCTAATTAATATTTATAGTCGAATTTATCTTATGTATAACACTATATTAAAAATGATGTTCTTATTAAACTTTGATTTTAACTATTTTAACCCTTCTTTAAATAAATTAATAATAAATGTCCTAATCTAATCCAAGTGGGCCTAAATGGTCATATTTTATTCCTAAGGTTGTTTTTGGTCTAATTACACTTATCTAATAGAATTAGGACATGTTCTAGGGTAATAGTAATATCATTTTTACCCTTAATTACCCTATTTACTTTTAACCGTGGTAAAAAAAGTAAAAAAGTTACTATTCAAAAAAAATTATTTTCATCTTATTGAACCACATTTTACTTAATGACATCAACCTTGCCTCTCGGATTTTTGAAATTCTACTCACAGAAGCGGTAAAATTAAGTTTTATGAAAAATTCATTTTTTTAACTACCACTTAGTGGTTTCACTATTCATCAAAAAATGAAAGTTTCCAGAAAAATAGCAAAAATTAGGCCTAAGATATATTTGATATTATGAATTCAAAAATGATGTCTATTTTAACAAATTAAAAACATATCAGTTTCATTAATTAATTTAAAAATTAATTCCCGTCGTTAAAACAAATAGCGTGTTCTTAAGAGATAATAACTATCAAAAGATTGACAGTTGTTTATGTTTGGTTTAAATGTGAAATTACATACAATAACCAAAATTGTATTAAATTGTAAAAATATATTCTAAATATACTTTAAAACCACTCAAATTAATAATTTATCACTATTAATTATTTCTATTAAAAAGGTTGTTTTTAATTAAAATGTAGTAATTTTCACTATTTATCAGAAAATGAAAGTTATCCGAAAAGTACCAAAATTTCACCCTAAGCTAATTTCGATATCACGAATCCAAAAATGAAGTCCATTTTGAAAATAAAATTTACAAAATTTCAAAAATTGGTTATTACTATTCATAACGGCTAAAATTAATAATATTTTAATAGCATATCGTTGTTTAGTGAAACTCGGTATTGCGTACTACACACGCTATCGAGGAACGTCGCTATTGCGTGTAATGTAAGGCAAGTCAAGGATGAAAGCTTATTTTGGTGTAGCGTACAACAAAAGACATTAATGAAATTAAAAAGAATATTTTTCATAAAATCTCGGGGTGTTACACAATGAATGTGTATTCCCCTCCATTATCAGACTATAGGACTTTGATCTTTTATCCAGTATCATTCTCGGTGATTCGATGATAGGTTTTCATGTAATGAAGAACTTTTCGCTTCCTGTGTATAACAATCACACATTCCATTATACTGCAATCATCTATGAAAAGAACAAAGTACCTTTCTCCATGTGTTCCAGAAACATTTATTGGGCCACATACATCTGTATGAATGATGTCAAGGAGATTTGATGCTCTTTTCTTCTTTGGACAGTAGGAAATGCAGAACAATTTCCCTCGTATGCAAGAATCATAGGTCTTTTCTCATTTATGATACAAATTATAGATATCCATGACTATATTCAGCTTAGATATCTTTTCCATGTATTTCTGATTAATGTTCCCCAATCTCCGATGTTATAAGTTGTTTTCCTCTTTAACTATTAAATAGAAAATGTTATCTTTGTTGTCAGCCTGATATAAGTTTCCATCTATTCTATATCCTTTCATGAGAGAATTACCAGAATTTCCTCTTATAGTAAAACCATTCTGATTGAATTTCACAATAAGTCCTGAGTCCTATAGTTGACTCACACTATGAATATTGTGACGCATACCATCCATATAAAGGAATTTAGTTTTATACAGTTCTCTATTAGCTAGATCAGTACTTACACTTCCTTTTATCTTCAAAGCACCATCGTTATCGAAACTGACTATTCCATAAACCTTTTTCTTGAAATTTTCTAATTGGTCTGCATTACCCATCATGTTGGATGAACATCCACTCTCAAGAATCTAGGATTTGTTTTTCTTTTTAGCTTTGAGGGATACTTCTAAAAAATTGGAATTTTCAATTTTCCTATTTTCTTTCCATGAGATATTGGATTGAGCGTAGGACACTGATGGTCATTTAATTATCTCTTCTATGTACATGGGTTCTTCATATTAAAATTCTTCTTCCAAAAGAGAAAACCAATTTGAAATAGCAAAACCATCTATTTGAAGAGTATTGAATCATATCTAAGCATTGAAATTATTTGTCATATCATACCTCTTCCTGCAATGCACAACTTTATAGAAAAAGTTATAATAATAAAAAAAATATCCATATAAATTATTTCTTCTATAAGAAGTAGGATATGAATATGTTCTCCTATTTTGAAATCCTAACTCTTCCCCATTCATACAGGTCCTTTCCTCTTCACAGTATGACATGGTATGGCCCAGATATCTAAAAAAATAAAACATCATGAATGGAAATGTCTCCTAAATTCTACTTATCCTCATGCATTATTCTTCGAGAAAATAGTTTGACTCCCTATTATTTATAGAAACATGAGGATAATATTATGTTCTCCTTTAATTTTTATTTAAGGGTTTCTTTTTTAGTACATATGGTGGCTTTTCAACATGATAAATTTTTAACTTTCCTTTATTCTCATTCACTTTATTTATATCATTTGAAGTTTCAACATCACAACCAATTCCACTATTTCCCTTTCATGCAAGTCTTTGATCACTCAAGATCTCTTTAACTCCATTAGAACCACATTTTTCTTTCTCTATCAGCTTAGCATACAAGAACCTTCTAAATTATATTTTCTTCTTTTCTTCTTCTGAAATTGATTCAATTTTGAGTTTACTTCTCAGTGTAAAAACTTTTTGTTTGAGTCCCTCAGTAGTCTTGGAATTCTCCTCCAGTCTCAAGGTAAGGTCATCGATGACCTTTTATGGTTATTCAATTATGAGTTTTAGTTCCACAACATCATTAGTTCTTTCAAGTATTGATGATTGTAAATTCACCAGTTCTTCTTGTCATTCAATTTCTTCTTCTTGCTGATCAATATATTTTGAATATTCCTCCACCATTGCTTTCCATTTATTTCATTTCTTACATTTATTCTCAAGCTTACCAAAATAATCCTTATGTTCCAACATGGGATTGAAAGTAGTAGTCAATTGATTATATATAGATTTAACTATCAATGTTTCTAACTTTTCAATGACAGCCATCAAGGAAGCATGGTTCCTAGATTTGAATTCTGCTTCCTCTTCCTAAAAGAGTTCATTTTCATCTTCTTATTCTTCATAAAAATACTCTTTCATGGAAATTTCCTTCCAGATTTGAAGTATTCCTTTTTGAAAAACCTTTTTTGAGGATATTGAATGTCTCTATATTTTAATTATTCATAATTTAACATTCTTGGGCAATGAGAGGCAATGTTCCCAACTATTCCACAGTGAAAACAAGCTAGAGGTAGTTTTCCTTCAAATTTACATATTCCATTCTTGAGTTTCTTGGCAATGATAGAAAGAAATTATTTTTCCGAATCATCTTCATTAATAAAATATCCTGAAATTTTCAATTTGTCTATGGATTTGAATAAAATTTCCTTGCTTACAAGAGTCATTGTATCTTATAGGTTGACTCTCATCTCATATGCCACCAGGCTTCTCAGTATATTATCAAGAAAAATTTTGGAAATATCCCTTTCTTCAAGAGCTAAAACCTTTGAACTATAAATGGGAATAAGTATTATCATGATTTTCGTTACAATATCAATTCCTCTGATCTCTTCAACAAGCCCTCTAATTTCTCCTAAAAATTCAGTAATTTGATTGAAGAAAGAATCTAGATTTTCATTAGGGTGCATCTTCAGATCATCAAACATGTTGTGTAAAACTTTGAGCTTTTCCACCTTCACTTTGCTCTCACCTTCATAAATATTCTCTAGTTTCTCCCACATAGACTTTTCTAAATTACAATTCATCACCTTAATATATATTTGATCAGAAAGAGCTATAGGTAGGGAATTCTGTGATTTAGCATCAGCATCTAGCATTTTTTTGTATGTATCTGTCATAGATAGTCCGGTTGGATCAGTGACCTATATTCTTTGTGTAGTGGAAAAAAGTACATCAATTACAAGAGATCTTATATGAGATCTCATCCTATTCTTCCATATCTAAAAGTTACTTCCATCAAACAAAGGAACTACCCTAACATTAACTGTATTCTCCATTTTAGAAAAATAGGACATATTTAACACCAACAACCTTTACCCTCTGATACCACTTGAACATCTAAGGAACATGATGAGTGGGTAGGGGTGAATCAGGGTGTCAAATTTTTCTTTTAAACTGATGGATCTTATTCCCACATTGGTAGAAACCTCTTAAATGAGTTTTAAGAGGAAGTATAGAAAATAAAAAATCACATGCAAAGCAATGACACATCAATTTTACTTGGTTCACCACTAAGTGCTACATCTAAGTATAATGCACTGAAAGTGTATCAGTCATACCAAAAACCACTAATCTTTACAAGTTTTTATTACAAGAGTTTAGCACATTCAGTCTGTGCCAGGAACACTACCTTTATAAGGTTTTAGGGATAACACACTATGTCCCCCAGATCACTTCCACTGACTCCCCCTTTCTCACTGCATTGGAAGAATCCTCAATCAGTTTATCGACATGAAGGTCACTTCAATGGTTTAGCATTAGATCATGCATCCTCAACTATAAATGGATGCTTTGTTGAAGTCCTGTAATATCCCACATATGTAATTTATTTTCTAGTACACATATATGTTTGGGAAACTAATTTCGCAAACTAATTTGGTCAATTTTCAGGATTCCTTGGGTTTTTCGCATACTGCTGCTATTTCCACGCACCACTACTGTTTCTGCATACCATCCAACTCCTCCGCAGACTTCCCTTCTCTACATACTTCCCTACTCCATGTACTACTCCACTCCTCTGTGTACCGTCCTGCTCTGTGTACTACCTTGCTCCACTACGTACTATGAGGGCTTCCTGTTCTCTCTTCCGTGGGCTATCTTCCTTACGCGGATGACTCTCTCTACGTATCTTATTCGCCTCCACGATCCACTTATAATTTTATCAGATTTCTTCCAAAAATTGTAATCTACAATCTCGTCACTTAACAAAGGGGATTACTGATCCTTAAACAGGCACATAACTCCCCAAATTCTGCTAATATGATTGACCCAAATTTTTAATATGGGACAATCTTTATTGTATACTGAACTTCATCAATGTACTATTAGCCTCTACCACATACCACTAATATTTTGTAAACTGTAGTAATATTTCCAGCCTTTTTAATTCTGAGTATAACACGCCTTCACTGTGTACCATAGCTATGAACCATTTTTAGCAGCATTCTGCGTATTGTAAACCTTCACCATGCACCATCACTGTGAACCTTTTTTGACAGAATTCCGCATACTACATTCCTTCCCTATGTATCATCACCGTGATCTGTTTTCAGTTCTTCACACCGCTCCACGTACCGTTCCATATGCGGCCGAAAACCATCACCAAAATATCGATTTTGAGGCCCAAAAAATGGGCAAACACTGGGAAACTGTGCCACCTTCAATACTAATTTCAGCCTCAAACATATAACCCCATTCTTTGAAAAATCCCTTTTCATCCATGTTCATATTGACAAAAACACAAACTAAACTCCAATATTATCAATGAATATCCCTGGTTCCAATAGCCATTTGAAGTGAAGTGAGTTCATAGAAAACTTGAGAAAAACAATAAACTCTATTAAAGAAACATATTTTAGATGGATACATGTGGGATTGATTTTTTTGTTTGGTATTCCTTTATCAATTTATAGGGGTTTGAAAGATGGGTAACACCATTAATTTGGTTAAGAAATCATGTCGGGTTCACCATTTTTGTTTCGCGTCCCTCAGAATGTGTGTGCTGGTTAGAAATCACTACTTCCAGGCAGGTTCCATTGGATTTATTTATGGAACTGGAAACATATAATGTTTATTTATCCAAAGGGACCTACTTTACAAAGGCAAGCATCCGTTAAATTTTAACTTATGATACTTAAGAACATGCATTGGTTGAGAGGATTTGAGGTTGAAATCATCACACCCTTTTGGGGGGAATTATTACCTACTTAGGGTCTCTTTTATAAATTTTAGATATTCTCATGAATCCTTATTAATTCACCAAGTATAATTTAGGATTCCCTTGAAATTTACAATCAATTTTTTTCATGTGTAAAATTTAGAATCATCCGCATGTATTCGAGGTTCTTCATTAATGGAGACATCCATATGTATTCGAGGTTCTCCATCAATGGTATCCTCTCATATACTATTTAAAGATTCTTTTAACCATCGTTATGATAATACTTGTTTTTAAGAAACTCAGTGGGACAATTTGGAATTTATTTTCATCTAGGGAGATGAAATTTTCTTTTAATGTTGGGATCATACCCATAAATAAGATACCTATGTATTCTTGTGAAAGTAAAGAAAAACCTCATTGTTCAGTGCTGCTTAATGGGACACATCATACCTTTTAATGTCATGTGATAATGACATAGTAGTACTGTTTAATGTTATTTTCTAAGTAAATCTAAGTGAAAGGTTCTTAGTTAAGGTTTGATGTGAAAATTATGAAAAATTAGTCCAAGGAACTTGGAAATAATATGGGTTTCCAAGTTGGATTAGTCCATTTTGGGAATATGGACTCGGAAGAACATGGTTGATCTCAGAGAGGATTTCTACACATCCAATTTAGATGGAAATAAAATCCCACATATTTCAATGAGCCTCAAAGGAGAGTATAGTACTTTTAGAGAAATGAGTTTGGGATTAATTCTAGAAAAGGATTCCTTTTTATGGATGAAATGAGATGGAGCTCGGGCCTTAGGAATGATTATAACGTATCCCAATTATGGTGGGAATCAGAGTTCTCATAGATTAATAAATCTTGCAGGGGTGTATGACCCTTTGAGAGAAATAGGTTAGGGTTTACTCCAAAGGAGGATTCCCTGATTTAGGGAATTAGAGTTGTATTTTTAATGAGGATATCCAATGAGCTCGGGCTCTGATGAAGGCTTCCTACGTATCCCAACTATGTTGGAAATCAGAGTTCTTGTAGGTCAAGATATAAGGTGTTTATGAAAATGATGTGATCATCACAAATCTCTAAGACCACAGGAGTCATGCTCAGTGTGAGAAATAAGATGATGCCAAAGATTAAAAAAAGGAACCTATACTTTTCCTCCTCTACTGGTGGAAGAGGATGGGCCTATGGCAGCAATAGTGGAAGAGGCCAAGGCAACCATGGAAGAGTGCACAAAGTGATGAACCTTTTAATGTGTAATGAAATTAAAGGTTTTATAGCCTAGCTCATGGAATATTAGGTACTTACCCCAGTGGGAGTTACCTTATGGATACCAAGAGAGGAGGTATAATTTTTCTTTGTTTTAATGGAAAAGAAAGTGTGACCCTCACTCTCCCTACTGGGAACCCAAGGCACCGTGTTTTAGAGATGAGAAGAGGAGGTCATGACCCAAACCCTAATACTAAAAACAAGGAAATCCCCAACACTATTCCTAGGATAAATCTCCATGTGACTGTGGATATACAAACCCATATACACTCCATGAATCCTAAACCCATTGCAAAAAAAATGTGGGAAACCTCTGGCTGTGGATATAAAAACCCAAATAGGAGACACACTGGTGTGCCCTTCCCAAAGGTTTGATAAGTCAGAAGGTTTTGGTAGAGGTTTCAACATAATCCCTTTCAGAAAAGGGATCCAATGAAGAATAATCCTTTCCATGAATTTCTTTGAATAAGGTTTGATAAAAGGATTATATTGACTGAAGGGATAAAGTGAATCAAAGAAGGGTGCCCATGTATGTATCTAGCGGGAAAGTATGGGCGCATGAGTAGGCTTGGGAGACCTGATGTTCACTTAAGTGACGAACAACCTAGATGTTAATACTTGGGCGAGGCTTTACTCAAGCCTTTAAGAGTATTCACAAGTATTCCCAAAAGTGGGGTGCTCAAGTTTTCTTTATAGGAATAGGTGGCTCACAAGTGTTTCTAATTTAGGGAGGTTGGGCGCTTTAGGAGTGAAAGTGTTATTGATTTCAAACAATAAAAGGAATTAAGTCCTATGATCCTCCTTCATTTCCTCCCCTCTAGGTGTTAAATAACTACCTTTAAGGTTTCAAAAGACTTGGGCGAAGCACTAGGGTGACCAGAGTAGCAATTAGGGTTCAGGAAAATTCATCCTTACAAAAGAAGGACCCAAGGGTATATTTATAGAAAAATATGATACCCGAGGTGAAAGTATATTGGGCGCACAAGTGTATTCAACGCCAGAATTGTGGCGCACAAGTACCTTGTGCACCGATGATGTTTTAGCTAGATTGTGGAAACACTTTGATAACTTAGCCAAAATAATTACTTCCTTAAACTCCAGTATGGTGGCGTGCAAGTGTTTTCACTTAGGTATCTTGGGAGCCTCTTTGGGGACGTAGCCAAAATAATTTCTCTATACCATGGGGTCTGTGCCCCCGCACCCCTTCTTGGGATCAGTTTTGGGATGCTGTCCTGACCCTTTGGACTGGTGCCTTCACTATCATCATTAACCCCCATGAAAAATACAGAGTCACAACATGAACTTTTTGATCCCAGTTGAGGACATTTTTCAGAAATGTGTATGGAACACATTTCATGGTGTCTATAAACATGTTGATATTAAAAATTTCAAACATTTATCAATTCTTCATTATTAGTAAATAATACATAGTGGTTTCTATGTAAGTACATTTATCATCATCAATTTGATGATAAAATTTAAAGTAAATTTTGAAAAAAATGGTTAAGATAATTTCCAACATATTCATAGTTATTGATCATTTTAATACTAAAAATAAATCCATAAATTTTTTCTCTAAAAACAAAAAAATTTATACCTATGTTAATTTCATATAAAATATGTCACACTTGGATAGTAATGATGCTCTGTTGGTGGATCATAGGTTACACCATGTAGTGTTCTCTAGTATTTATTAATGTAAGTAATTATAAAACAATTTCTTCATAATTTTATGTAATGAGAGATTGATTTACCATATCATATTCCATAGGGTGTAAAAATTGGTGTGTAGTGGGGAATCATTGTCGCACACCAGGAAACGATTGAGTAAATACTAATCTATACATTTTGTGGTTATTTACTCATGGTACATCTAGGTTATCACCAAAAACCACATGTAGTATACAGATAGACAAGTTTCTTCTAGTTGAACAATAAAATATATATCTTTTTTAAAAAATAACAATGTTATTTTGACAACTCCCTCCCCACAAGGTGTACCCCTCCTAGGTCGGCAATGGGAGACAAGATATAGTGACTATCAAGTCCTGCCTCCAGTAGGCCCTGGGTTGGCGACTAGATATGAGGGTATAGTAAACACACAAATGAAAGGCATTACCCTCTAAGAAAACACATGTGAAAGAGAGAGATAATACAAAAACCAATAAACTCCTGCTCAAACTCCAATATAGATGAAAACCAAAGTGCACATATATAATGTCATTTAATAACTAATACAACTGAAAGGAAAACTGCAATTTCCAAAATAAAAGTAAAGATGACAGCGACCATGAATCCCAAACAGCTCCTACCAAACCCCAAGATAGTATTAACTAGAATAATATACAACCTACTCCAAGTGACCTAAAAATAGTTAATATATATGTAGGGTTAGTATAATAGTATACTCAATATGATCCTCTATAGATCCTATCGTGAAAAAGGTAAATAAAGGATGCTAAAGCACTATGAATAATAAGTGAAACTAACTCACCCCTTAAACAATTGTACTAAGTTCCTAGCCTCACAATGTCCACTCTCAACACATATCACATACAAGATCATATAATATAATAAAGAATATTAAGGGTACCCCTCTACTGTATGCACACTAGATTACCACTCAGCTCCAATGTCGCATGTCCTCAACATCTCTCTCTAAAAGGATCGCCTCCAGAAACCTAGAAGAAACACCACAACATGAAACTTATGAAACGCACCACTAAGTCCACATAACCAAAAGTAACCAGGTAGTTTTTGGGATCTAGTAGGGCCCACATAATGTGTATCATACATTAAGTATTATACATCAATCCATCACATCCCATACACTGAGTAGGGATCTGCAAGCCTTCATAGCCTATACACGTCATACCTACAATATTCCTTAGGAAACTATATCTATAATACATGTGAGAAAAATAACCACAATACATTAAATCCCTCTACACACATATATATAGTGAAAAATAACCACTTTTCATACCATCAAAGTAACTACCAAGAGAAGAGAGTGGGGCCAAAGGGGGTAGTCAGTCATCCATCCTCCCACTGGGATGTTGGAAAAAACACCCCCAGGGCTCAGAATCCCCAGGGTGTTTTTCCCCTAACCAACAAGGTGGAGTAGCATATAGAAACAAAAAAGTAAATTATATAATAAATATTATAACCACACTATAGGCATAAAATAGTATTATAATCAACTCTAGCTAATGTATCTCTAACTCTTGGTTTCCACTACTAAGACCAAATATCGTATAAGCAAACAACCATTTAAGGAGTTACATTAAATTACTTTATTCCTTTTCATAAATTTAACTTTATGTTAATTAATTCATTAAACATTAATTAACCATTAACATCTTCCACATTACATTACATTCACATCACAACAAAGTTCCTTTCCCTCTATGAATAAGAAAATAGAGTCCACGACTTAATTGAATTTCAACCTTTGTGTTTCATCCCAGCAAGCTCCAACCCCATGGTTTAAAAAATAATTCATTTATTAACATCATTACTTTCCATATTACCAGTTATTCTAGTAAAACATTCTAAGATAAAAAACACAAGGTTATAAACATGGTGAGTAGATAAACTACCTATCGAGTCTTCAACACCTATAGTAGGAGTGTAAACTCATCCAACCAAGAGAAGATAAACATGGAAAGAATGTGGAATACCCGCACATCTTAAAATCTCTTGGAAGGAGAGTAACCAAAAACATATAACTCATGTAGTTTGGAAATGAATGAAGGTAAAAAAACAAGGCTATCGACTAAGAAACTGATTCAAAGAAGCTTCCATCTTTCATAACAATGGGTAAACCCAGTATCAACCCATTCTGCCATCTTCGGTGTTTACCCTGATACTCCCATGAAAATCCTAATGCATCTCTCTACATTAGGAATTAAATTTTTCCCCAACTAATAGGCCTCACTTCCCCACATACAACAATATACCTCCGGGATTAGCCATTGTAGTCTCAAGTCACATCCATGACTCCATACCCCACAAAATACAACACCCTCTAAGACCATCCATACTAGGTTCATGTCATATCACAAATAGTAGGAAACAAGCATAGAAACTAGGCTCTAGGACCTAAAAAGGCATTAAGCCTTCACACACAATGAGATTTCATGGATCAAAATCACAAGGTAACTATCCTTTACAAGAAATTGGTAAAGTTAGGCCCTAAAAAGATATTATATTCTATCACACAATCAATTCATAATCTATATTGAATTAATTGATTCATTATTCACGAGTTCCATTTATGGGAAAAATAAGTAACAAGATATCTCAAGTTATGAAAAATTAATTAAAAAATTAATTTAACATGAATTTAATTCTTCTATAAAAAAAATCATCATGATTTAGGTGAATTAACCAATTAAATTAAAAATACACACTTGCATCAATTTGATTATCGTCAAATTATAACAACATCAACCAGATTCATTAAATATTACTCTTTAATATTTTAGAAAATTAATTATCAATTAATTATGGATTTAAATTATTTACCAATTTCCATCAAGAAAAACATGCTAAACCAATAAAGTCATAGATATCACACTATTTAGAATTCAAGTGGAAAACCGTTATCACAGTACAAAGTAAAAACATCACCATGTGATTGATACCAATTCTTTAATTTGGTTCAAGTAATTAATAATGTTAATTACATTTTTGCCCAAGGAGATAAATCATTCTTACTCTAGGATTTCACATAAATAAATAGATAAGTAATTAATCCCATACCTCAAAAGGGTGTCAATGTTTTTCACACGAGAATGAACCACACAACGGATCTCCGGTCACTCATCCCACAAGAACTACATCCATATGAGGATGCCATGACACAACCACCCCAACAACAACAAATATTATTTCTATTAGAAACATGGGATATCATCCTCCATCACATGGAAAGAATAAATAGATGAAAAGAGATCAAACCAGATGAAACCACTTGAAAGAGAAGAAAAAACACACCTTGGATCAACTCGGGCCACCACAAATTGAATATGGAAGCCTGATAATAAATTACCATTGAAAGGGATATACAAAACACTGAATATGGGGTTACTGGGTCTCCTAGAATGAGAGAGAGAGATACTATAGTTATAGGATTTTACAACCTGAGTGGCTAGAATTTTTTTAAAACATACAACATCGTGGAATTACACGATGTGTAATCCCCTTTCACATCATGTAATACCGAGGGTTCAGTTTCTACTGAAAAAAGAACTGCCTATTTATTTATTTATTTTTTAAATTCCAATATATAACTCTTCATGAAACCCTCCTTCACATCATGTAACCTTTCACAACATGAAATCCTCTCCTACTTCTAGCTATTCACACCCAAACTCATCCAGAATTCCCCTAATCCTACTCCAAGAACCTTGGTCTTTAGAAACATGAAAATGGTCGATCTACGTGGATTCAGTTATTTACATTAGATAAATCTAAAAAAAATCTTGTCCTAGAGAATAGAAAACAAACCTAGAGTGGAAAAAGAAACAATGTTGTCTGAACAGCCACCCTAAGAGATACCTCTCAAGTATCTCGTCACCATAATAGCTCAACCACCTAAATAAGGTATAAATGTTACAAGAGAAGAGTTAAAACCAAAATTCTCGAGGTACTGAGAAAGTATCTGTGAATCTGTTCCTAGGTACTCTCCTTCACTCCATCATGCCACCATAAGACATGAACCAAGGGGATCACATGCTCGTGCAACACCTTCTCCCAGTGGTCTTAGATCTCTACAAGCCACTCCTTGAAGTTCGCATCATCATCAACATTGATATCACCCCAATAGATGACATGAGAGTTTCCATGATGATAATTATAGAGATACAACACATGAAAAACATCATGTATCTAGATCATATATGAGGGAAGTTCTTTCTGATACTCTAGGACTCCAACACAAGATAACACCTCAAAAGGACCAAAAAACCGGGGAGAAAGATTACTCCCACGACCAAACCTTTGATTTACATGAAAGGGAGTTATCTTAAGGAACACATGATCCCAAAAATCAAACTCCATAGGTCTCATCCTATGATAGGAATATTATTTATAACGTTCATGTGCTACTTTCATTCTCTCGTGAATCAGCATAACCATCTCTATTGTATTCTATACCAATTTAGGCATGAGAATTGTTGAATATCTGACCCTAATCCAATATAATGGATAATAGAAAGGATTTATATACAATTATTCAAATATTACCATACCTATGGTGGAGAAAAAATATCATTGTAAGAGAAATCTACCATGGGATGGTTCTAAAAACATGAACCTCCAAAATGCAAAACACAAGAGGGAAAAATGTCTTCAAGAGTCTTGATGGTCTGCTCTGGATGACAATACATCTATGGATGAAAATTAGTGCTAAGGAATATTTGAGTACCAAAATCATATTAGAGATATTTCCACACCATGGAGGTAAAACTAGGATCTCAATTGAAAATGATTATCCTCAGGACCTCATGGAGTCTCACCACCTCATCTAGATACTGCCTCAAAATAACCTCCATTGAGCTCGACTCCTTGATCACTATATAATGTGTGAAGATTTTGTCAAAAAATCCTCTACCACCCATAGATGCTGACTCAAGATCATGGGTGGAATAGTTATTTTCATGTGGATGCAATAAGAAAGACCCATATTATGATCAGTGAAGACCACAAAATGCTCACTGATGAGGTAATGTATCCGCAACATCAGGACAAAAACCACTTTCATCAACTAGAGATCATGGGTGGCATAGTTATGTTTATGTGGATGCAATAAGAAATACCCATATGAAAAGAACGATATATGTTTCATCAGAACATAGACCAACCCAAGGCACGAAGCATCATAAAAAACTTCAAACTGAACTCTTCTTACTGGTAGAAAAATAACTAAAGCACTTACCAACTTATACTTTAGATAATAAAAAGTTGTCTAACAATTATCTATCCACAAGAACACTTGATAATTTCTGGTCAATGCTATTAGAGGAGTTACAACATGAGAGAAATTGGTTATGAGCATCCTATAATATCCTGGAAGACTAAGGAAAGTTCACACCTCTGCCACTATCTTGAGGGATTACCAAGACACAACTACTTATATCATTGATGGATACATAGATACTTCCAGTTGGGATGCAGTATGACCTGGGAAACGGTCTTCTTAAGCCCAAAACTATCATTTCAATAACTTCTCAAACTGACCGTGATGAATATCTCCCAAAAAAGAACACAAATTCTCTGCATTCTACTCCTAATATGTGAAGTCCAAAAGGATTTCATCAATGAAAACCGCCATAAATTTATCTAAGAACTCATGAAACACATTGTATATCAACCCCCTGAACATAGCTAGAGCATTTGTCACACTAAACAACATCACAACAGACTTGTAATTCCCATGAAGATAATAGAAATAATTATTTGGGATATCCTTATCCTTCACACACATCTGATGATATCCTAACTGAAAATTTATCTTTAACACCCAAATTGCACCATTTAGTTAATCAAATAAATCATCAATCCATGGAATAGGATAATATTTCTTCACTGTCACTTGGTTTAAGCAATGATAATCGACACAAAACCAAAAAACCGATGTTATCCTTCTTTAAAAACAAGATTTATTCACCCCATGGTGACACACTCAACTAAACAAACCCACACTGAAACCAACTATCAATATGTATACACAGTTCTTAAAACTCATAATCCACCATTCTATACAAATACATTGAGATAAGATACACATATGGATTTAATTTGATCCCATACTTGACCTATCATTGAGGGGGTAATGCTACATCCACCTCTGGAAAAAAATCATAGTAGTATTCTACGACCCTGGTAAATTACAATCACTAAACCTCCAACAACATCAGAATAAGCTTGACCATAAAGGATGAGATGAACTGAACATACCTCTGACCGATATGACGATCTCAATCCCCAAAAAACATTGTTGGATCTCCATCAATATTTATGAATACAACCTTCCTACTGAAGAAATACATGATTTATTGCACTGAATACAACCAATCCATGCTAAGGATAATATCATATGGTTGTATCCATAAACATAAGAAATATACCAAAGAGTGATGCTGCCCTACCACCAGCTCATAGTTTCTACATATATCCAACACGTCATCTCATCCTCTAAATGAAATAGTCAATTCCAAGGGTACTTGAAGCCTATCTACATAAAGTACCAAATCATGGAAAAGGGTAGGTGATATGAAGTACTGCATTGCTCTTGGATCAAACAAGGCATGCACCCAAGTAGAAAGTAGTCAAAGGGTTCCTCGAATAATGTCTAGCTTGCCCAGTGCTGGAAACGCTAAAGCATGGAGCTGAAAACGACCAAATCTATGACCTCTATAAACCTACTATAGACCACCTCCATGGCCATGCTCTTCTCTCTAGGGATGGGGAGCATCTCGAGGATGTCCTTTTCCTTATCTAACTACTCTCTACTGGTACCAAACTAGAGAAACCAACCACAATAGTCTCGACTAGAATTTTCTCATTAGAGGAAGCTAAAGTAAAATAATTGGTGTACGATGCCTACTAAGAATGGTCAGGAACTCTCTCCACTGATGACTTCAGCCTCCAAAAGAAAAACAACTGTTTGATGCCTTAGAATAGACCTGAGATCCCCTTCCCCCGATGAAACGAGACATTAAGGGATGGGACATACCCCCGGTTGATCGGAAGCTCTTCTATCCTAAAAACTAAAAACCCCAAACCAAAAATATTCCACATGAGGAATCCTGATGACTCCCCTCATGTGATGATCTGGTTTTAGATAACATTCTCTCAATGACCTCTTCTCTCACCAGCACCTCGAGATACATCTTCAACATAAAAGGGGTGACCTGGTGCTAAATTTTAGGATGCAAATAATCCTTGAAATTCCTTTCCATGACCTCCTAATATGGAGAATTGTCTGAATAATTTCAAAGAAGGTTCCTTAATTTGATCCCAAACATTCACACATTGGATCTCCCCTTCTGAAGGGTAAGTAGTGAGTGGCGACTGACTGCCTTCAAGGTCAAAAAAAGAAACAAGACTTTAAACTAGTCTTATAATTCCTACCACAAGTCTATAAAATCCTCACAATATCTATGAAAAACTAACCACCACTGACTGAATGAACCACATAGCATCTTCATAACCAATGATACCCATTTCTCATTATAAAAATAGATCGAACATAAGCTATCTCAAACACCACTAACCAGTATTCTGTGAATGTATCTAAAACATAGCCCTCATAATTATTTAGAATATTCCACTAAAAATCTTGGAGTGTCCCTCTCCATGTTTCATCATCGTAATCCTCTACTATGTGGCGATCTTTAGGTGCAATCTATAGAACATCTTCTACGTGAAACTGATGAGGACATCAACCTGGAGCCTTTCCTGCATAAGAACATACAATTAGAGATCCTAAATCTAGAATATGTAAGACCTTATCATTAATTAATTATTTTCATTTATTAATTTTAGGATAACCTATCCCAAGGTCTACCCATCTATAATGTCCTGACCTGGGTTCCACGTGACGGTGCCCCAAGCAGGTTCAACACATGACCTTGAGAATGAATCCCCATACGCTAGAGGCTGCAAACTGTCAATGAGGGTCAGGTAATTCAGTCATGGGGAGACTATACCCTCATTTATCAGAGTAAAACACCTACATAAATAAATAAAAAAACAAAAAATCATATATAACTAGAAAAATGATAATGTCACAAGATAAATGAATAATAAATGAAATAATCAACTGAAAGGGAAAACATTCTATGATAATATAAGTGTCATGTGTCTATAATAAAAATGAAAATAAAGACACTAAGACTCCCTAATCAGGTTCTAAACCATGTTCAATCCCCTCATCCAAGCTTTATCCCAATCGACCACCTATCCCAAGACATTTTTCCTTATCCAATCCTAAAACAATTTAATCTATTCGGGTAATAATCAGGCATCCCGAATAGAGTGTGAGTACAACTCAATAATCCACCACAAATGGTGTCTAAAATAAGTCTATTCAAAGGATAGTGTATGCAGTTATATAAAAAATACATACAATGCATAAATAACCAATTATTACATTATCATTTATTATTATATATCTACATTAAATCCAGGGTTCCCAAGGATACCCATTCCTCAACACCAACTTCATCTCATACTAGAACCTTAAGTTTTCCCTAGGTAATATTATATCTTAATACATACTTCCGAATCTCCAAGTGTTAAAAGGTTCTATGATATATCAGTACCTGATTAAACTCATTCCGGAGTTCAAATATTCTGGTGTGAGGCCATAACTTGAAGTTCCATTATTTTCAATATTTAATTTTATATTTATAATCCACATATCCAATGCTATCAATATCACAAGTGTAAGTAATATGACCATTTTACATTTCTTATTCCTCAATATAATGACCATGTTCCCATTCTATTTACTAATTAGTATAATTACCATGTTACCATGTATACTTCTCAATTTAGAATGACCATGTTCTTATTCTCTTTACTCATAAGTATAATTACCATGTTACCATTTGTACCACTTAATTTAGAATGACCATGTTCCTATTATTTATCACATAATTAATTTACCAATTAATTATCCACCCCAATCCCATTACTAATTCAACAATTAGTTAAACACATCCATTCCATTAGTTAACTCAACAATTAAATAAGTGCTTCAAACCATTAATTATTTCATAAATCAATTAATTAATATCAGAATTCATATTCCATAATAAATTTTCCAGAATTAATTATCACATCATAATCTCAACTTTCCATAATTAATCCCACAATTAATTATCTAGATAATATTATCAAAGGCATAATATTAATCCACAATTAATTATCTCAACTTAACAATTTTAATATCTCATAATTAATCCCCTAATTAATTATCTAGATTAAAACACCTAACTATTATAATCAATTCCAAATATTAATTATCTAATAGGGTTTCCTCTTAGTCTCATCATTAATTCCTTAATTAATTACATATTTCAACAAAGCTTCGATAAAACGATTGGTCATTCTAATTAACCCAATTCAAGAAAATAAATTGATAAATAATTCTAGTAATTATACAATTATACATATACATATCAAATCCAAGACTATTGGAATTACATTTAGACCACCTACCTCTTTTCTTTGATGGACATTTTCTCAATGAAAATTCCCAAAATCCGAGTAGCACAACGACATAGACATTAGTTCTAGATCTAAATCCCTAAATCAAGATCACGATATAAAGATATAATAAAACTAGACCTATATCACCAATTCAAGATCTAGATATCACCACATAGATTTTGATCTAAGAAAATAGATGATATAATCCACCAAAGCTTGAAAGAGAGATAGGAGAATGAATAAAAAAATAATTAAAATGAGATCCACTTACTGGGAGGAGGTAGGATCTTCGATTTAAGATTTCAATATCAAAGAACGAAGTTCCTATGGCCTTGGAATCCATAAGAGTTGATGGGAGAACCTTCAGTTACCATTTTTAATGAAAAATATCGAGTTAGGTCTACATAAGAGGTGAAACAGGTCATCAAAAGTTGAAAACAAGTGAGATCCACAATTTTATGACCTCACTATTGGTCTACGCATGGTTTAGTCTCATGGTTAGATAAAAAATGCATTACCCATGCTTTAGAAACTGCTTCAAGGGGGAACTTCACATGACTACCTCACACGTCCTCTCAAACTGTAATTTAACCATGCCTAAGCTACAACCTCGAAAGACCAGAGAGCGTACAAGTTCTCTTAGGCAGCTGCATGATTTGTACAAACTGTGTGCCAACTATTCACAACTTCTTTTATCTAAAATTTTCTAAAACTTCACCCAAACAAACCCCAAGACATAACTCCCATCAATGGTACTTAAGTAAAAAATTACATGGAATCACGCTCGAGATAACTCTAGAAAATGTTGGGATCCCACAATATCCCAAAATTATAACTGCTCATCCTCAAGCTGCACTTCCATTCCATTATAAGACTCCTGGCAAAAAAGTTCAGGAAATTTAACCTTCATATATAATTCTACTTCCATAATTTATTGTTTAAAACAACCAAGTTTCCATAACACATGAACTATCAGCAAGGTCATTCCCCAAAACACTTTCTCACTGCGATCCAACACACGTATCAGATGATCCTCAAAGGATACATCTATCTCTAGGTAAACCTCATCCACATTGATTACATGATAAGAGTCAATGTGATACCACCTAAGTTGCGATACATTGAAAATATAATGCATAGAATTGTATCTCCTTAGAAGATCCAATAGGTATGCCACCAGCCCCATTCTCTCCACTATCTCAAAGGGTACAAAAAACCTGGGCACTGACTTACCTGACTTTCATATCTTGTAGTTACCCAACATAGGAGATACCCAATAGAATACAGAATTAGCCTATGTAAACTCTATGGGTCATCTCCATCTATCAGTATATGATTTCTATCTACTCTAGGACACAACCATATAATTTTTAATCAACTATACCTACTCTGATGTTTCCTGCACTAAACTCAGTCCCAACAACTCCAACTCACCAGCCTCCATCCAACATAGAGGTGATCTACATGGACTACCATAAATAAACTCAAATGGTTCCATCAATATAGTTTCCTATTAATAGTTGTTATAGGTAAAATCCATTAAATCCAAGTGCTTTTCCCATTATCCACTGAAGTCAAGCACACATTCCCGCCGTATATCCTCAAGCACCTGCATAGTATATTCTGACTTCCCATCTGTCTGTGGGTGGAAATAAGTACTCAATAAAACCTGTGTGCCAAGTGATTTCTCCATTCCCTTAGAGAAGTGTGAGGTAAAGAATGAATCATGATACCAATCTATAGTATGTGGAACTCCATGTAGATGGACTATCCCAAGATCATATAATTCTCCTAACCATTCTACTATAAATGTTTCCCTTATAGGAAATAAATTCACTCCCTTTTTAAGTCGATCCACAATAACCCAAATAACATAATTCATCCTAATATTATTTAGGAGAACCACTAAAAAATCCTTGGTCACATCATTCCACTTCCATTATGGGATAAGAAATAACTTTAGAAAACCTCAAGGTCATTGATGCTCTACCTATACCTACTGATATGTGAAGCATCTTGTCCCAAACCCTGTTATCTTCGTTTTCAAGTGTGTCCACAAAAACTATCATAGTAGGTCATGGTACATTTTGGTTACACTTAGATGAACCACCCATTTTGATGAATGAAATTTCCGCATGATATCCTCTCACATAGTCATGGGCATACCAACTTGATTATTCACATAGATTATCTCATCTTCATCTATCATATAGTCCAAATATGTCTTCCCACCTTCAAATATTTCCCTAAAGGATATGCTTTCCAAATCCTCATACTGTCTATCCTTGATTCATCTCAAAGGCATAGACTCTATTGTAACTGAAAACAGATCCATATCCTCCTGACTATCCTAAACCACCATATGCATCACAACTAGAAAGGACATCATCTTCCACTCCGAACTCGACTCTTGAAGAATCTGAGTATGAGTTTTCCTTCTCAAGGCATCCACCACACTATTTCCCTTCCCAGTCATATATTCTAGCTCAAAATTGAAAGAAACCATATACTCAACCCATATTCACTTCCGAAGAATTAACTCACATTGTGAAAATATATACTTCAAACTATTGTGATATATATAAGGCTATAAACTTTTCTCCCAAAATATAGTTTCACCAACACTTAAGAGAATTAACCACTGATTCCAACTTGAGGTTGTGCATAGGGTAATTTCGATCATGAGGCCTTAGCTACCAAGACCCATACTCCATAACTCGATCTCCCTACATCAGTATAAATTTATGTTCGATCCAAGAAGAGTCACAATAAACTGTGTAACACCCCGAGCTTCCACGATACGCTTCTCATTCAATAATGCAATAGCTTGCATTGTACGCAACTTCGAGTTCTAAAACATTGCGACTAATCAAAGTAGCCGTTATGAATAGTAATAACCACTTTTTAAAATTATAGAAATTTTATATTTCAAAATGGACTTCATTTTTGGAATCGGAATATCGAAATTAGCCTATGTTGAATTTTTGGTATCTTTCTGAGAACTTCTAATTTTTATGAATAGTGAAAAACACTTTAAAACAACTTTTTTAATCAAAATAATTTATTGTGATAAACTATACTATTTAGTGATTTTAAAGTATAATTAGAATATATTTTTACCATTTTATCCAATGGTGGTCATTATAATTAATTTAACATTGAAATTGGACATAAACAATTGCCAATATTTTGATATAAATTGTTTCTTAAAAACACGCTATTTGTTGTGACAGTGGGAATTAATTATAAAATTAAATAATGAAACTTATATATTTGGAATTTTGTAAAATAGACATCATTTTTGAATTCGGAATATCAATTATAGCTTAGGGTGAAATTTTGGCATTGTTCTGAAAAACTTCAATTTTTGATGAATAGTGTAACCACTAAGTGGTAGTTAAATAACCGATTTTTCATTTAAATGAAATATTACCACTTCTGTGATTTGATTTTCAAAAATCCGACATACATGGTTGTCATTAAGAAGTAAAATGTGGTTCAATGAGATTAAAATAATTTTTTGGTGAATAGTAACTTTTAAGTTCTTAATCGCGATTAGAGGTAATTAGTGTAGTTTAAGGTACAAATAATGTTATAATAATATGAGATGAGAATGACACTTGTCCTACTCCTATTGGATGAGTCATGGCCGACCAAGACAACCCATGGGTCAACTTGGGGACCCCATGGAGCCACTTTAGTTGGAAAATGACATTAATATATATTTATTTAATGTTAAAATTAAATTGACACAAACATGAGTTATTTTACTAAAACAGTTTTTAAGTGGAGTTACACAAGTCCAAATTTTGATTATAAATATTCATTAGAAAGCTAAAAATATTTACTACATCATAATATTTTTTTTATAATTTTTAGACATTAAATAAATTAAATTATTTATGACATCATGATGATGCAGCGATGACCTCATTATTTAACGATTTAAATAAAATGGGAAGATAATGCAAACTCCAAGGCTTACACTTGTCCAAAGCCAATTGGATGAGGAGATTTCGAAACCTTATCACCTTAGCATCGAATTATATAAGTGTGGGACCTTTAGAATCCGAAAATCATTGTGAAATAATGTAACATTTCAATCTTTCCAAAAGTGCCCCTCCTCTCCACTTATAAAAGGCCCCCACCTCTCCCACCTTATTCACACCTTCAAGCCATTTGTCTCGGCCAAACTCTGCCAAAATACTCTCCAAAATTCCCCCTATTACTCCTAGAAGCCTCACTTTGGGCAGAACTCTTCCCAAGGAAGCCTTTGGCTCAAATCAAAAAGAGTTACCCGATTTTGAGGTAATGTCTTCTCTAATGTTGTTTTGTTTTATTTTTCTTCTCCAACCCCCTAAACTCTTTTTATTCATTCCTTTTGTAACAACACAAGTATCCTCAATATACTAGGATGTTGTTATAATAAGGATTCGAGCTACACTTACACACACCTACATCTAATGGTTAAAGAACATACGGTTTCTGTGGATGGCAAATTTCTGCCTCACGAAACGATGATTGTTCAACACTCATATAACACCTTCAAAGGTGGCCATTAAGATGTAACTATACTTATATATGATATAAAATATTTTTATGTTTTACTTATGCTTCTGTATTTCTTCATTTATGGCATACTTTATGATTTCCATTATGGGTCAAACGCGATAATTTCATTTTAGGAAGTGCGGACTACCGCCCCCTCAAAGTGATTTGAATCGTTAATGCCATATGTGGGATGTATAAAGGATGGAGTAAATGGTATTATACACTATATTATACTGTAATTATATTATACATTTATATAATTATGATTTCTTTCCATTAAATATGAAATTGAAATGAAAGTAGCGTTCATGCGTACGTACGGCTTACCGTCTCCATGAACGGTGCATTTCATTTCTTACCTATAAATGTTACGTAATATTATAAATGAATGTATATACTGTATATATATGATATATATGATATCTACATCATGAATATAATTCTGGATATAATGGATATTTTACCACATAAACAACTTGTAATTATAAGAAGTTTATTGTTGACTCAAGTACCAAAGATCGACAAAACGACCGTTATTAACTTAAATAATTACATAATGTTCATATCATTGTAATAAGTGATATAATAAGGATAATGAAATTGAAAATGGTTCTTAATAAGGTATATATTAACTCTAGTTTATTATTCAGGAGGTTAAAGAACGGTTGAGTCAAGTCAGACACGAGGTAAGGGAACTTCTTAACCCAACTTCCATTCTTTGGGTTAATCTCTTACTTTCAAATTATGTCATGATGTTATTATGTCCTATATTGTAATTTTTACTTTATTTATGTGTAATTATAGTGAATACACATTATAGATCTATTTTATTAAAAAAATGATCTTTGTAAGGCAATTTCATAACCCAACTTCCATTCTTTGGGTTAATCTCCTACTTTCCAATTATGTCATGGTATTATTATGTATTATTTTTTATTTTTACTTTCTTTATGTGTACCTATAGTGAATACACATAATAGATCTATTTTATTTTTAAAAAATGATCTTTTTAAGGACTTCGTCTCAATCTCCTTTCATTGAGTCATATTTGGTTTTATACACAACTTTCTTTTATACGGTGTATAAACCCCTTTGACTTTTACGTTTATTCAAAAGGAATCTTTTTTATACGAAGCATTTTGCTAAACGACAAAAGGGAATGTTTTTCTTTCCGTACTTATGCGGAGAAAACGACTTCTCCGCCGCCGTGACCATTATTTGAGTTTTGGCTTCCTCTACAAGCCATACCGTCTTTTTAAAAGAAAAATAAATACCATGTTTTACTTTTCTTTTATTTTGGTATTGAAAATGGTTTTGAAAGCATTTTTATTATATCAATGTGTTGTATTTATATCTTGTGATTGAAATGTGGAAATGTTATGTTTCCTTTATGCATGTTTTATGTGATACGATTATGTTATGGTTTATGATATGTTTAAACCTATTCATATGAGGAATGTATTGGACTTAATAAGTGACGGGTGGAGCCCGCTATAGCTCCTCGATGCATCGGCAGGTCTCATGAGACAAACTAGTGTCTTGACACAAGGCCTTGACAAAATCTTATTTGTGGTCTTGGCACGAGGCCTTGACTACGTGGTTATGATAGTCTGGCATTATGCATTCCATCATTATGAAAATGGTTATTGATATTTCATGTGATTATTCGACCAGTAGAATATCCATGTGAAGAAGTGAATGGCATTATCTCATTTTACTTTTGCCATATTATGTTGATGTTCAAGTTTAAAAGGCTTTTGTTTTAGTTATACATTGCCTTAAATTTTTATGTTTATTTATGAAAGCTTCCGCAATATTGTTATCCTTACTGAGCATCTGAGCTCACCCCTTTCAATGTTTTAACATTTTCCAGGATGTGAAGAAGTATTTTATGAATGACCTGCAGGGATAGTCAGAAGAGGATATGAGTGTGGAATATGGAGACTTTGTTATTGTTGTTTTTCACTTTATGATGTAATGTAACGTTTACGAATGTATCTAGTGTTTCCAAGGCTACTAAACTAATCGGCCTTTCGAGACTTGATCTTTTGTGATCATGCCAATGTTACGAAGTAACACACCGACTCTGGGTAGCTGGGGTTGGGGCGTTACAGTTGGTATCAAAGGCAGTTTAGTACTAACCTTGGAAGCTAGATTTAGATAAACTCTGATTAGAGCACATAGCCCAAAGATAGACTTTGAGGATTAGTATAGAAGAACTTCCTAGAATTTTGGTATTATAGAGATGTTATGAGTTTTCTGAGCAATACATCCCTGTCTGGATACGAGCAGGTAGAGGCGGCTCTGGCACAGATGTACCTAGGGGTAAAACCCGAAAACACCGCTTGAGCTAGACTCGAACGGGAACTGATGCACGACAACGGGCCTTGCTGCACTCTTGGTTACGACACTCCCGGGGGATATGCTTAGGATAATTCTCATTTTATTTACAAACCACTATGAAGGGTTATGAGTACATACTTCCTCAAAGAAAACATTTCTTTTTATGATTATGGATTATATCCATAAATAGTTCAATTTATGTAAAGTGTTTAACAAGTATGGAATTATGTATTTTGATTCATAAACTAATCTAGTTTATGCCATTGTTTAGAAATGGCGCCTAGTGGAAGGAATGGAAACCGTATCAATGCACGAACTCCGTGTAGGGATTTCCCTCCTACTCAAGATAATTATTGTGGATCTGGAGATACAATTGGTGCTGATCAACTTATTACCATACTGGGACAACTCACTCAGGTTATGAATAATAACCTTACTCGTATGGAGCACCCTGATCCGCAACGTGGAGGATCAATGCTAGATCGATTCATGAGGCAACAACCACCAAACTTCAATGGGAGTACAAATCCTATAGTAGCTGAGCAATGGATAAATTCCTTAGAGAAAATATTCCATGCCTTGAGGAGTAGTGAAAGGGAGAAGGTTGTCATGGCAGTTTACCGCCTCACTGGAGATGCCGATCAGTGGTGGTCGCTGATTCGAAACACAAAGGAAGATTATGACGTATCGAATATGGAATGGAGGGAGTTCAAAGAGCTTTTCTTAGAAAAATAATTTCCTTGTGACCATCGAGCAGATATGGAAAGGCAATTTCTGAGTTTGAGGCAGAAGGAGGATGAGAATGTCGCAAAGTATGAGGCTAACTTTACAAGGTTAGCGAGGCATGCTGCCGATTATATACGTAACCCAAGGAGTAAGATTGATCGTTTCTTTGATGGGTTGAAACCATTTCTCCGTTGAGCTTTAGTATCACAATCCTTCTCATCATACGAAGATATTGTCTCGTGTGCTATCAAGACGGAAAAGGAATTCTCTAAGTCTTATGACAACAAAGTAAAGCAAGAGAAGAAGAGAACGGTGGAACAAGAGACAGATAAAGGGAAAAAGGGAAATAAGGATTTTCCATTATGTGATAATTGTGGGAAGAATCACCCTGGTACTTGTCTAAAAGGAATGGGAGTTTGTTATAAATGTGGAGAAAAGGGTCACCAGGCTCGTGATTGCAAGGGAAAAAAAGAGGCTGTCAAAGTTGAATGCTACAATTGTAGGGAAATGGGGAATTATGCAAATGAATGTCCTAAGTGTCAAGGAAACTTACCTCAGAAAAGGCCAAGGGATAAAGGCCAATATTATGCTGTGACTACAGTTGAAGCGGAATAATTAATGTATTGGTGCTTTTGGACTCAAGGATTATATTCTGGTAATAAGAATAATGTGATATATATAAATATTGTACTGCAGTACTTTTTGATTAAGGTAATATGATTAAGGTAATCATATTTTTAGTATGTGACAATAAGAGAAACATTTCTTTGTTTGGGGAATCTGATAAATTGATTTTGGAATTAAGAGACCTTTTAGAGAAAGTCTGGACAGAGGTATTTTGGATAACTATAAAGGTTGGAGTGGATTAAGTTGATCTTTGGATAGTATTGTTTAAGGTTAAAACATTTCTGAAGATTATTTTTAGAATATTGTAATACTATAGTTTTAGGAAAAGGACAACCTGCAGGGTGGGGAATAACCCATCGCGTCGGACAAAGATGCAGGAATCGAACCCACAATCATAGTGCGACAGGCCTTTATTTCTTACCACTAGCCTACAGGAAGTCCCTGGTTATTACAAAATAGATTTACTAATCTAAATGGTATGTGTTAACATTTTGAACCTTATACAATTAGGATAAATAGAATATTTTTGAGTTCCGTTACCATTTGGAGTAAAAGTTGGGTTTGTAGTAAAAATTTATTAACGAATGAAAGTATACATAACAAGTATGTATATTCCCTTACGTTCTTAGTAAATCTCCTAAATAAATTCCTCAACATTATAAAAGGTAACTTAAAACAAAAATGTTGTCGGTTAACTTTTCCAACTGGGGATTCAATGACCGTTTAACCAATCACAAGTTTGTGATTTTCTTGTGGTTAAACTTTCTCCTAATCCTGTTTTCTATAACTCTCCATTAGACCTTGATGGTTTGTTTTTCTTCCATATCCATATTTTCATATAATCCTAGAATGGGCTATATCAGGTGACCTTTGTACTTATCCTGCTTTCTTTTAATGTTATATATTTATTAACCTTATTTCCGATGTGGGTTTTCCTCAAAGGTATTTTCTCTTTTCAAATTTTTATTCAAAGAAAAATTTCAAATTGAGAGGACGCAATTTATTGAAGGAGGGGAGAATGTAACACCCCGAGCTTCCACGATACGCTTCTCATTCAATAATGCAATAGCTTGCATTGTACGCAACTTCGAGTTCTAAAACACCGCGACTAATCAAAGTAGCCGTTATGAATAGTAATAACCACTTTTTAAAATTATAGAAATTTTATATTTCAAAATGGACTTAATTTTTGGATTCGGAATATCGAAATTAGCCTATGTTGAATTTTTGGTATCTTTCTGAGAACTTCTAATTTTTATGAATAGTGAAAAACACTTTAAAACAACTTTTTTAATCAAAATAATTTATTGTGATAAACTATACTATTTAGTGGTTTTAAAGTATAATTATAATATATTTTTACCATTTTATCCAATGGTGGTCATTAGAATTAATTTAACATTGAAATTGGACATAAACAATTGCCAATCTTTTGATATAAATTGTTTCCTAAAAACACGCTATTTGTTGTGACAGCGGGAATTAATTATAAAATTAATTAATGAAACTTATATGTTTGGAATTTTGTAAAATAGACATCATTTTTGAATTCGGAATATCAATTATAGCTTAGGGTGAAATTTTGGCATTGTTCTGAAAAACTTCAATTTTTGATGAATAGTGAAACCACTAAGTGGTAGTTAAATAACTGATTTTTCATTTAAATGAAATATTACCACTTCTGTGATTTGATTTTCAAAAATCCGACATACATGGTTGTCATTAAGAAGTAAAATGTGGTTCAATGAGATTAAAATAATTATTTGGTGAATAGTAACTTTTAAGTTCTTAATCGCGATTAGAGGTAATTAGTGTAGTTTAAGGTACAAATAATGTTATAATAATATGAGATGAGAATGAAACTTGTCCTACTCCTATTGGATGAGTCATGGCCGACCAAGACAACCCATGGGTCAACTTGGGGACCCCATGGAGCCACTTTAGTTGGAAAATGACATTAATATATATTTATTTAATGTTAAAATTAAATTGACACAAACATGAGTTATTTTACTAAAACAGTTTTTAAGTTGAGTTACACAAGTCCAAATTTTGATTATAAATATTAATTAGAAATCTAAAAAGATTTCCTACATCATAATATTTTTTTTATAATTTTTAGACATTAAATAAATTAAATTATTTATGACATCATGATGATGCAGCGATGACCTCATTATTTAACGATTTAAATAAAATGGGAAGATAATGCAAAATCCAAGGCTTACACTTGTCCAAATCCAATTGGATGAGGAGATTTCGAAACCTTATCACCTTATCCTCGAATTATATAAGTGTGGGACCTTTAGAATCCGAAAAGCATTGTGAAATAATGTAACATTTAAATCTTTCCAAAAGTGCCCCTCCTCTCCACTTATAAAAGGCCCCCACCTCTCCCACCTTATTCACACCTTCAAGCCATTTTTCTCGGCCAAACTCTGCCAAAATACTCTCCCAAATTCCACCTTTTACTCCTAGAAGCCTCACTTTGGGAAGAACTCTTCCCAAGGAAGCCTTTGGCTCAAATCAAAAAGAGTTACCCGATTTTGAGGTAATGTCTTCTCTAATGTTGTTTTGTTTTATTTTTCTTCTCCAACCCCCTAAACTCTTTTTATTCATTCCTTTTGTAAAAACACCAGTATCCTCAATATACTAGTATGTTGTTATAAGAAGTATTCGAGCTACACTTACACACACCTACATCTAATGGTTAAAGAACATACGGTTTCTGTGGATGGAAAATTTCTGCCTCACGAAACGATGATTGTTCAACACTCATATAACACCTTCAAAGGTGGCCATTAAGATGTCACTATATTTATATATGATATAAAATATGTTTATGTTTTACTTATGCTTCTGTATTTCTTCATTTATGGCATACTTTATGATTTCCATTATGGGTCAAACGCGATAATTTCATTTTAGGAAGTGCGGACTACCGCCCCCTCAAAGTGATTTGAATCGTTAATGCCATATGTGGGATGTATAAAGGATGGAGTAAATGGTATTATACACTATATTATACTGTAATTATATTATACATTTATATCATTATGATTTATTTCCATTAAATATGAAATTGAAATGAAAGTAGCGTTCATGCGTACGTACGGCTTACCGTCTCCATGAACGGTGCATTTCATTTCTTACCTATAAATGTTACATAATATTATAAATGAATGTATATACTGTATATATATGATATATATGATATCTACATCATGAATATAATTCTGGATATAATGGATATTTTACCACATAAACAACTTGTAATTATAAGAAGTTTATTGTTGACTCAAGTACCAAAGATCGACAAAACGACCGTTATTAACTTAAATAATTACATAATGTTCATATCATTGTAATAAGTGATATAATAAGGATAATGAAATTGAAAATGGTTCTTAATAAGGTATATATTAACTCTAGTTTATTATTCAAGAGGTTAAAGAACGGTTGAGTCAAGTCAGACACGAGGTAAGGGAACTTCTTAACCCAACTTCCATTCTTTGGGTTAATCTCTTACTTTCAAATTATGTCATGATGTTATTATGTCCTATCTTGTAATTTTTACTTTATTTATGTGTAATTATAGTGAATACACATTATAGATCTATTTTATTAAAAAAATGATCTTTGTAAGGCAATTTCATAACCCAACTTCCATTCTTTGGGTTAATCTCCTATTTTCCAATTATGTCATGGTATTATTATGTATTATTTTTTATTTTTACTTTCTTTATGTGTACCTATAGTGAATACACATAATAGATCTATTTTATTTTTTAAAAATGATATTTTTAAGGACTTCGTCTCAATCTCCTTTCATTGAGGCATATTTGGTTTTATACACAACTTTCTTTTATACGGTGTATAAACCCCTTTGACTTTTACGTTTATTCAAAAGGAATCTTTTTTATACGAAGCGTTTTGCTAAACGACAAAAGGGAATGTTTTTCTTTCCGTACTTATGCGGCGACAACGACTTCTCCGCCGCCGTGACCATTATTTGAGTTTTGGCTTCCTCTACAAGCCATACCGTCTTTTTAAAAGAAAAATAAATACCATGTTTTACTTTTCTTTTATTTTGGTATTGAAAATGGTTTTGAAAGCGTTTTTATTATATCAATGTGTTGTATTTATATCTTGTGATTGAAATGTGGAAATGTTATGTTTCCTTTATGCATGTTTTATGTGATACGATTATGTTATGGTTTATGATATGTTTAAACCTATTCATATGAGGAATGCATTGGACTTAATAAGTGACGGGTGGAGCCCGCTATAGCTCCTCGATGCATCGGCAGGTCTCATGAGACAAACTAGTGTCTTGGCACAAGGCCTTGACAAAATCTTATTTGTGGTCTTGGCACGAGGCCTTGACTACGTGGTTATGATAGTCTGGCATTATGCATTCCATCATTATGAAAATGGTTATTGATATTTCATGTGATTATTCGACCAGTAGAATATCCATGTGAAGAAGTGAATGGCATTATCTCATTTTACTTTTGCCATATTATGTTGATGTTCAAGTTTAAAAGGTTTTTGTTTTATTTATACATTGCCTTAAATTTTTATGTTTATTTATGAAAGCTTCCGCAATATTGTTATCCTTACTGAGCATCTGAGCTCACCCCTTTCAATGTTTTAACATTTTCCAGGATGTGAAGAAGTATTTTATGAATGACCTGTAGGGATAGTCAGAAGAGGATATGAGTGTGGACTATGTAGACTTTGTTATTGTTGTTTTTCACTTTATGATGTAATGTAACGTTTACGAATGTATCTAGTGTTTCCAAGGCTACTAAACTAGTCGGTCTTTCGAGACTTGATCTTTTGTGATCATGCCAATGTTACGAAGTAACGCACCGACTCTGGGTAGCTGGGGTCGGGGCGTTACAAACTGTATACTCCTCACCTATCTCAGGTAGGTTCAAAATTGGTGCTGATGTTATAAACTTATTCAACTCATGAAAACCTATCTCATAAGCCGATGAACATTCATACTTTAATCCTTTTTTGGTCAAGCTCGAAAGAGTCACTACCAAATAGGAAAAGTTATGGATGAATATCCTATAATATCCATCTAATCCCAGAAAGATTCAGATATCGAAAACATTCTTATGATTCTGAAAAAAAACACTACCCAAACCTTCTTTGGTTCTAATGACACACCTTCCTATGAAATGATGTTCCCCAACAAGTGTACCTAGTCAATCCAAAAAATGTCAATTAGATAGCTTGGCATATAACTGATACTCTCTCAATATACTCAGTTTGATTTCAATATGTCGGTCATGATTCTTGGAGCACACTAAGATGTTTTCCATAAACAGAATGACTAACTAATCCAAATATGGATGAAAGATACTATTCATCAAATCCATAAACACTCCCAGTGAATTTTCAACCCCAAAAAAAAATAAAAAAAAACTCATAAATACCATACCTGCTTTTGAAAGTAGTCCTCACTATATCAGAAGTCTATACTCTCAAATTATGATAACATTATCTAAAATCGATATTTGAGAACACACAAGCTCCCTTAAATTGGAAAAATAGATCATTGGTATGAAGAAGAGGATATTGGTTCTTCACAATAATTTTGTTCAACTTCTAGTTATCAACACAGAAACATAAACCCCCTTTAGCCTTATTTTTGAACAAAACAGGTGATACCCAAGGCGATGTACTTGGAAATATATATCCATTATCCTATAACTCCTCCAACTGAGTCCTAAGCTCTTGAAGATCAGTCAGTGCAATTCATTATGGTGGAATTGATATTGGATCATCCCCCAACATGAACTCAATAGTTAATTACACATATCTATATTATGGAAACCCTGAGAAGTATTCAGGAAAGACATCCTAAGACAGTTCTACTACTGGTGGAAGGACATCATGCCTAACACCACCATTATCCAACAAATGACTAGAAACTTGGGCTGTGAGATCTCCCAATTTTTGAGTAATTGGCCCTGCTCAACCTTCCTGGATATCCCACTCTCCATGATTAATATACTGGTAACCCTTATGATATGTAAATGTAACCATCCTATGGTAACAGTTGATGTGGGATCAGTAGGCAACTAGCCAGTTCATACCCATAATTTGGTCAAAGCCTATCATATCTGGAACATAGAGGTCCCATAGGAAATGATATTCCATGATCTATAGTGAATATCTTTTTTATAAAAATATATATGTAGACCAAACTCCCAATGGTGTATTTATATTCATTAACCGCTCACAAACTCTACCACCAGGCTCAAACCATTAACAAGTTTTGTAGATATAAAGGAATGAGAGGAAAAAGTATCAAACAAGGCACTAGCTAAAGTAGAAGTTACTAGAATAATACATCTCACTATCAATGGTCCAACCTCTCTATCCACAAGTGTATGATGTACTACATATAAATGTGTTTCCCCTCTTCCCTGTGATGCTGTTTGAATCCCCTGAGTAGCACCATTTTTCTGACGTGGGATCTTTTTTCTAGAAGCACCAAATCCACTATCTCCACTTCCTTGGCCTACAGAACTCCAACTGCTAGCTTGATATTGTGTATAAGGCCCCCTTACTATACTCTTACTCTGCCAAGTTTCTCTTTCTATGCCTATCTATCACTGCGACCTTCATAACTTTTGTAGATGTCCCATCTTGATGCAATATTGTCACTCTATTGGTGGTCAAGAATAGTGTCGACAATAGTGTGCCAGCCTAACACACAAATGATAGATCACTCTAGCAAGGTCCTGTCCAACCAACCATCCTGTCCATGTACTCTACTTCCTAGTTCATCAGACAATGTTTTCATAATGGTGCTTCTTGCTCTCAGAAGTCTCACCTCTTGATCATCCAGTAAAAACTATCTATATAGCACTAGAATCCTCTATATGGTTCCCTTATACTATGAGAGATTGAACCACCACTTTTGTAAATTTCTTCAACCTGAAGGTATTCACATAGGGCATAATCTCACACTTAAGTCCACCCTAAATTTTTTTTGCTAAAGCTTCCTCATCTCCTGCTAACGTTGAAGCAAAGCATTACAGATCTGTGTAGCATCCAACATAGTCCATCACTGAGATATTCCCCTATGTCAGATACATGAACTCAACAACATTCTCTTGTCTCAACATATCTGGATTAAAGTGTTCCAAGAACCTCTCCAATAATTTATTCTATAACATACCATTATTTTGTCTAGTTTACTCCTGAATGTCCCACCAAAACTTTGCTAATACCTGTAGAATATAAGTGACCAACTTAACCATCCTCTTTTATGGAGTCTCCAAATGGTCAAGTATTGTCTCTAAGGACTCAACCCAGAATTCAGCTCCCTCAGGTACACCCTCTATAGTAAAAGTTGGAGGGTGCTGCAACTTAAACCCCCTTGTAAACACATACATAATTTTCATAACTCTCTTGGGTATCTTTTCACGAATTTCATGAAGTAAGAAAAGTTCTTTTGAAATTGATCCCCTTCATCTTTAGCTGGAACAAGCCTCAAGTTCCCTAACTAGATAATCATTCCTAGGCACGCCCCTTAGTCATTCCCTCAACAAGCGTCATGGAGGCATACTATCTACAATGATAAACACACATCTCAGATCTCATAACACAACCTTCTAACATTTACATAGGCGAAAATAATCACAATAATACCTTTTCCCCCACCTCAACACATGGTAAAAAATGAGGCTCTATAATAACTTTTAACCATCATACTTCTAGGTTTCAGTTAACAAGGGTAAAAACATGATCATAATCAAGTTTCTCATTTATACACCCAACTAATATCATTTATCATCATGTTTACAACCATTTTCATTCATGTTAGGAACCATTTCTAATTTTAATCTCACAAAACAATGAAAAAATTTCAAGTTTAACAACTTACCCATAACCCGTTTTCCCGTGAGTGTTTAAAATGATGCATGTCACAATAACCCTAAGTGCCTAGATTGATGCATGCATACTCAGATCTCAAGACATTTTGGAACGCGAATAAATACTCAAAAATTCTTATAAACAATAATCACATCACACCACAAGTGTGTCACCGAAGGTGAAATAATATTGAACTATAATATAAAACAACAATAATAACAATACCACCTTGATTACTCAAGTTTTCCCCCATATATGGGTTTGAAAATCCCATTCATGAGATCATTATGAAGCCCTGAATCTTCCTAGTATCCTATATACCTTTCCCAAAAAAGTAATAAAAAAGAAGAATAAAGAAAACTAGACCTATGATACCACTTTGTAACGTCCCAACCCAGGTGTCACGTGACAGTGCCCCTAGCCGGTTCACCACATTACCTCAAGCGCGCCTACCCATATGCTAGAGGCTGCTGACTAGCAGTGAGGGTCTGATAAGTCAGTCACGAGGAGACTATACCATCATTTATTAGAGTAAAACACCAGCAGAAATAAATAAACCAAAATGGAATTATATATAACTAGAACAATACTCATGTCACAAGAAAATCAAATTGGAAATACAATAATCAAATAAAAGGGAAAATATGTTATTCCAATATAAGCATGAAATGTCTATAATTCAACTGAAAATAAAGACACTATGGCTCCACAAGCGGATTAAAAACCATGTTCGGTCCCCTCATCCAAGCTAGATCCTTAATCAGCCACCTATCATAGGGCCTTTACCCTGATCCAATCATGTAATAAAATAATCTATTCAGGTACATATCAAGAAACCTTAATAGGATGTGAGCACAACTTAGTAGGCCATCCCCAATGATGTCTAAAAAAATTACAGTCAAAATATAATAAATTCCATTCTATAATAAATAAGTACAATGAATAAATAAAAAATTATTACTTTATCATTTATTTTTATCTAACTACATTAACTCTAGGGTTCCCAAGGATACCCATACCTCAATACAACCTTCATCACATAACGGAGCTCAAAGTGTTCCCATGGTAATATAATATCTTAATACTTACTTTTTACTGAATCTTGAACTATTCAATGGTTTAATGATATCTTAGTACCAGATTCAACTCATGCCATAATTCAAATATTCCTATGTGAGGTCATAACCTAGAGTGCCATTATTTCCATTCCTCAATTTCACATTTATAAGCCACATTTCCAGAGTTACCAATATCACAAACGTAAGTAAGATGACCATGTTAACATGCTTACTCCTCCATATAATTACCATATTCCCATTCTCTTTACTCATAAGTATAATGACTATGTTACCATGTATACTTATCAATTTAGAATGACCATGATCTCATTCTCTTTAATCATAATTATGATGACTATGTTCCTATTTGTGCTTCTCAATTTAAAATGAACATGTTCCCATTATTTATAAAATAATTAATTTTTCAATTAATTATCCACCCCAATCCCATTACTAATTAAACAATTAGTTAAACACATTCATTCCATTAGTTAACTCAACAATTAACTAAGTTCTTCAAACCATTAATTAATTCATCAATTAATTAATAAATATCACAATTCATATTCCATAATTAATTATATAATTATAATCTAAACATTCAATAATTAACCCCACAATTAATTTTCTAGATAATATTATCAAAGGCACATAATTAATCCACAATTAATTATCTCAACTTAGCCATTTCAAAATCTCATAATTAATCCCCTGATTAATTATCTTGATTACAACCCCTACCTTTTATAATCAATTTATCCAAATTAATTATCTGATAAGGTAGAACCTTAGTATAATGATTAATTCCCCAATTAATCACATATTTCAACAAATCTTAGATAACGTAATTTTTCAATCTAATTAACCCACTTAAAGAAAATAAATTGCTAAAGGATGCTATCAATTATACAATTTTTTATATAAATATCAAATCCAAAACTATGAAAATTAGATTTAGACCACCTACCACTTTTCATTGATGGATGTTTTCTCAATAAATATTCCCAAAATATGAGTAGCACAACAACATAGATATGAGTTCTGAATCTAAATCCCTAAATCAAGATCATGATATCAAGATACAATCAAACTAGATCTACATCTACAATAATAGATCTAGAGATCACCACATAGGTTTATATCTAAGAAAACATAGGATATCCTCCACCAAAGGATGAATGAGAGAGAGAAAGATGAAAAAAAGCATTGGGATGAGATCCACTCACCGAATGGAGAGAAGATCTTTGATTCAGGATTTTAATATTAAATAATGGAGTTTTTATGGACTTGGAATCCCTATGAGTTGATGAGAGAACCTTACCTTACCCTTTGGAAATAAAAATCCCGAGTTAGGGCCACATAAGAGGTGAAACATGTCATTAAATGTTGAAAATGAGTAAGATACACAATTTTTGGATCTCACTATTGGACCGTGCACAATTTAGTCACATGGTTAGACAAACCATGCACAAAATGTGGGTTAACCACTGCTTCAAGGGTTACTTTTCACAGCTACCTCACACGAACTCTCAAACCTTGGTTTAACCATGTTGAAGCTACTGCCTCAAAAAACCATAGAGCACATAATTTCTCCTTGCTAGTCGCACAATTTGTACAAACCATGCGACAACTATTCACAACCTCTTCTCTCCAAAAGTTTCTTAGACATCACCCAAATGCACCCCAATACACAATTACCATCAATGTTAATTAATTAAAAATAAAAATTACCTGGAATTTCACCCATAATAACTCTAGAAAAGGTCAGGATCTTACACCATCCAAATGTAGGTGCAAAGAAGAATGATGCATTATCCTTTCTTAGGTCTTTACACTATGACCATTATCAACTCGTTTAGTGGATAGTATAAGCTTAAAGGTTCGTGCATCAGGGCATAAGTGGCTCTAAATTCCTATGGCTTAGTCAGTCTCTAGTGTTTACTGTGTTTTCTAAAGTCATCTAACACCGTTTCCCTACCATACCATTAAATATAACTTGTGGCTAATACTAAACTACATCCTTTAAGTCTACTAGAGCCTTTGATACCAATATTTAATGAACCCCTCCCCACAAGGTGTACCCCTACTAGGCTGAAAATTGGAGAAGAGATATAACAACACCCTAGTCCCACCTCCAACAAGCCCCGGGTTGGCGACTGTCACCAATGGTATAGTAAAATCACAAATGAAAGGCATTACCCTCAAAGAGAACACATGAAAAAGAGAGATATATGATAGAAACCGATAAACTCATATTTGGACTCTAATATAGAATAAAACCAAAGTTCACATATATAATGTCATGCAAGAACTACTAAAAATGAAAGGAAAATTGTAAGTAATAAAATAAAAGTAAAGGAGATAGCAACCACGAAGCTCAAATAGATCCTGTTAAATATCAAGCTAGTAGTAACCATCTTGATCTCTATGCTTATTCAACTAACCTGAAAAAAGTTTATATATAAATAGGGTGAGTATAATAGTATACTTAGTAGGATCCTCCCTAGAACCTCTCGTGCAAAAGGTAAGGAATTCATACTAAAGAATTGTAAACAACAAGTGAAACTAACTCATCTCCTAAATAAATATACTAAGTTCCCAACCTCACTATGGATACTATCACCAAGTAATTCAAACAATATCATACAATATAATAAATAATATCAAGGGTAACCAACTACCACTTCAATAATGGTTTTCCACACTGCCAAATATATCACATCCTGAGCATATATCTCCAAATGGATAGCCCACAGACACCTAGGCGAAGCACCAATACATGAACCTAATGAAACAAACCACCCCATCAACATAACAAAAAGTAACGATATAGTTTACGGGATCCACCAAATCCCATATAATGTGTGTCATACATCAGTTATTATACCTCAAGCCATCACATCCCATACACCAAGTAAGGATCCGCAAGCCATCATAGCCTCTACATGTTATACCTATAGTAGTACTTAGGAAAAAATATCCAGAATACATGTGTGTGAAATAACCACAATCCATTACATCCCTCTACACACATATATGAAAAAAACTAACCGCTGTGCATACCATCACAAGTAAATACAATGAGAAGAGAGGGAACAAAGGGGGTAGTCAGTCATCTATACTCATACCAAGATGTTGGAAAAACACCCCCATAGATCAGAATCCCTAGGGTGTTAGTTACCCTAACTGATAGGATGTAGTATTGTACAAAAACACAAAAAGTACATGATATAATATAGCTCAAAACAACACTATGGTCATAACCTAGTCTTAAACTTAACTTCAGTTAACGTATCTTAGACTCCCCACTTCCACTACTATGAACAGATGTACTATAAGAACACAACCATTTAAAGTGATACATTAAATGACTTTATTAATTTTCATCAGTTTCACTTTATGTTAATTAATTCATTAACCATTAATTAAATAACAACATATTCTACATTACTTTACATTAGCATCAAAACAATGTTCCATTACCTCCAAGCATAAGAAAACTGACTCCATGAATTCTCATAATTTCAACCTCAGCATTACATACCAGCAAGATCTAACTCCATGGGATAAAAATTTATTCATTTATTAACATCATTAATTTCCATACTACCTTGTATTCTAGGAAAAAATTATAAGCTACCAAAAACAAGGATATCAACATGGTGAATAGATGAACTACTCGTCGATTCTTCTACACCTATAGTCAGAGCGTAGACTCATCCAACTATGATAATATTAACTCAGAATTCACATGACATACCCCCTGTGTATTTTACTCTCTTGGAAAGAGAGTAACCAAAACCATCTGACTCAAGAAGTGAAAAAAAATCTTTGCCATTGGACAAGAAACTAATTCAAACAAGAATACAGCTTTCATAACAATGGGTAAGCCTGATGTCAACCCATTCTGTGATCTCCAGTGTCCTCCCTGACACTCAAATTAATATCCCGACGCATCTCAACACTCCAGGAGTCAATTTCCACCACAAAAACTGGGCCTCCCTACCCCACATACCACATCAACCCTCCAAGCTCATCAATCCCATACCCACGTCACATCTGGGCCTCCCTACCCCACAAACCACAACATCCCTATAGGATTAGCCATCCCAGGATCACATCACATAACAAGCAGTAAAAAAAAAACATAACAACTATATCTTGGCCCTAAATAAGGCATTCATTCTATACACACAATGATCTCTCACAACTCCAAAGCACAAGGCACCAAGCCCTTACAAGCAAGAGGGAAACTTAGACCCTACAAAGTTATTATCATTTATCACACGACTGGTTCTTGTTCCATCTTGAATTAACTAATTAATTATTCCCATATTTTAACTATGATCAACTTAAGCAACGAGATATCTCTATGTGTCAAAAATTAATTAAAAAATTAATTTAACACGCCTTTTTTTCTTTCATCAACAAGAATAATCATGATTTAGGTTCATTAACCAATTCAATTATATATTCACACTTACATCGATTTGATTGTCATAAAATTACAAAAACAACAACAATCAGATTCATTAAACATGCCTCTTTAATATTTTATCCAATCAATTATCAATTAATTATGACATTACGTTCTTTACCAATTTCCATCAACAACAAAATGTGGAATGAATAAAGGAATATATATCACACTATCTAGAAAATCAAGATGAAAAATGTTATCATGGTATAAAGAAGAAACACCACCATGTGATCCATACCAATTCATTAATCCGATTCAAGTAATTAATTACATTAATTTCATTGTGATATAAGGGGATAAATCATGATAACTCGATGATTTCATGTAAATAAGTAGATAAGAAACAAATCCACTACCTCAAAAGGGTGTCCATGTTCTTCGTACAAGAACAATCTATGTAGTGGATCTCTGATCGCCCCTACCGAAATAGCTACATCCATCCAAGGTTTTGGTGGTACAAACACAGCAACAAAAACCAAGATAAACCCCATTATAAACGTGTGAGAACATCCTACATCTCATAGAAATAAGAATGGGAGGAAAAGAGATCAAATCAGAAGAGACCACTGGAAAAAAAGGAAAAACACACTTTAGATCAACCTGGGTCCACACAGATCAAAGATGGAAGCATGATGATCGATTATCATCAAAGGGTTCTCCAAAGATGAAGAGGAGGATGTTGGGTCACCTAGATTGAGAGGGAGACCCATTGTAGTCATATGGTTTGATAATTCAAGTGAATGGAAATGTTTTAAAACATACAATATTAGGGAATTACATGATGTGTAATCCTCTTTCATGTCATGTAATCTTTAGGGTTTGGTTTCCACCTAAAAATGCATCAATTGTTCATTTATTTATTTTCCAAACCCTGATATATTACACACTATGATACCCTCTTTCATATCCTATAGCTTTTCATGACATAAAATCTTCCCCTACTTCAAACTATTCACAAAAAAACTCCTATATACTTCCTTTGAGCCTCCTCCAAGCACCTCAGCATTAGAAAACACACAAAGGGTCAATCCACGTGGATCCGAGTTCTTATAGTTATCATACATATAGAATTATATCTGAGAAATATCCCATGGGTTTTTATTATAGTTCACTTATCTTAACCAAAAAATATATACACATTATTACCTTAACATTATATCATTTAATATCCAAAAGGGATATCTATACCATTGATTTTATGATTAGACATAAATAATGAGACCTTAAATTATCCAGAAAAACAACATAATCTTAAAATTTCTCTGAACACTATTTTGGAACTATGACACCATATACCCACACTCTTGATCCTAGTGCCATTAATATATACTATACTTGATGAATTGGATACTAAATATAGATTATTAGACATAACTATCATATAATTGCATTAAAAGAACTCAAATGATTGATTATATATACTCCCATGAACATTTAGGTTTATTTCATTAAATAATTATTACAATTAAAAATTTTATAAATAACTTGTCTTTCCAAACTAACAGTATATTTTTATCTATATAACAAAATAATTAATATGTAAAAGTATTAAAATATACATCAAATTATCCATACAAGCTAATATATTAAAAAAATAAATTGTAATTATTTTCCTCATAACCTAGGTATATATAAACATGAAAACATTAATATCATATTATTAATAAGTGTAAAGATATGTAATAAGAATAAATTATAATAAGTGAGAATAATATGAGTAATAAAAATATGGTAGGAATCAATAACAAAAAAATCCATAATTTAATTAAACTGAATGATTAATATATACCTAGATAGTAATTGAAATTAAAATATCATGTATATAATAATAACTTATTTCTTATTACTGAAGAACATAATTTTAGGTAGAAAATTTTGATGCCCTATGTTAAGTCATCATGATATTACCATTAGAAACATGTGTCTATGAATATTTTTTTTGGATTCCCATACTAATGTATACAATATAGTTTGTTTTATGGAACATATTGATGGGTTAAGGTGGGATATATAACTGATCCCTTTATATCACTAACTATGTACAATGAAATTATCATATGTAAAAATGAATAAACAATACATAACCAATTTTTCTAATAATCGTCAATATTTGAAAATAAAAATATATAACAACAATTATTATCCAAATTTCAACAAAACAGATGATGTGATCATAACCTATAGAGTGAAAATTCATGGATGGTTATATAATAAATAGTAAAATATCTTCAGTAATCATGAAATAACTATATTAGAAAAACATATATGTGGATTGTTAGTAGTATCAAATAAATAAATAGAATAGATTTGTGTGTAAGAATCTATAAATTTAAAAACAAAGAGAGTAATAATATTTTGTTAAGTCAATAATATCAAAAATCAATCAGTATATGGAGTCTTAGTGAAGACTCTGAAATCAATGTATTTATAAAATGTTTTATGTCATTTATTTCTGTTAGGGTTTCCCCCTTCATCCCTTAATAGGGGGTTTGATTTTTAATAATAAAAAAAAAAAATTGAAGGCCTTCGGGCCGTTGGATGGTATTCATAAAGAAATTGCATTGGATGAAAACTTATTTTTATTCAATGATGAAGGTATGGAAAGATAAAGGTAGTTATGGATCATATTAATGATTAAGAAGACAATTATATAAGAGATAAAAATAAATAATGTGGATGTTTTTAAAATAATATATTCATAGTTTAATATTATAAACTTAAATGTAAATTTACATAAATGAAAATCATCATTTCAACAATATACTTCGAACAATATCAAAGATGAATACATCAAGAATTGAAATTTTTGATACCTAGAGTTTAAGCCCAAAAATTAAAAAATATACATTTATGGTAGAATAAATCAAATATCACAATTCACATGAGGATAAATATTTCTTAATATGAAAACATAAATGTTTTTTTAAAAAATAACCGTTACAAAGACATGAAATAAAAAAAATACTAATCACATTAAAATGTACCTTTTAAAAGGATTATCTGAAATATTATTAAAATGTTTAATTTTAAAAATAAAATCAAATTGCTTCATTTAAAATGACATAATGTTTTCAAAATGGAATGTTGATCCAAATATATAATATTTCTGAATGAAAGGAAATGAATTATTTTAATACTTAAAAAATACCATTATTGAAAACACACATAAATAAATTTTATTTTATGTTAAAAATTTATCTTAAAAAATATTAATATAGAATAAAATATAGTAAATTATTTTTTTAAGAACCTATGAAAATTTCATGGAAAATTATTATTATTCAATGAATGAAAATTGAGTTACACAACAACTTTTCAAATGGGGTTAAAAAGTAGGTCAATAAAAATGTAAAGGAGGGACTGTGGTTTGGAATATCATATCACATGATATACTTTTTTTTGTTAAAATACCTAAATGGGGTGAAAATAGAAGATATATGGAAAAAATGTGGCACACAATCTATTATTTCTTAAAGAAATATATTTGAGGAAATGAAAACCATTAAGATAATAAAAATTTAATAATGAAATAATGTTGAAGACCATGATTTAAAATGATTCATAAAGTTCCATTCATACTGATTTAATAATTATAAAAAATTTTAGAGTGTATTTTCCTATACTAACCCAAATAAAACCAGACGTGTTATAAGAAGTTTGTTGTAAGTAGTGAAATATTGAGACAAGTGACCCTTAAATTATTCCTAAATAATTATATGAATGAAAGTATATTCCTAAAGAATAAGATTATGTTTATTATAAACCATTTTATAAACTTTATTATTCTATATTTAATTTAAAATATTCCAATTATTATCATATGATATTTATTAGTTATATTGTTTCTTTATATTTGGAGAAAAATTGAATTCGCATCAACTTATTTCTGAAAATTTGGCAATGTAAGAAGATATATTAGTAATATGGTAGATAAATGTTATTACCATTACAAAACCATAAAAAATAATTATTTTCATATTAAAATACAAAAAAATTATTATTTCACAACCCAAAGTCTCCCATGAAAGAAGTAAATATCAATTTTCAATTTGGTGGTTAAACCAAAAAAACATTGATATTCTATATCTTGATGTGTTATTATTGTTAAAGAAGTATGTAAAACCAAAATAATAGTAGAATAATGATATTTATTCTATCAGTGAATACTATTTTATGTGTTTTAGAGAATTATTTAAAATCATGATTAAAAACAAATTAGGTTACATCATTGATGTGGTAGTCCACACTATGCACGATCAATATTAATTTGTAATATTATATTAATGAAAATGGATAATTAATGGTTTTAAATTAATAAAATAACTTGGTATTTTACTAATGATTCATAGTTCATTATATTTCCTTGATTAAAGAAGGTTTGGAGGAGAATTATTAAGAAAAAATGATAAGGAGTAAGTAATACTAACATTGGTAACATGAAAATTTTCTTTAGAGACTCCTTGGAAATGAAGGGATGAAGTTGGATTTTGTTCAATATTGGATTTTAAACAAGGTATTAGATTATAAAATGATAATTTTTTTTTATTTTATAGAATAATTATAAATTAGGTGTGTGGATGTAGGGTTGGAAAAGTCCGGTTTTATAAGTGATAGAATGTAATATTTTATAAACACTAATTATTTTTCAATAATAAAATGATATTATTAAAGTATAAAAGGCTAAAAATGGGATAAATAATTTAGTTTTGGTTTAGATAAGGTCAATAAATCCTACATAACCCATTTTTACACATGATCTATTCATGATTTAATACTTTTAATAATGAATTTCTTATTTAACAATTCTGCTTTTATCTTGGAAACAACTTTTTACCCTAGTAGTTCATATTTTATTTAAAAAATATGTGGTAACTTTTATATATATTTTTGGGTGTGATGAAAGTTTATTTTACATCAATTTAATGTAAATAAATTTCTAATTAATATAATATTAAATTCTAAAATAAATTATTTGAGATATAAAAAACTTTTTTAAGAAAAAAATTGTTCCCCCCATTAAGTAGTCTTAATACTATTTAGTATTGACTATAAATTGAATGAGTGAAAATTTATTTAAAAATAATTTCAAAAAACTTAAATTTTTTTCATTCGGTGATTTATTACTCTATTTAATTAGATAAAATTTATGAAATATTAATAAAACAATTCATTTAAAAATAATTATTTGAGAATTTTTATGGTCACTAATTTTAATCTTAGTATCATATTTTTATGCTTAAAAATGAAATTTAGCTTTTTAAAATTTGATCACACTAATATAAAATATAATTTTTTATTTCAAATTTATATAAGTGATGAAAATTAATATTCTAATATATTTCAATAAATATGTTTTTATAATAAAATATTAATTATATTTTCAAAACAATATGTATGGATTTTATGAATACAACATAAAAATGTTAAAGGATTTAATTTATTATAAATATGATATTTTATTTTAACAAGGTTTCATAAATATTGATTTTATTTTATTATTATAATAATTTCAAAAAACTGAAAGTTTTAACAATGTCATTATTATTTTCACTATTCATCTATAAATCCATTATTTTGGAAAAAACTCATATATTCAGCCTAAGATAATATTTATATTTTATGTCCAATGAATGAGTCAATATTTTAAAAATAAAATTATATAATTTGATCATTAAATTTTAAATAAAAACATAAATATACAATGAAAACTATTTTTATTGGAAAATAAAATTTCAAAATATTAACTATACTTATTATTATTTTCAATAAACTATTAAAAAAGTCATTTGAATATATTATTAATATAAAATATACATTTTATCTAAAATATATATAGTTTCAAAAAATAATACACATAAAAAGGAATTTTTAACAGTTATATTTAAAGGATAAATCAGTCTTATTAGCTTTTAGCTACTCAAATTGGATTAAACCAATTCTATAGTAGTAATAATTAAAATTATTATTATTTATACATTTATTTCAGAATTTAGTTACATCAATTTTTAGTAGCCATTTCTATGGATACCTTTTAATGGTTTTAAAATGTTTTGTAGTTTGTTTTTGTTATGTGTTTTGTGAGAAACATGTTGTTAACCACATTATGTTTTAAAAGTAAAAATATAATTTAATATCATTGGGTTTTTCACCCAACTGCCCTACCTATTTCCTATATTTATTGGCCTTAATAAATTAACCACCTATAAGTGACAAGGTTTATTAAAAAATTATTTTTTTGAAGAAGAGTTATAACTCTTAACCGATTCCTTTTATGTAAATATAACTTTCAACCTCCATAAATCTATAAAAAGAATCCTGGTACAATGACATCAATATATAAAATATAATAAAAAAATAATAATTTTTTACACCATATTTTCATCTCATTTTCTATCCTATGAGAAATGGAAACATTGATTCTGCATAAGTGTGGACTACCAAACCTTCAAATCAATGTGTATAATTTTTCATCACAGTCTCTCAATGATGGTAATATAAATGGATTTAATGACTATATTTATACTTTTAACATATTTATGTTTATTTAAATAGAAATTTTTATATAACATATTAACTACTAATCTATTTGAAAATGATAGTGTCACTCAAATGTACGTGTGGACTATAATCTACATGATACAATGCTATTCTAGTTCCATTTCCAAATAACTTGGAAATTTATATGTATTTTATGTTTCATTTTATATTATTTATTTAATGTGTGTTAGGATTCAAAAGTTACCAAGGAATTAATAGATTATGTTACAATCTCATTTCGTTCCTTAATATTCTATGTTAAATTTACAATGAGGGAAATTATTTGAAAATTATCTTTCAAAACAAAACTAAATACTTTTCCAATATTAATTTATGTTTTTTCCTATATAATTTCTTTTTCCCACTAATTGGTACAAATAATAAAGTGATTTTTTAGGAAAATGTGACCTTATTTCTCCATTTGGTTTGAAATAATTCTCTTATAAGAATATTTTATATAAAATAAATTCAAAGAATATTATTTTATATTATACAATTATTTTTTAATGTAACATTATTCATCATTTTATTATCTTCTAAATGGGTAAATAATTTTTTTTTTCTGAATACTATTTTTATAAATTTTATCATATAGTGCGAATGGAATTTTTGTTTTAATGTTTTTCATATGAATGGGGTTTCATAAAATTGGGAACATTATTTTCATTAATGATTCATTTTTAGTAATCCATTATTATTTTCCAAGAATTTATTTTTAATTAGGGTGTGACTAATAAAGGTATTATTTTATAATATGATTTTGGGAGATATTAATGGAATTTATTGAAATATATTTATTATCTATCTACTCTCTAAAGACATTAAAAATTTATAGTTATTATGTGTGGATTATTATGAGCTATATTTAACATTCAACTAAAATGATTTAAAATTTATATATGTAATGTATAGATCAACTTTTTTAGTATTAGAGTATGTTTTTGTTTTTTATATAAATATTATTAAACCTACTGAAAATCGTAGGTACAAATATTAGTATATGATAAGAAAATTAATGTTTTGTTATGGTAGATATTTCATGGTTTCCTTGAAATAAAATCCATGTCTTGATAAAAATAAGTGGATGAAATTTAAAGAATAAAATGACCTAGGTTTATTAACATTTAAAAGGATTATTGGGTATTTATTTAATATTCAATTTTTTTAAGAAAAAGAGGCCTAAATACACCTATGGTTTGACACACATAGAATATATGCATCATTTAATTCTCATTTTATTTATAATTCATTCTGAATAATTATAATATAGGACCTATGACACCCTATGATAAACATAGGTGATATATGATGAAATTAAATAGTCACAGGTTGATGAATACATGTAATAATTTTGTAAAATAGATAAAATAATTTCATTATCATATGATAAATTATTAATATTAATATTTACTGATACTGAGAAGAACAATTTTTGTTTTACTATATATGTTTCACTAGATAGTATTGGGTGAACAACATGTGTGGAAACCAATTCAATTACCATCCAGATGAGAATAAAAACATAATGTGATATAGGATAAAAATTCATATTTTTTTAATAATAAACTATTTGAAATTATGATTAACATATAATTTTTTTTGAAGTTCAAAAAATGATAATAATTAAGTTTAAATATATTCCAAATAATAAAAACCATTGATAAAAGAATATACAATTTTTATATGTAAAAATGTGGGATGAAACACCTAGTGAAATGTTTCAATGAAAATAAAAGATGTTTATTATATGTAAGGGGAGGTCATAAATTATAATATTTTTAATAAAAAACTAAGAGTCATATTGATGCAATTATGGGAAATACAATTAATCCAATGGTACAACTACCAGTTCAATGTCATAATTATGGTAACATGGTCAGTATCAATTTAAATGAATTAATCAAAGAGGTAATAAGGAGGATTGTAATCGGTATGTCCTAAAACTATTTTAGCATGTAAAAATATTATGTAATAAAATATAATTAAATGGGTTTTGAAAAAAATTTATTAATATAAAATGACCATCCACTGAAAAACTATAAGTGTTTTATTTTTTTTCTATTTCAATCGACACCTTTATATCTAGAATTTATGATAATAGTATAAAACCACCACCCAAGTTACTAGATCTTTATTGATAAATAAAAAAGTATTGTGGTATAATTATTTCATCTCATTTTTATATATCTTCCCTAAATGATGTTTGAGGGAATGTCTTTTCCATATATCTTATTCTTCTCCCAATAGTTAAATTTTATGTGATATTGGTATTGGATTGATTCTATTTATACAGATACCATATAAAATAATAAGGATTATATGTCACATATTACATTATTAATCAACTAATTATATTTTATAGGTGTGAAGATGAATAAAAAATTACAATGAAAATAACTTGCATTATATGGGTCTTAATACCTATCCATAACTGTTACTAATCATAAATGGATGAGGAGATACTAAATGATGGGTACATGGGGAAATTATTTATATTTTGAATGGTTTGATATATAATATGATAATAAATTATTGAATTTTATACTCCCAAAAGTTGAATATGTGAAAAAGGAGATAAGTTGAGTGGGTTGTAAATTTATACAGATGAATATGTTTCCACCTTATAAAGAAGAACATGGGGATATTATATAGATATATATAAAAAATGAAATTTTATCTATGATGAAGATTTAAAGAGATATAATAACAATGTAATAATAAATTCTTGGTTTTGAAATCCTGAGAAAAGGTGAAAAATCTTTCTCATATGATTATTCAACTATCAATCCATGTGATGATTAATGAGGCATATATGAAGGATGATCAACTATAGAAGAAGGTTAGAAATGTTCACTAGTTCTAAAATGATGTTTTCATGAATCATAAGGTTATGAAACCAATTATATTTTCTATAAATAATATTATTAAAGAATTATCAATTAGATGAATATGGAAGTTCATTATTCTTTATCCATCCTAGAAGTACTGATATGCATAGACATAAATAATTTACTTCTTATGTGAAAAATATAAAAGTGACATTGCTAAATATGTATCTCGATGAAGAATATGTCAGAATTATATATCTAATAGATAAAATTCTAGGAGGATGTTACAACCACTACCCATTAATTAATGTCAATGAAAAAAATAACCATAGATTTCACAGTTGGACTCCCCAACACATCAAAAGTTCATAAAATTAGTAGGGATATAGTTGATTGGAATAAAAATTAGGCACATTTTATTACTACGTATGAATAATGATCCCATGGATAAGATTAATGGATAATCATGGAGTATTTTCTAAGGTTCGATAGAGCACTATATTCTATTGTATCTAACGGGGATCCAATATTTTCATCAGAGTTATAATGATTTCTTTATTATGTTTTGAATATATTATTGAGATTCATCACTGCATATCATTACTAGAAATATAGTTTCTATAAGAGGAATTTTAAAACACTATAAAATATATTGAGTGGTTTTTCTATATATTTCAATTCTGGTATGATGTAATGAGTTACCATTATCAGAGTTTCTAACAAAAATATATTTTCATCAAGTATTTAGATGGATCTGTATGTTGCCCTATATTATAGGAAGTGTATAACTCCAATATTTTTTTATGAATTTAGTGAAATATTTCTATAGATACATAATATAGGTAAGTAATTTGTAAATATGGTTAAATATATTTGAAAGTTCACCAGGGAAACTTTTATTTTATAAAATTTTTATGCTATAATTCATAAAAAAGGTATAGTGTTCAGAGATAATGAAAATGAGTTCATATGAATATCACATTAGAATAAGGTTATGTGTTTCATAATTAAGGGAATATTAAGCTAGGGAATATTAAGATGAAAATATATCATCCCTATAGATATTATTGATTTTATGAGGAAAAAATAATATTTCTTAATGCTTAAATTAAATATCTCCTGCATTGATAATAAGTTTTGTGTCTCTTTTTCAAGGAAATATAGACCTCATCCTTCGAACAAACTAAAATTAGTGGTTGGTCCACCAGAGAATGATATTTCTTACGAGGAATAACTAATAGAGATTATTAATTGATGAGATAATATTTTATGAAATTTGGGAAATCTTATTATTGGATTTTTTTTGATGATATAATAATTTTGAGGATGATACCTGGGAAACTAAGGATGTAATGAGAAAATTGTAAACTCATTTATTTGTATTAAAGTAATATAATATTAAACGAAAAATTCATAAAATACATGGAATGTAACACATTAATATTTTTTAATATAAATATATTTTTAATGATATTTTATGTTTTCAATATCCTTTATTATATGAAATAAAATGATTAGATGAACCAAATTATAATATTTAAATATATGTACAATGTTTTCCATTAATAAAATGAATAATGTGTTGTACATTTGTTATGAATTTTTTATAAATAAAAATATAATTTTTATAATTAAAGGATATAATATTCATAAAACTATTTCTATTATCACAATTTATTTTTATCTAAATTTACTAAATTAATCACTATTATATCATGTTAGATGATATCATATTCATTTAATTATGGTCATTCATTTCATTCTCATGCTTAAGAGTACCACATAGATAATACAATATGGATTCAATAAAAATCATATTTTATTCAATGATAAATGATTTTGTAATACGTACATATCATCCCCAATTAAAATAATTATATGTTTATAATGTTCAAAAATCTTGATAGGAAATAGGTTTTATATTTACTACATAATAGTATTGGCCTGAAAAATCATAGTGAAATTTATGCAGCATAACGATGTCACTTAAAAATTCATAAAGTGGGTTGATGAAAAGAAAAGGGGTATATCATCATTTGGAAATAAAATGTGAAGTAATAGGGACATTAAAATATATATATAAAAATATTAATTGGAAATTTAAGGCCTAAAATAAGAAATAATTCTTAATAAAGTGGAGATTGGGAGGAACCCTTACCGTGAGAGTGTAACTCCAAATTATTGGAAGGAGCTTCTTGAGAGCTCGGGGTATCCTTGGGGGGACTCTATATAGGGTAGGGAATATTAATTATATTCTTAAAGGACATTTTAATGAATAAAAATGTGATTTTCTGTGGGTTTATATAGTAAATGAGTGGGGAATTCCATATTATTTCTCAAACATAGGTTTTGGACTCTATATAATAATAAAACCAAAACCAAAACCATAACATGGTATTTTCCCCACGGCTTCTTTCAAATGGGAGTGGTATTCATTATTTTATATGTCTAATAGACTAAAATAATAAAATAATACCCTTGAATATTTGGAAGTGAGTCATACTCATAAAGAAATGATTTTAAAACATTAAAATATATTATAAGTTTTTGAGGATTCATAATGGCTATATAAATTTAATAAAATAAACAAAATAGAAAATTATTTTAAATGTAAAACAATCACTTGGTCTTGGATACAGTTTATTGTATTTATTAAACAACTAATATTTCATTATAATGTCATAATACACACCATATATTTATATGGTACTTAATTTTTACCAGAAAATTTGACTATCTCAAAAAATTATGAAAAATTCATTATTGGATAATTTTTGAAATTATAATTCTAAAAATAATATTCATATTATCAAAATAATTTTCTTAATATTTTTATTTTTAATTTTTAAATCATAATCCAAATTTAATGAGAAATACCGGGGTTTTTGATAATAATAGTTTTCAAACCCTTATAAAAATTACATTTATCATCCTAAAAATTATATGATAAGTTATATTAAATAAAAATTATTTAATAAAATTATTTTATTATAATATAATTCGTTTTAATAATCCCTTAATTCATAAAAAATAAAATTCTTAATTGAAATTTAATACCAATTAAAAATACCATTTGTGTTTTATTATATACAAATAAAAACCATTTATATAGTAATGATAAGAAGAAAATAAGAAAATTATTCAATTTAAATATGCATATAAATATTCTTATGGACTTGATACATATCCCTTTAATACCCTTGGAAATTTCCTAAGAGTAAGGTGTGTGGCGTTGAGACTTTCATGGGGTGGTTCGGTGTATATGGTTTGGGCCATGATCTTGATGAGATTAAACTTTACTCGTAAACGGTTTCACTCATTCTTAATTTGTTAGATCCTAGATTCAGCATGGACAAGGTAAGATATCAAAGAATATATATCTCTTGGAATCTCTGATAGATGGGATTCATATGGTATGATCCTATTGGGTGATGAAATCACTTTCTTTTTCTGTTTTAATTGGATTTATCAAAACCCTATATTAATACTAATCAATGATCACTATTCAACTACTATATTATCAATAGTAATGATTCTTAATGGTCATTTAAATATGATAGGATATAATGAAACTAAATATTTTCATGTGTTTTCTATAACCATAATTTAATTAAATTACAAGGGGAATTTTATTTATAAATATTTTGGTTGTTATAGACCATGTTTAGTAAGGTAATATTTCAATTATTATATTTTTAAATGTGATACCTGATTAAGTAAATAACATAAGGAGTGAACACAATACCTTGTTAGATTCTATCCTCTATGATAATATGGTTAGTGAGCATTAAATAACAATTTTTTTTCACATTCTTATTTATATTTCATGAAAATATTTTTAATAATAAAGATATGTTCTCATGGACCATGATTTATTATTTATCATTCCCCACACATATGAATTATTTCATTTTTTTACAATCCATATTCCAAGACTCATGTTAAATTTCCTTTGACTAATTGAGAATGATTTTCATTAGATATGATCATGATATCACAAAACTATGATTATGATTTTCTCATATATGTTCATTGATTGATATATCCAATGTTTAACTTAATAAACATATATGATCAACATTACATATGATTCTATTTCCCTAGGTTATAGAGAGTTTTTTTAAGTTGGGTGTGTTTAATTAAGGTATTATTTAAGAAGAAAATTTTTATAGATGTTGAATATTTTTCATGGAATAAATTTATTATTTATCTAGTCTTGATATAGAAAAATTATATCTGATTATAAAGTGGGTATTAATAATTTTAGATATATTTAATATTCATACAAAGGGATATCCTATTTATTTATGTAATGACGGGGTCACCTAAAATATACATCAATATATGTGATTTTTTTATTTATATAGATTAAATCTTTTCATAGTAATGATGTAATATATACGAAAATGGAATATTGATATTACATAAATAAGAGTACTTGGTAGGAGGATACTTTTCCCATTGTGGGTGATAAAGGATGCAATATATAAGACCCATATTATAATGATGTGTGGAGGAAATGATAAATTAGTTGTCCTATATATTTTATTTCTTGGGATCATCTATAATGTTATGAAGTCACATTGAAATGACTGTATATTTGTTGGATAGTTTTAAAAAATCACTATCATTGATTCATGATGACCCTATTTAAAACATAAAATATTGCAAATTTATTATTTAAAGCTATTTTATAGTGATTCAAATTTATGAATACAATATCTACCTCAATTAAACATATAGACTCTCCAAATAATATTACATTTGACCAATAGATCTTGCGAGATCTAATTCCTTTAAATGATATGAGAGAAGTTCAACGAGATGTGATGTGTTATATCTGAATTTGAATATTTATATTGAATGAATAAGTGTTGCTACTATGAAATAGGTCTGTATTATTGAATTAAAGGAAATATATAATATAGGAATGATAAATAAAAGAAATAAGGATTCCACTCTCTATATAAAAATATATTTCATGTGAGTGTGGAAAGTTAATAAGATTAAATATGAAAAATTGTTCGATGTTTTCTTTTTCTAATTAATAAATTATTGTTAATATTTCATATTATCCTAAAAAAGTTTTTATATGATCAAATTTCACAAGTTAGTATAAAATATTTTTTACGATGAGTAAAAGTTAAAATCCTTGAAATTGTATCCATTATTTGGATCCTAGTGGATAACGTGAGAATAATTTTTATTAGATCATGATTATGATATAGTATTTTAATTGGAGTGGTAAACCTTGAGAATTAGTTTTACACATTTTTTTGAGATGTTTTAATTATTTTTAGTGATTTTTAATAGATTTTATATATTCACTATATTAATTGGGGAAAGCACTTTTATAGTGGAATATAATAATAATAAATTATTTCACTATATCACCCATGCCATTCAATAAATTTATATTCGTCATGGTTTATTTTAATTGGAATCAAAAAATTATTTTGAACTCTCATCAATGATATATTATCTATTTTGAGTATTCATAAAAAGGTGAACCACTATTTTTTTATTTAATATTTGTTCTGACTTTTTGGGATTGTCATGATTCGCATAAATCTAGTTAACAACATGGTAATTCATATATTTTATGTGAATAATAATTATATATGAAATAATATAATAATTCCATATATTTTATACATTTTATTTGATGTGTTTGGAGTGAATGAAAATGGGGATTTCCATTATCCTAAAATCATAACGATGATAGTTGTTGATAACAAAAACAATGAGAATGTTTGTTGATCTAATAATACAATTATTTCATCACATTTTGAGATGTAATTTGAAAATGTAAATGTGGTTTATATAGAAAAAGGTATTTGGGAGATAGTAGAGAATATCTATGAATGTAATGTGATGCCAAATAATATAAATCTATATAGTGAATGATTGAAGTATAAACACATTCAAATATATGATGATGTATCTATTGATGAATTCTCTATATTAGTCACAGATGCAATGAGAACTATTAGAGGATACAATGAGACTCTTGATAATTCTAAATTTTTTGAATATATATGAATTTTTTTTAATGAAAAGTTTGATGAAAATATATTATCTCTTGAATACTAGGATTTTATCAAGATTATATAACACTATCTATATGGAAAAATGATTATATATTGAATTTGAACATGTGGTTCTTTTTCATAAAATATTAATACTGATATGGAAATAACCTCATGTCATGTACCAGCCCAGGTACTCAGGTAACCTGTTAACCAAGCCAGTACTGAGATAGACATAATGTCATTCTCGATCCCCACGAGTCAGTGACTAGCACTTGGTATCATACAAAATGAATGTGGGAATTATTTTTTCCAAAAAAAGTTGTGGAAGTAAAAGAAACAAGATAGTATACATACAAAAGAAACTCTACGAGGATTATTGTACCATAAGTCAAATAGGAATAAAAACCCAAAGTAGTACAACCAAGTACCAGAAAATAGGAAAAAATAGCAAAGTCCTAAAGGATGAAACTCACAAAGTACATGGATCAGTATTTACAACCACCTATAAGTAGTGCCTTACCCCTCATCGAATGAATAAAGAGATAATCTACAAACTCCCAAAGGCATGTGTAGGGTGTGAGATAAAAATACCATTAGGGTCTCACCAAGGATTCCATAACATATGTCAATATTAAATTTACCAAATCATGGTTTCATTTTTAAAAAAATAGGTTTGGTATTTCACAAGCATAATTAACACAATTCAGGATTTACATTTCAAATAATGGAAATACATTAAAAAGTGGATTTACTATTCAATTGATGGAAAATTTCTAAAATGATGGAACTTTTTACAAAAGGATTAAATAAAAACATTTATATAATGCAGTTTATATAAATCATAAGGCATTTAAAACAACTCACAATAAGAGAATATATTCAATTGAAATGAGAACAAGAGAGAAAAAATGGTCATATTTCTAATAAGGTATGATAGTTCCGTGATATAGGTACTTCACACTCAAGGTGAAAAAACAATATATACATACCTCCAGTTTAACTTAGGACAAAGAGGAATCATCACCATCACCCAAGGGATGTGACATACTGCATTTATGCATTGAAACGTTGTAAATCATACAGTGTCATCTAAATAACTCACTAGATACCTAAGGATTTCATGTGATCTAGTAAAAATCAGTGATGGGAGATTTATTTCAAAAAACCATAAAATAAAATTCATCCCATTCTCTATTTCAAAAATGCCAATTTCCATTTATAACCCAAAATGGATTTTTAATCAAAACATTGTTGAGTCAATGAGGTTTCCTTATGACTTTTCAATTCATCTATGTCTTGAAAATCACAAACACTTTATCTTAAGGAAAATTTTATTCCCTGATGTTTTTTCTTAATAAGGAAAATTTTCCTTCCCCAAGGAAATTTATCTTTACCTATTTTTCATTTTTCATATTTTTATTCTCTCTAAATATAACTCTTTTTATTCCTAAGTGTAAAATTCAATTTCACATCTAAAACCTTATAATTCTATAAATATTTAGATATAGATTATTTTGTTTTTGGGATCCGAATTCAGATTCCAAATTATCAAAAATTCAGACTCCAAATTCTCTGAAATCCAGACTTTGAATTATCTAAAATTCAGATAGCCTAGGGATGAGCCCGTAAGGGGAATCATACTCTAGGGCTTCCATCTCATCACCAACTCCTCCTTTCGTCTCGAACTGGAGCGATGCTCCCCTTTGTTCTCTGGATCCCTCAGTGGCATGATGATGGTTCACAGCCAGGTTCAAGATTCTGTGACCTGTGGGATACCACCTTGACACAGGTGGTTGCGTAGGGAAGTTTGTCGGGGTCTTTACGAGCACCCCGATTAGTGGAGACGAGTCTTGGTTGCATCAGGACTTCTTCCTGGAATTCTAGTGATGATCTGTTTCCTTTTTTTTCTCATTCGTTTTTGGATTTGGATGTTATTTGGTAGTTCGTGAATTCGTGATGGCATCAGCGTGGCTCTACCGGTGAGATTTGGAGACGACGCTGAGTTGACCCATTTGGGATATTATGGCTCCTCTGTGAAATCAGTGTGTTGTTTTTGGTTGTTTCATTTTCTGAATTTGTGATCTATGAAGCTGTGTGTTGTTTGGTTATTGCTTGATTTGGCATTGTTGATTTATCTGATTCCGGATGGATGGAGGATGATGGAAGTGGTTTGATGCCTCATTGTGATGTTTTTAAGTTTGTTTTGGACAATATAAATGGGTCCTTCCTGAGGTATATATATTTAGAGTATGTGATGGCGACATGTGGTGGAATGAGAATCTAGGAGAGTGCCTTGAGGAGGAGAATTTGAAATCTGAATTTTTGTTTTGATGTTTTGGGGTGGATTTTGGAGGCTATTTGTGATGTTTGAAATTTGGTCTTTTTATGTTTGAAATTTGGATCTTGTATTGTGAGGTTCCCACTCACCTATAAAGTGGTTTATTCAGAAAATGGAAAAAAGGGATTTGAGGTGAATTATATGAAATTTAGACTACAAATTCCTTATAATTACGATTTCGAATTCCTTAGAATTCAGACTCCAAATTCCATAGAATTATGGTTTCCAAATTCCTTATAATTCAAACTCCGAATTCCTTAGAATTCATATTCTGAATTCCTTATAATTCAGGTTCCAAATTCCTTAGAATTCTGACTCTGAATTCCTTATAATTCAAACTTCAAATTCCTCAGAATTTAGACTCCGAAGTCTACAGAATTATGATTCTGAATTCCTTGGAAAATAGAATCTGAATATCCATGTAATATAGACTTTGAATGTTTTCCACTTAGACTCCAAACATTATTTTCCCTTAGTCTCCGAAAAATAAATTTGGTTGAGAAAACATATTTTACTTATACTTGTTAAAGTTATGAAATGATTTCATGCTTTCTGTTTCTAACCAACTATTGTTTGGGTGACACGTATACAAGTCCCTCTAAAATTCAAGGAAAAGTATGATTGTTGGAGGAGGGAGCCAACCGTTTAAGAAACACCCATAAATAGGATCTCATTTGAATGATCTCAATATACTAAAATTTGATGACTATTCTATAACTATAGATATTACATGCTGCTGAAGTGATTTCTAGAGAGAGAGACTCTCATGCTTTGTGCGTACTGAACATCTTGTTCAGATTTCTTCGTGCGACACCAATTGTTTCTATGTATAATCTAGGGCTTACGGGGATAGGAAGATAGAGGTGCCGAATACCATAAAGTTCAAGGACTTACTTGATAAGAAGGACAAATGTGCTGAATACCTTTAAGTTCAAGGGCTTGCAGGGGTAGAAAGACAGACTCTGATATTCTTATTGAGGGCTTATCCTGGTGTGGGTAAGACAAACTTTCTTGAAAGTATAAATCAAGGGACCTTTATCCAAGGTTTTTAGATATCCTACTCTCTGGGTTAAAATATTTCTTACTTGTTACTTGTATTGTTTCAAGTTTGTTTTCCACTTCATTTTTATTATTAAGGAAAGTATAAATATCTTATACATTCTTATACTTGTATAATCTAATTAGTAAGATTCTATACGCTTTAAGGTAGAATTTTTTTCCTTGTAAACTTTTCTTAAGTTTCATTTCCAGAACCATATTTCCAGAATCTAGCATGTTTGTAGAACTAAGAGGTCTTGTGAATTTACCTTGTTTAACTTTGTTAAACAATAGAAAGTTTTAACAAACTTTTAAGGTTCAAATGGAATTTTTAAAGTATACAATTCACCCCTCTTGTATACTGAGCATATACATCATATTTCGATCCTACAATTGGTATCAAAGGAGGTATCTTGAATACTTATATTCACATATAAGTTTTCTTTCCCAGTTTTCATTGTTCTATATTTTTATTTTCTTAGGATTTTTACCCTTGTTTACAAACTTTTATTAGTAACAAGATTATGTGGAAAGATATTTTCTTTACGATGGAAGGAATTAATGTTGGTTCGATTGACAATCTTTATCCTACTAGACCAGCTATATTTGATGGGAATGATTATGAATATTGGAGAGATCATATGAAGACTTTTGTTATTAATATAGGAGTGGAAAACTTTGTTATTCTTACTGAAGATTACAAGATTCATGTTAAAGAAGTCAGAACATTTACTAATCAAGAAATTTCAGAATATCAACTTAACTATAGGGTATGAAATACTTTGTTGTTTTCCATGACCAGGAATATATATAGCTATATTTCTACCTGTGAAGCTATAAATTGTATTTGAAAGAAGCTTGAAGTAACTCACTTTGGAACTTCCAAAGTTATCGAAACTAGAAGAGCTATTCTTAGAGATGAGTATCATGGTTTCTTCTTTCCTTATGGAGAACCAGTGTGAAAGGTACAACAGTGTTTTATGACCATTGTTAATATTTAACACTCCATGGGTGAAAATGGTTTAGATGATGAGGCACTTCTGGACAAGATTATAGATATCATGCCTAATGTCTGGGAGTCAAAGAGAATAGCTATTGATGAGAATAGGAAAGTCTCACAGATTACTATTGATGAGCCTTTTGGAACTCTTATTCCACATGAGAAAATAATGAAAAGATATGCTGATCTAAATAAGAAGAAGAATAGAAATAGAAGTGTTGATTTTACAACAACTTCAAATCATATGAAAGCCAGGACTCTTGAGAGAGTTACAAGATCCAAATCTAAGAGGACTGTTATTCAATCTGAATATAGTGGAAGTGAATCTTCAGAAAATAGTTATCCAATATTTCCTGAAGGATAAAAAAGATTGTTGGACAGAAGAACTTTCAATCTAAATACAAGAAGAAAGAAATAACAGACAATAAAGACTCATAAGTCACTTTCTAGGAATGCAAAAGAGCAGGGAATATAAGGCCAAATTTTCCTATGATTAAGAGAAAATATAGAAAGGAAAATCATTCTGATAGGAATAGAAATAAGTACTACAAGGTTAAATCTAAGAAAGTCTTAAAAGAAAATGACACTTGGAGTTCTAGTGGTGGTGACTCTTCTGAATAATCCTCAAAGTATGAATCTTATGGACATAAGAATCTTGATCTATTATCCAAGATACCTATTGAAAGTCATTGTTTAATGGATAAGGTACACAATGTTGAATCCATAACCAATGTATTCTTGAACTCTAATTATAGTGATAGTAAATATTATGAATCCTCAGATTAAGAATCTTCTTTTGATAAAGATAGTACTTTACCTACTTATGAAGAAGTCTCTATGTCTGCTAAGGTCCTTGAGAATAAAAATTCTAAATTCGAGAAAAAGATTGATAAGGAAAATTATAGTATTTCTATTCTTACTAAGGAAATATCATATCTTTCTAAAGATCTTGATAAGAAAATTTATGTTTTTTAAATTATTTCAAAAACCCTTGAGGAAGTTAATTATAAGAAAGATAAACTTTCTAAGGATCTAGAAAAAGTAATTTCTAAGAAAAATGTTTTCGAGACTAACTCTAGTTCTAAGACTAATGTTTTTGAGGATAAAAACATAGTTATTAAGCTAAAGTCAGAAATATTTTCCTTAAGGAAGGGGTTTTCAAACTTTAACTTAGGTAAGAAAAACTTTGATAAGATTTATTCCCAAATTTGACCTCTAAGGTATATTTCTGGATTTGGTTATACTCATTCAAAACCGTTTTTAGTAATAATTATTTTGTTCCTCTAAGTGATCCATTTTTCACTAAATGTAAGTGTGGTGGGAATTGGGTAAAAAATTTTTCCTTAAAAAAACTTAGTCTTTAGGTTTACATAAATCTCATTTCTCAAAGAAAATGTGGATTCCTAAAATTTTGCTTTCTGAAGTTTCCGAATCCAAGAAATTTTGGGTTTCAAAAGTCTAACACTCTTATTTTTAGGAAAGTAAATAAAGTACCAACAATAATACATGGTACATGGATAGTGGATATTCCCGACATATGACTAGTAACAAAAATTTCTTTGAAATTATTATCAAGATAAAAGGAGGAAAATTAACTTTTAGTGATAATGATCCGGGAGAGATTGTTGGTATAGGTAACATTGTTTTTCTTGGAAAAACTTTGATTTCAAATGTTTTATTCGTTAAGGGTCTTAAGCAAAACCTTATTAGCATAAGTCAATTATGTGATGAAGGTTACCTTGTGAATTTTAGGATTGACAAATGTTTAGTACACAATTCCAAGGAAGAGTTTATTATTTCTACCCATAGGCAATAGAATGTTTACACACTAAAATTAGAAGACCTTAGGAGCCAAGATCTACCTTGTCTTAGTGAAATGGAAGATCATTCTTGGTTATGGCATACAAGGTTAGAACACTATAAGCTTAGGAACTTATGAAAAATATCTAAGAAAAGACTTGTTAAGGATCTACCAGAGCTTAGATTTGATTCTTCAAAAGTTTGTGATCCTTGTCAATATGGAAAGAAACATAAATCAAGTTTTAAATCAGTAGGTGAAGTCTCAACCACTAATGCATTACAGTTGGGGAATATGGATCTTTTTGGTCCAACAAAAACTGGAAGCATTAGAGGAAAATATTATGTATTTTCCTTAGTTGATGATTACACTAGATTTACATGGGTACATTTTCTAGTAAAGAAATATGAATCTTTTTCTTATTTCAAAATTTTTAGAGCCCAAGTTAAAAATGAGAAAAACCTTCTATTGATAACTATTCATAGTTATCATGGAGAAGAATTTCAAAATTCTGATTTTGAAACTTTTTGTAGTAGAAAATGAATTACTCATAACTTCTCAGCACCAAGAACACCTCAACAAAATGGTGTTGTTGAAAGAAGAAATAGAATTCTTAAAGAGATAACAAGAACCATGTTGAGTGAATATTTGGTAGCCAATCATTTTTGGGTTGAAGCTATAAGTACTGCTTTCTACACTATAAATCATGTTTTGATTAGACCTTTTCTTTAATAAAACTTTTTATGAGTTATGGAATGGTAGAAAATCTAGACTTTCCTACTTCATGGTTTTTGGTTATAAGGTATTCATTATTAATACTAAAGATAATATACACAAATTTTCACCAAAATCTGATGAAGGAATTTTCATAGGCTACTCTACAACTTCTAAGGCTTATAGACTTTTCAATAAAAATACTTGTACTATTGAAGAAATAGTACATGTTAAATTTGATGAAACCAATCATTTTGTTTTTAAACATCCAAAACCTATATCTTTAGATGTGTTTTCAAAAAATGATTATCAAACCTTGATAGAAGATCCTTCTGATAAGGAAAATGTTCAAGAAAATGTTTCTGAAGTATTTACTCCAAAATACTTCCTACCATACATTGATGAATAGGTTGTACAAAACCCAAATAAGTTGTTTCTTAAGAATCATCCCAGTGATAGTATCATTAGTCATGTAAATCAACCAGTAAGAATAAGAATTTCCTTAAGAAATAAAATAGAAAATCTAGATTTCCTTTCCCAATTTTAACAAAAAATCACTGATGAAGCTTTAGGTGATGATTATTGAATAAAATCTATGCAAGATGAGATAAACAAATTTTAAAGGAATAAAGTCCAGAACTTGGTTGAAAGGCCCAAGGAAACTTCTGTTATTAGAGTAAAATGGGTCTTTAGAAATAAGTGTGATGAAAATGGAATCATATTAAGAAATAAATATAGATTGGTTTTTAAAGGCTATAATCAACAAGAAGGAATATACTATGAAGAAACCTATTCTCCTCTAGCCAGACTTGAATCTATTCATATTTTACTTTCATTTGCAACATTCTTTAATTTCAAACTTTTTCAAATGGATGTTAAATGTTCTTTCCTTAATGGTTATGTTCAAGAGGAAGTTTTTGTTGAACAACCTCTTGGTTTTAAAGATAAAAAACATCATGAACATGTTTTTAAACTTACCAAAGATTTATATGGACTTAAACAAGCCCCAAGAGCCCGATATGATAGAATTATAAGATTTTATCTTCAAAAAAATTATATTAAGGGAAATGTTGATCCAACACTTTTTATAAATAAAGATAAGAAAAATGTTTTTATTGTTCAAATTTATGTTGATGACATTATATTTGGTTCAACTCAGAAATCTTTAACTAATTCCTTTTCGGATCTAATGAAATATGAGTTCGAAATGAGTATGATGGGTGAGTTAACATTTTTCCTTGGTTTTCAAATTTCTCAAAAACCAGAAGGAATCTATATATCCCAACATAAGTATATTAAAGATCTTATTAAAAAGTATAGATATGACAACACTAAGAGTATAAGTACTCACATTGGTAACTCAAATTCACTTGATCTTGATGATGCTGGGAAACCAGTAGATCAAGCATCATTTAGAGGTATGATAGGAAGTCTACTTTACTTCACAACTAGTCGTCCAGAATTAATGTTTTCAGTATGCTTATGTGTGAGATATGAATCCAATCCTAAGGAATCTCATTTAAAGGAAGTGAAAAGGATTTTTTACTACTTAAAGGTAACCATAGATCTAGAACTATTTTATACTTCTGGAAATGATTTTGTTTTAAAAAAATTTTCGAATTCTGAATTTGGTGGATGTAGAATGGATAGGAAAAGTACATCTGGAACATGTAATTTTTTAAGAGATTCATTAGTTTCTTGGTCATGCAAAAAGCAACACTCAGTATCACTTTCCACTGCTGAATCTGAATATGTAACAGCTGGAAGTTGTTGTGCTCAAGTACTATGGATGCAACACACACTCACAGACTATGGTATGAGTTTTACCAAAACATAAATTTTTTGTGATAATACTACTTCCATTTTTTTAAGAAAAAACCCTAAAAATCACTTTCGTGAAGAACACATAGATATTAGGCATAACTTTCTTAGGGACTACACACCAAAAGGAGATATTATTCTTCAATTTATCAGAATGCAAGATCAACTTGCTGATATTTTCACAAAATCTTTACCCTCTGATAGATTTGAATACATAAAACAGAAGTTAGGAATGATAACCATAAGGTAATCTTCCATATTAACTTCTTCTTGAAACCTATATACTTATAGTAAGAAAATCCTTTTCATAGGGGTAGTACATTTTCTTATTAGTCAATTTTTTTAGAAAGTTTTTCATAGTCAAAATTTTCGTAATCAAAATTTTCATAGTCAAATTTATTTTTCGTAGTGAAAATTTTTGTAATCAAAATTTTTATAGTCTAAAATTTTTTCATAATCAAAATTTTGGTATCTAAAGTTCTTCAAGAAGAATTTTCCTTATTAAAAATAATCTTCCTAGTAATCCAAAAGGTATGTTTATTTTCCTAAAATTTCGTAATCATATTTTACTTATTGGAATTTTCATTTTGTTTTCAAATTTTTTGGATTCACTTTTCCTTAAATTTGAAGGTTTTTCTTAAAAACCTCAAAAGATCTGATTATATCACAATCTTTCTTTAGTTATCATCTCAACCGTCAGATCTTCTCAAGGAGTTTTCAACCATTGGATCAATCAGGGAAGCTGAACCGTCACTTCAATTTACTATATAAATGACCCCCCGATGGTTGTCCTACACCGAACCCCAAGGTCTTGCGTGTTGAAGCTCTTCCCTAACAACTTAGGACAATTCCTAATTTCTCAAGTCTTCCTTAGTTCCGAATGTCTAAATAATCCTCTCCTAAGAAAAAAATGTCAACATTAGAGGAAATATCTGAATGACATATTTATCATGAGATGTTTGTAGACCCAGACTTCTTTAGTAAGTATTATTCAATATTCTCAATGAACATCAATTTAAATGGCTGGGAGAGTATAACTGTATCAAAATCCAAATTAGAGGATCCAATTGTAAAGACTCGAAAATTTCAAGAATTTTTTTTTCTTAATTTCTTTGGGATTTTACAAGAACGCAGTTTTTAACGGCACCTGATTCCGAGGACCGGTGTGCCCAGAATCAATTTATGAAGTTTAGCTCAGGTACGTTCAGTGAACGAATGAGCGGGTTTTTCTAACTTTTTAACTGGTGCTCGGAATCGAAATCTGAGGGCACCGATGAAACCGGAACACCGGTAATTTCTTAGGAACACCTTTTCCGGAGTTGCGTTTGTGCGGGTGGAGAAGTTAAATTTGTGGATTAAATGAGGAATGAATAAAATTGTAAAATAAATTTTTTTAAGTCTAAGGTGGTTTTATCCTACATGGGGAAGTTGGGGTGGAACCTAACTACCCATGTGAAGATAAATTTGAGGATAAATGTGAGGTGGGACCCACATGATCCCCAACCTTTCACATTCCAATAACTCTCATAAACTCCCCCTTTTAACTTGTTAACTCCCTTTAATTAAGTAACTCTTCCACTTCCTTATTTAATTTTCCAACCTACCTCTTAATTAATTAAAGAACTCATGGTTTAATTAATTAAGTGAATTGGATTTGAATTTTGTAAATTTGAATGCATGGCATGTGTTTCTGATGCTTTCGCCGGGGCGCGCACATCCGTCTGTGGGGGACGCGCTGTTGTTGCCCTGCATTCCCACTTTCCAAAGGCAGGAAACAATCGTTCCTTATTCAGGTACATTTTTTCCTTGATCGAAACAGGATGATGGGATGTTATTTCTTCCTTCCATGGATTCCTCCTCAGAACTCATCACCTAGTCCAGGTCTCCCTTATAGATTTAATACGTTGTTCGTGAATCTCATTCCCGATGCCATATCTTCATGGACGCCGGTTAATTACACTACTTCTTTCAAGACTTTCCATAGGGTCTTGACATGGTAGTGACCTTCAGTCGGAGTAGACGACAACATCAGGCATGTCGGGGCATCTCTGGGTGTGTGGACATAGGGGAACCTGTATTCTTCCTCATAAGAGGGCATCTCAAGGGTGCAGAACCCAAGGCATGTATCTAAGGTTTTCCTCATCTTCCCATGTTTAACATAGGATATTCTGTGAGTTTAACATCTTACGGAGATGGTTACGCCAAAGGCGTGTCATCCGAGGTTTTCCTCAGGCATCTCATGTTTATCATGAGGTAGGACGTGAGTTTAACGTCTTACGGAGACGGAATGAGGGTGATCAGAACGTCCCATAGAGACGGATCAGATAGGTACATCCAAAGGGGGAAATACCTAGAATATGGATAGATTAGGATTCTCAATGAGGACGGATCCGAGGTGGTGCACTCCTAGGAGGGGGGATGTCACACCATGGCTGATCTGAACACCACTGAGGGCAGATCAGGGAGAGTGCACCCTAAAATGGGGGACACCGGGGTTACCATTGGTTGGGATTGAACCTCATGAAGGTTTCCTACGTACCCTGTGTAGAGGATAGGGACCAAAACCCACGTAGTTCGAAGGGGTGATGAATCGGGGTGTACACAGAGAACAATGACCTTAAGACATGTTGGGGCTTACAGGTGGATAACAGCCCAGGTACTACTAGGAGCAGCGATGAGGGTGGATGGCATGATCCCACCGGGATGTGGTGGCCCGGGTAAGAATCAGGGAGGATGATGGAAGGATGAATGAAGTGGAGGGGGAATGAAATGGGACCATCGCAAGGGCGACGATGAAGTTGGGATTGAGCCTCGAAGAGACTTTCTACATATCCCCACGACAGGGAATCAAAGTCCGCGTAGTTTGGGATGGTGGCGGCGAGCTGACGTGAAGGTGGACCTTGGACCGATGGATGTTGGGCTTGAACCTTGGGAGGTTTCCTACGTACCATGCCTTGACATGGATCAAAGTCCTCGTAGTTCGGGTTGGTGCGCCAGAGGACCGATGTGAATGTGGACCTTGGTCCGATGGGTGTCGTCAGTGAACCGACATGAATGAGGTCGGGAAGACCAGGTGATGGGATTGAACCTTATGGAGGATTCCTACATACCATGCCTTGACATGGATCAAAGACCACGTAGATCAGGATGGTGTGTCGGCGAACCGACACGAACAAGGACCTTGGTCCAGATGGTGTGGGGCTTACACACTAGGCTGCCCGGGTGTTGGTGAACTGATGCGAAGAAGGTCGGAATGACCAATGGGTGGTGGGCTTGAACCTCTGGGAGACTTCCTATGTACCATGACTTGAAATGGATCAAAGTCCTCGTAGTTCAAAGGGTGATTCATCGGCGAACCGACGTGAAGGTGGACCTTGGTCCGATGGGTGGTGGGCTTGAACCTCAGGGAGGCTTCCTACGTACCATGACTTGACATGGATCAAAGTCCTCGTAGTTTGGGCGGGTCACAAAGGTTTTGCGTTGGACTCAGATGTAGTTTAAAGTATTGCGGGACGAGGATGAACTCGACGTGAATAAATGATGGGTGGGCTTGAACCTCAGAAAGGCTTCCTACATACGATGCCTTGACATGGATCAATGACCTCGTAGTTCAAATGACGGAATTCGTCAGCGAACCGATGTGAAGGTGGACCTTCGTCCAATGAGAGATGGGATTGAACCTCGGGGAGGCTTCCTACATACCATGCCTTGACATGGATCAAAGACCTCGTAGTTCAAAGGGTTTCATCGGTGAACCGACATGAATGTAGACCTAGGGGTCCACTAGTGGTGGGCTTGAACCTTGCGAAGGATTCCTACGTACCATGCCTTGACATGGATCAAATTCATCATAGTTCGGAGGGTGGGTGTCGGCGAACTGACGTGAGGAAGGGACCTTGGTCCGATGGGAGATGGGTTTGAACATCAGGGAGGCTTCCTACATACCATACCATGACATGGATCAAAGAACTTGTAGTTCGGGTGGTCACAACGGCTTGCCGTACGACTGGAATGTAGTTTAAAGTCATACTGGACAAAGGTTCAAATGGGTTTGCAGTTTAATGTCATGTGGGACAAAGGAATACAGTTTAACGTCATGCTGGATGAGGGCATACAGTTTAACGTCATGATGGACGAGGGAATATAGTTTAACGTCATACTGGACAAAGTGTTGTCATGGACAATGCTTACTCTAAGCCCATGTGAGTCGTGCTTGGTGTGAGAAACAAGAGGCAGCAGGGACCTGACGATCACGTCGCGTAGCGTGCGTTCATGAGAAACGAAGAGGGGATTATGCATTGGGCGGCCCATGGTGCTGGGACTTACTCCAGGATGGAGGCCCGAGGAAAAGGATGACGACAATTTTGGACTTGAGCTTTAAAGAGGCTTCCTATGTATCCCCGTGGCAGGGAATCAAAGACCACGTAGTTATTTTGATGACCGCTTACCGCTGATTGGGGGTTTCAATGGCTTACCGCTGGATTCGGTCATAACGGCATACTGTTGGATAAGGATGTGAATGGATTACTGCTAAATGGGGTCGCAACGACTTACTGCTAGATTGGGTCACAACGGCTTACCGCTGGATAAGGATGTGAATGGCTTACCTCTAGATGGGGTCGCAACGGCTTACCGCTGGATTGGGTCACAACGGCTTACCGCTGGATAAGGATGTGAACGGCTTACCGCTAAATGGGGTCGCAACGGCTTACCGCTGATTGGGATCACAATAGTGGATGGGGCTTACGTGAGGAAGCTTCCCGGGTGCCGCTATGGAGTGGAAATGGTGAATAGAGATTATGCAAAGAAGCTGCCCGGATGCCGCTATGAAGCGGCAATGGTGAATGGGGCTTGAGAAAGGATTCTGCCCAGGTGCCGCTATGGAGTGACAATGGTGAATGGGGCTTACGCAAGGAGCTGCCCGGGTGCCGCTATGGAGAGGAAATGATGAATGGGGCTTACGCTAGGAAGCTACCCAGGTGCCGCTATGAAACGAAAATGGTGAATGGGGCTTATGCAAGGATGCTGCCCGGGTGCCGCTATGGAGCGACACTGGTGAATGGGGCTTACACTAGTAAGGTGCTCGTAATGTATTCCTCATGTCTGGCCATGAGGGCATCCCAACTCGCTGGTGGGTTGAGGCATTTACCTATGCGCTAGTGCACAAGTGGTATAATTCCAAGGGGTGTTGGAATCATGCCACTGTAATCATGGCATTAGGCGTCTTATTCTTGGAGCATAAGGCATTTCTTGTTTAGTGCAAGAGGCATACTATTATTGGCACAAAGGGTATGCTACAGTTTAGAGTCATGTAGAAAGGACTCTTGGAATCTCATGCTAGGAGCATGAGGCATCTCTCGTATTGGGAAAGAGGCATCCTATGATGGGAACATAGGGTGTGCTACAGTTTAGAGTCATGTATATAGGACTATTGGCATCTCATGCTAGGAGAATAAGGCATCTCTCGTATAGGGCAAGAGGCATCCTATCATTTGTTAGATAGGGAGTACTACAGTTTAGAGTCATGTAGTTAAGACTGTTAGGCATCTTATGCTTGGAGCGTAAGGCATATCTTTTTTGGAGTAAGAGGCATCCTATAATTTGTTAGATAGGGAGTAGTACAATTTAAAGTCATATAGATAGGACTATTGTCATCTAATGCTAGGAGCATAAGGCATCTCTCGTATAGGTCAAGAGGCATCCTATCATTTGTTAGATAGAGAGTACTACAGTTTATAGTCATGTAGATAGAACTATTAGGAAAAAGGTGCCTAGAAATGGTTGGTGTTGGGACTTACACAAGGGCGGCCCTTTCTGGTTTAACCTGGCATATGATCCAAGTGATTGGGTTTGGAGGAGTTACTTGAGGAATGGTTCGTCTCAAGGTACTCGGGGAATTGGTGATGAGAATCTCAAATCACGACATGAGAATGAAACCAAGAGGAATATGTTGACCCTAGGTGTTTCATGGTGTGCGGAGGAGCGTCTAAAATCATGCTATTCCATAGGTTGAAGGTGGGTGCGCATGAGGGCGCAATGGAAAATCCCAACCTCCCATCCTGAAAAGTTCATGGTGCGACTCTCCATTTTTCATGGGGGTGTGTGATGGGTGCGAAGGGACCGGCCCGGAGGGCCGGGACTGCAGCCCGGCATTGACCCCGAGTGGGGGTGTGGGGGCACAACCCCCGTGGTATGGACCGGTGGGCGCGTAGGTAGGATTCTCGCAAAGGATGGGTCTTCACGAAGTAGCTTCGTGGAGCATGGCCTCGCGAAGTAAAGGTCTCTCGTGGAGCAAAGGGGTCTCGAGGATCTTGGTCTCGTGGAGTAGTATCATGGAGCATTGGCTTGCGGATCATGGACTCACGCGGAGCAAAGGGGTATCGCAGAGCTTGGTCTCGTGGAGCAGAATCGTAGAGCATGGGCTCGCGGAGCATGGACTCACGGAGCCTCGGCTCGCGGAGCAGTAACGCGAAGGAAGCTGCTCGCGGAACATGGCCTCGTGGAGCCGCAATGCGGAGCTCCGCTCGGCCGCCCAAGGGGAGAAGTGGCCATGGCCGTCCGTCCAGAGACGGGGGGTGAGCTGGGTATTTATAGACAAGGGGCTCCGTGAAGTAAAGCTCGTTCGGCGTGAAGACAGAGCTTGCTCCGCGGCGGATCTTCGTGGCGCGTCGCGAACGTCAAAGCACTTCATGGAGCCGTCCCGCCTCCTTTGCTTCGCGGTGGGTTCGTGAACGTAAAATTTGTTCACGGAGCATACCGCCTCTTGTTCTTCGCGGAGGGTCTTCACGGCATGTCATGAACGTCAAACAGGTTCGCGGAGCTTCACGGCGGCGCTCCTCAATCGCGGAGGCGGCTTCACGAATGGGCTTTGCGAACCAGTTTTCCAGCCAAACTTTAAATGTCCATAACTGTTAATACATAACTCCGTTCGGGCCCTACGACCTACCAAATCGAATCTTTCAAAATGGACTGCGATCTTGGATCATGTATGGAAGAATTTGGAAAATTTTGGGGACGCGTTTTCCAGGGTCTACAAATGCCACCCCTAAGAATGGGGTCCCACGAGGATGAGAAGGGCGAGGCGGACCGCGTTCTGAGGAAACGACTGAGGAAAAGGCATGCTTCGGGGTCCATTGTACCTCGATCACATTGAGGATAAAATCAAATAAATCTCTAAGCATGCGTGATCCATGCTCATTGCAGGAAACAAGAGATAATAGGATCTCCTGTACGAGAGTGTAAAACAACGGAAGGTGTGAGGGGATCAACATGGGACATCAATCACCATTTGGAGGAATCCTAAAAGAGAGAGGGTTCATAGCTGGAGAGCATGGCTCTCTGAATAGCCGACTTGCTTTTCCCACCCTGCTCTAGTGCACGAGCAGGGTAATGCCAGGGGTATTAGAATCAATCCAAACAGAGGGAAGTGGGAGGTTTGAATCACAATACCCAAAATACGGAACACTATGGAGATGATGTGACAATAAAAAAAACTGTTAACCGTGGCGGAGAAACGGTATCCTTACCACGTTAGCCTGAAATGGGGAAAACAAATGAGGGTCGACCGTTGACTATGTTCGAAACACGGGACCATGTCACAAATGTTGTCGACCAATACTTCGGGACGTTGGCCCAGGATAGTAGGCGGACCCTAGGTCGAGCATTTATACTGTTAGGGGGTCATTCCAAACATGAACAGTCTTCCAGAACGTTGGGCTAGGATGGTAGGTGAGCCGATGCGGCATTAGACCAGGCTGTTAGGAGGTCCCTTCATACCTGAAAGGGGAAAAGAGTCCGAATAAGGGGCACAAAAATCATGGAATATGGAGTGATGGTTTGTCCGAACAGAATCCAACACTCATGTAATTACACCACCGTGGTGGGAGTACGCCTTATGGGTGCATTGGTTTGATCATAGATCATTCCTTCTTTGGGATAGGGCCTCTCTGGAGAGGGGGTCTGTTTCTTCCCAATGGGATCTTGGGGTATCATGAACTTGTTCAGGGAAAAATTGCAGCTACATAGTTCCCCTCGAGGGGTCAGGCCAGAGGGCTGGAAATGGGGAGGAATAGGATTTTACGATTCCTGGGGCTGGACCCTAGGTGAAATGCCTGGGTGTCTCTACGTATCCCATGAGGATGGGAATCAAGCCGTACGTAGTTCTGGAAGCACAGTTTAGTTGTAGACCAACACTGATAGGTGAGTATACCCTATGAGAGTTTGGGGTACAGTTGAGATGCGGTTGGGTTGGTTCGTACACGAAACCAACCAGGCCCCAGGGACAAAAAAGGCAAATAACTCACAGACCGGGCATCCGATTGATGCACCATTTATTGCATTGAGACCCCTATGATGAGGTGGTCCTTTGAGATACTTCTTCGTGGGACTTTGTGATACTTGGAGTATCGACCTGTAGCTCATGGAGCGGACCCTCCTGGAGATGAGTGTACGGAGTACGGAGACCGTGTAGCTGGCTGAGACCTGATGACTGCTTGTCCGATTCGATTCGTAGTGACTTGCATATCCCAGTGGGGAGCACTACTTTGTGAGGTGGCAGACCCATGGAGGAGGAGCACTAATTTGTGAGGTGGCAGACCCGCGGTACTCAACAGGAGGAGTACCTATGTAGGCTATGAGGGGTAGCACTACTGTGTGAGGTGGAAGACCCATGGTAGAGGAGCACTACTTTGTGAGGTGGCAGACCCGCGGTACTCTACAGGAGGAGTACCTCAGCAGTCTTAGTTTAGTGAGCAGTACCTCGGAGTCGTGACGGGATCACTGTACTTTCCAAAGACGGAGCTCTTCAGCAGTTACGGTTTCGATAATGAAAATCCTGGTTTGAGCTGAGTCAATGACCTTTGTGTTTACCTCATGATTGAGATGGGTCACTTGATAACTTAGGTATATGTGTGGGAATATACCTAGGTAGTGGTTATCCGTTGATTTCATAACCTTTGTGTTTCCTATTGATTGAGATGGGTTACTTGATAACTTAGGTATAAGTATGATCTTATACCTAAGTAAGTGTTATATGTTGAGATCCTTCTTTGTGGTTATCATTGTTGGATTTAGTGAGACCTTGAGGGTCTCGGGGTCCCTTTTGAGTATCATATACTCACCCCTGCATGGGATTTTCCCGCACCTCATTGTGTTGGTTGCAGACGACGGGCAGCGCTGACAGAGGCTGAGTGTTCGAGGACTGGACGGTACCCGGAGGTGGACCTCACAATGATCCTGTATCTGGAGGTGGACTTCACGACGAGACGATACTCGGAGGAGGTTGATAGGAGAGAGCATTGTGGAGGCTATCTGTACCTACCCTTCAGGTAGGATCCATGGTGGACGATCCAGGAGCTGCGCTATCGGTACCTACCCTTCAGGTAGGATCCGAGGTGGATGACCTAGGAGCTGCTTCTTTTCCTCCAACTGCTTGTCTTTACTTTTGTACTTTTGTTCAGTTGTAGCTTTACTTTCGGTTGGATTTGTATTCTGGCCCATTTACTTTTTAGCACTTCCTTTTGTACTTTGTGTATTACTTACGCTTGCACTCTGTGGTGTTTTGATTACTTTTATAAAGGAAATGGCTTCCCATTTATTGGGAATTACGCCTTTGGTGCTAGTTGCCAGCCCCTAGCCTATATAAGGTGGGCTTGGGGTAGTCATGGAACGGGCCCCGAGGATGGGTCGTGACACCGATGATTTCAGAGCTGCTAGTGGAGTTTTATGAATTTGTATCTTTTTTCAATCAAGGAGGAAAAAAAATTTCTTTCTAGAGTTATGGTAAGACTTATTCTCTTTCTTATTCTAAGGCATCCAGTTTGATTGGAATACCTTAGGAAGGAGAAGATGAATTCTGTTCCCATAAGTTACCTGATGATATATGAATTTTTGATAAGGAAAATTCCATAAAGTGCCTTGGTTTTTTTGGAGTTAAGACTCCAAAGATTCTTCATCTTTCTACGAATTTTTAGATTCTAGAACTTTGGGTTCAAGGATTTATCATTCCAAGGAAAAGAGGTAAAGATAATCTAAAGAAAAGTGATATATATATTTTGGATTTCCTAGTGAACCTCTAGAAGGTGAATCTGGTTAAGTATATTTTGGTTATGATTGATAATATCAAGAATGAGAATCTGATGTCCCAGATTATCATGTATCCTGAAATCCTATCAAAGATCATTTCTTATTGTTTATAATCAATGAAAATTTCCTAAAAACGAAGTCAAGAAATTTTAGGGTAATGTTTCTAAGTGATGACACTCTAAGGAGAATGAAAATTGGATTTTCGGGTGAATCCAGAGAGTTTATGATTTATCAAATGAAAAATTGGAAGATTTATCAAATAAATATGTTGTCGATGAAACCTCCATGAAATGTGGAAAGAAGAAGAAAGTGAAGAAAATTCATGAGATTACAAAAGTTTCTATTGCCAAGGTAATTCAGTCAGCACCTCCAAAGATGAAGAAGAAAAAAGACCATCCTAATTAAGTAGTGTCTAAGTGGAGAAAAGACAAGAAAAAAATACAAAGAAGGGGAGCATAAGTTTGGATTGGATCCTGCTAAGGCAAAAGCCCTGAAGCTGAAAGTTGTTGAAGATCTTGAGAAACAAGAGAAAGAGAATAAGTAGAAAAAGAAATTCTCTGAAGCTAAAATCATTCAATCTTTTCTTAAGGCTACTAAAAAAGCCTCTGATAATATTCCGATACCATAATAATTTTTCAAATAATTACTTCTAGAGACTCCGGTAAAGAAGTTGGTGATTCCGAAACCACATCAAGAAGAAGAAGAAGAAGAAGTTTAAATAAAAGTGGAAGAGGAAGTTGAGGAAGAAGTAGAAAAAGAAGTGGATGAAGAAAAAGAAGAAGGAAGTGGTGACACTGATGACATGATACAAAAAGTGGAAGATTATCATGAGAAGGAAAGTCCTTCTGAGAAGTTGTCCATCCAAACCTCTGAAGCTGAATCTTCAAATCTTAATACAACTAGAAAGGATGAAAAGGATCAATAAGAAGTCAATAATAAATTCTAGGAAGAAACTAGTAATCATGATATTATTTGTTAAGGAGAACATCAGGAAGAACTTGAGTCAGAAAATTTTGATGAAGAAATTTTTTTAGCTATCAGACAGTGAGTACAAATCACCAAAAAATGGTCAGATCATTTTGAAAAAGGATAAGGGTAAGCAGGTGATGGCTGATACTCCTACCAAGTATTTGGATAGTAAGAAAAATGATGGTGCTGCATCAAAGAGGAAAGCTAATGTTCTTGAGAAAGAATCCTCATCATAAAAGCATTCGAATTCAGAATCATCTTCTCTTGGCCATGACTTTGTTATTCAGTCTTTGAAGAATATTGTTGGTACTATTCCGATATTTCCAACCATATATTCAAGGTTTCAAATGATTCAACATTCCTTAAATCTGAAGACAGATTTAGTATCCATGGTGATGGGTAAGTGTGTCAAACTTGAGGATGATTTCAAAACTTTTTTCGTTAATTATGAATCCCATAAAAGATCTTTTAAGAAGATGACTAGTTGGTCAAGGAAAAATGTTGAAGAGATGATAATTCACAACGAGTTCCAAGATAATGTCAAGGATGCTTTTGAAACCGAGGATGCTAAGTTTAAAGATCTCACTAAGTCTTTTGAAGAAAATCTATCTGTTGAAGAAACTAATCTGAAGCAAGAAGTGAAAGATCTAAATGGGAAATTGTATTCAGTTGCTCTGAGTTGGAAGATGGAAAGGGATGTTAGAACCGAGCTTAAGAAAAAACTTGCTAAACAAGAAGAATACTTGAAGACTCAGACTAATATGGTTAAGGCTCTGGAAGAAAAAAATAATTCCTTAGAAAATAAAAGTGAAGATTAAGATCAGCTACTCAAGCACATGGAAGATTATCATAGGGAACTTAAGAAGCTTAAGACTACTGTGAAGAAGCTGACACTGAAAGAAAAGGAGGGATAATTTCCTTCCAAATCCGATCTTTTGTTGTATTTTTCTGATTGTAAAAATTCTTTCAATCTTAATGAAATTATTATTTCACATCATATTTTTGGTTATTTAGAACTAATATTTCAGGTACCATATTTTATTTTCCATTCCCTTTATTCATTTTTGGAAATCACAAAGGTGGAGAAAGGAATGTGAATACTAAGTAAAGAAGAAATTTCTTTAAGTAAGGGGGAGTTCATCCAAGGGGAGTATTTATCATGAAAATTTTCATATGCAAGAAAATGTAAAATCACATTCAGGAAATCGAGAATATGATCCTTAGGGATTTCAAAGCCTAAGGGGGAGTTAGTCATATTCATTATGACCCATAAGTAAAGGGAGATAAGTTTTTTTTTCAAGATTATAAAAATTTCAAAGTCCTTATAATCTTTTTAGTAAGGATGTTTGTGATTTCCAAAATGGGGATATTGTTGAGTTAATAAGGTTTTCTTATGACTTTTCCATTCCTATATGTTTTGAAAATCACAAACACTCTATCGTAAGGAAAATTTTTTTCCTGAATGTTTTTCCTTAATAAGGAAAATTTACCTTCCCCAAGGAAATTTATCCTTACCTATTTTTCATTGTTCATATTTTTAGTATCTCTAAATCTAACTCTTTTTCTTCATAAGTGTAAAATTTAGTTTCACATCTAAAACCTTATAATTCTATAAATACTTAGATATAGATTATTCTGTTTTAAGGATCCGAATTCCAATTCCGAATTCTCTAAAATTCAGACTCTGAATTCTTGGATATTCTGACTCCGAATTCTCTGAAATTCAGACTCCGAATTCCTTAGAATTCAGGTTCTGAATTTCTTAAAATTCAGACTCCAAATTCCTTATAATTTAGGTTCCGAATTCCTTAGAATTTAGACTCCAAATTATTTAGAATTCAGACTCTGAATTTCTTATAATTTTGGTTCCGAATTACTTAGAATTCGGACTCCGAATTCCTTAGAATTTAGACTCCGAAGTCTACAGAATTATAATTCCTAATTCCTTGGAAAATAGAATTAAAATATCCATGTAATATAGACTTAGAATTTTTTCCCCTTAGACTCCAAACTTTATTTTCCCTTAGACTATAAAAAATAAATTTGGTTGGGCAACCATATTTTACTTATACTTGTTAAAGTTATGAAACAATGTCGTGATTTTTGTTTCTAACCAACCGTTGTTTCAGTGACATGTGTATAGGTCCCTATGAAATTCAAGGAAAAATATGACCGTTGGAGGAGGTATCTGACCATTGAAGAAACGCCTATAAATAATATCTCATTTTAACGAGCTCAATATACTGAACTTTGATGACTAATCTATAAATCTAGATACTACATGCTGCTGAAGTGATTTCTAGAGAGAGAGAGACTCTCATTCTTTGTGCACACTGAACATCTTGTTCAGATTGCTTCATATGAATCTGATTGTTTCTGTGTATAATCGAGGGATTCCAGGAATAGGAAGATAGAGGTACCGACTACCTTAAAGTTTTAGGACTTCCTTAATAAGGAAGACAGATGTGCTGACTACCTTGAAGTTTGAGGGCTTGCGGGGATAGAAAGATAGACTCTGGTATTCTTATCGAGGGATTATCTTGGTGTGGGTAAGACAGACTTTCTTTAAAGTATAAATCAAGGGACCTTTATCCAAGGTTGTTGGATAACCTACTCTTTGGGTTAAAAGATTTCTTACTTGTTACTTGTATTGTTTGAAGTTTGTTTTCTGCTGCATTTTGATTATTAAGGAAAGTATAACTATCTTATACTTTCTAATACTTGTATACTTTGATTAGTAAGATTCATAACGCTTTAAGGTAGAATTTTCTTCCTTGTAAACTTTTCCTAAGTTTCATTTCTAGAACCATATTTCCAGAATCTAGCAAGTTTGTAGAACTAAGAGGTCTTGTGAATTTACCTTATTTAACTTTTTTAAACAATAGAAATTTTTATCCAACTTAAAAGGTTCCAAAATAATTTTTAAAGTATACAATTCACCACCTATTTTATATTGAGAATCTACATCATATTTTGATCCTATAAACATACCTTTTCACCATGGTAAATGAATAATGTTTCAATAAAAATCATTTTTATCCATTTTCACAATATAAGAATTTGAAATCAATTTATGATTAAATTTGACAATCCACTTTCACAAATTAAATTCAACAATTTATTTTTTTCAAAACATTCCATTAATTATACAATAAATCCCCAATTTAAATAAATTTTGGTTTTTGACACATTTTCAATCAAATCCATTTCCATAATTAAATTTAAAAAATTTAATTGAAACAATTTAAATCAAATACACAATTTAAATTAAATAACTTAAATTTTTATAAATTTCCATAAACACTCCATAATTCAATGAAATTGGGGTTTTTTTAAATATCATTCAAAAATACATTTTTAAAACCCTAACTCAATGGAATTAAATTTTTTCAACAAGCCAATTGAAATCCATTCCATTTAAATATTTAAATTATATTTAATTCCATATTTTTATTTAAATAAAGCAATTTAGGGTAACATAAAATGGGCATCATGATAGAACCACCTACCTCATGATCATAAGATCTCAAATTACAAAGACGTATATAGAAAAATCAAATAGAGAAGAATGATGTCAAGGATATATGAATAAATCCTTGGGTTTGATCCAAAAGCGGTTATTAGATCCAAAAATCAACACAAGGATTCATGGAACCTAAGGGAGGATAAGATAGATCACTGGAGATAGAGATCGTGGTGAGGAAACTAACTGGGAGAAGATTGAGGGGAATTCATCTAGCTTCAAATCACACCCAAGAGGGATCCATGGGGACAAAAACTCTTATTGGGAGATACAAGGATTGGATAAATTTATTATGAGTCATTCCCAATTTTTTTCGCCTAATAGGGTGGTTCGATAATTTTAAATCAAAATTCAGATTAATTAAAAACCCACACACATGGTTTCTTGGGAATAACTACATGGTTTGAAAAAACTTGTGGACTAACAATGTTCCTGTATTTAATGGGATGAATGGTTTCTTTTAATAGAGAAGAAATTATGAAAAATTAAGTGCTAACCATGGAAAACTCCATCACTTGGGTTTTTACAGTATTTCTTGATAGGGTGAATGGTTTGGGAAAACAATGCACCAACCGTGAACTATCCAAGAAATTTTGAAAATTTTCATTATTTCTCCCAATGAAACCCCAAATGAAACCCCAAAAAATAAATATAAGAAATTTTGGTTTAGTAATACCTTTAAAAAGTAATGGGTTGTTACAACCTCCGCACTATAGAAACATTTTATCCCTAGAAATCCTATAAAGAATCTTCCATGCCAAAAAGATGAGGCCACTACCCTCTCACCAGTGCCTCCCTCTACCACATCTCATAAGAATTAGAATAGTGATTCCATAGAATATAAACCAAATTTATTATCCTCCCATGAAGTACCTTGGTTTTATAATCAACTATACTGGTTGGCCCTTTAGTCATGGATAAATCAGGTTCAACCTCAAGATCACTCCATCCCAAAACATGATACGAATCAGATAGAAACTATTGAATTTGAGATACATGGAACATTTTATATAATGATATCATCTATTATAAAAGTTATAAATGGTAAGAAACTTTCCCCACCTTCTCAACAACCTCAAAAGGTCCCACAAATCAAGGAGAAAACTTCCCTTACCTCCCAAGATGTTGATGACCCAAATGAGGTGAAACTATTAAGAACACTTGGTAAACAACTTAAAATCCCAAAGTTCCACGGTGATGTTCAATATAATAATTAAAATATATCTATTATGTAATAATTATATAAAGAATCAATTGAATATTTTATTTCATCTCTTAGACCAAACTCATACCAACCAAGGAACTTTCACTATTCTCTAACCATCACAACAAATATTTACATGGATAGGCATACAAGGACTGAAAAGTATCCAATATCATCACATAATGGTAAAATTTGTTATAATTAAACTAAATCAGTCCCATGTGATCATCCAATTACCCACCAATGTCGAGAACATAAGCATGAAGCATATCCTCAAGAATTTTCACAACTCTTTATCTCTGGTCATTCGACTGCAGATGGTATGCCATACTCAAATGGGTATGAGATCCCAGTTCCTCCTAAAGGCCTCTCCAAAATCAAGAAGAAAACCAAGGATCCCTCTAGAAACTATAGTATAAGGGACTCCATGTAATCAAAAAATCTATTTCATATAGAGATTTCCCAACTCCTCAATATTACCTGTATCATGAATGGGTATAATGTGTGCTGATTTCATCAGCCTATCGATCACAATCCATATATCAATCTTCTTTCTCTAGGTACGCAACAACCCAACTGCAAAGTTTATAGAGACGTTATCCCACTTCCATGTCGGTAATGAACATGTATGAAGTAAAATCCAAAGGTTTTAGGTACCGATTATTTACCCGTTTGAACGTATACCAATGTGAAACAAACTCATCAATGCCCCATATCATACCTGACAACCAAACCCACCACTATATATATCATATAACATCTTCATGGATCCTTGGTTAACTACCCATTGGGAAATATGGAAATCCCCCATTATAGCGTTCATTATTGAAGAAGGTACCATATAATGGTTATGAAATCATATAATTCCCTATTCAGAGAAAGGCCAACGAAGAATGATAACCACAACATTAAGAGAGTCTCTAATTTTAAATAACTCATCATTAACCTGATGCTCCTAAAGAATCAATTTGAGAAGAGAGGATGTCAACTGAACGATGGACAACAAAACCTCATCAATAGATTCATGGAATCCAATATGAAACTATGCAAAGAGATCCATCATGTTCCACTCTTCTTATAATTATTTCATTTCTAGGGATAGAAATTTCATGCTCAATGCATCTTCAAAAAAATTTCTTTTCCCCAGTGTATAGGAAATGTTAAAATCAAAAGATTGTAGGTCTTAACCTAATTCCTATTGCATTGATTTAATTATTTATGAGAGATGATATAATTCAATCTCTTGTGGTCCAAATAAATTATAAACCATTCACTGAAAAGGCAATTATTCCAAATTTTAAGTGTGTGCATCACAGCTAAAGGTTCAAAGTCATGGGTTAGATAATTCTTCTCATGTGACCTAAGCTAATGAGATCCATAGAAAATGACATGATTACCCTATGTATGAATGAAGTCCAATCTTGAACCCAATGCATCACAAAATACCACATGGCCCTACCCAGCCTATGGAAGAGTCAATAGAGGAAAAGTAGTAAAAAGGAATTTCAGCTCAACAAAACAAATTTTATATCTCTCATTCTAAGAAAAATTTACTCCCATCCAAGTTAGTAAAATTATTGGAGAAACCAACTTTATAAATCCCTTCATTAACCAATGATAATAACTAGCTAAACCTGAGTAGCTCTGGATCTTGAAATTTTTTTATTGCTCCCAAGTCATAAAAACCATCGCCTTCTCAGGATAAACTAGTATTTATTGTTCCAAAACCATGTGGCTCAATAATTTCACTTCATATATCCATAAATAAATTCTTTGAATCTTGGAATAAAGTCAGTGATTTCTCATCAAACATAAAACTTTTCTCTGAAGATGCTCATGATCATACTTTTAATTAGAGTAAATAATGATGTAATCCACAAAGACTACCACAAATGTATCAATATACTCATGGAAAATCATATTCATTAAATCCATGAAAACTTTTGGAGAATTGTTTAGAAAAAAGGGAATGAAATGTTACTAACAATGATTGTACCGGCTCTGAAAGGAAGTTTTTGAATGTCAGTTTTTTATCTACAACAAATGGTATCTAGAATAGAGATCACTCTTCATGAACCACTTTACCATGTTCAACTGATCAAACATATAATCAATCCGTGGTAAAGTATACTTGTCCATTAACTTTAGTTGATTTAGCAATCAATAATAAACACATAAGCAATGTGAACATTTAACATTCTTATCGAAGACAAATAGTACCACCCAAGGTGACACACTAGGGTGAATAAATCCTTTCTCAAGAAGGACATACAACCGGGACTATATATTTTTCATTTAAACTAGTTTTATAAGGTTAGAGGGAATAAATACAGGTTGAGTACTATGCATTTGGTCAATAGAAAACTCATCCTCCCTTACAGAGGGTAACCAGATAATTATAAAGGAAGAACATTATGAAACTCAATGATGACTAAAGGTGATCACCAAAAAAAGATTCCCACTCTAGATCAAAGGTAATGATAGATATCACTTTCCCTAACTCTGGATAATATGGGCTGGCTCTACTTGACCATGAGTCCCAATCTCTTTGGAAGACTTGAAAAACCCCACCGGGCACTGTATAGGAGACCCATCAAAGATAACTATCAATCTGGGATTTATTGGTAGGGATCCAATCCATATATAAAACGATGTCAATCAGTTTCATTTCAATAACCAAAAAACTATAAGCAATATTGAAATCAGATAGAGAGAAAACACAAGCAGGAATACAGAGAACCTTATCTCTCTTCATACTGAAGGGTTGTAGTAATACCCATTGCGCAAGATAAAACATCCATTGAAATATTTTTCTTATTAACAATATGGGTTGAAATAAATTAATGAGATGAACCAGTATCAAATAGAGTAGTCACTAATGATGAATTTATAGTAATGGTACCTCACACAGTCCCTGGACCTATATCCACTTCTCTAGAGACTCTTCCATTGCATAAAGTGTAACTTCTTGGATCCGGGTGCCACCCAAAGGTGCCCCAAACATGGTTGGTCACATCAACTCGAGAAAATTTCCCCAAATTCCAGAGGATATTGACTAACAGTGTGGTCCTTGGGTGTGACTGTGGGGAAACTATTCCTTTATTGGTAGAGTATACACAACAAAAAGAAAACGGTGTCAATAATGGAAGTAGTAATACCATACAACAGAAGTAAATAGTGGAAAACTAATAATAATATAAAAACTAGAGGATATATAAATGATGCATTTCAAATGTGTCTAGGAAAGTATCCAAACAAGTCAAAATTTTGGAAATACAGTACTGAAACCAAAGTATAAAAAATAGAAAACTCCAACAGCATCACAAGCCTCAACTTGGTCTCATTCTCTCTATCTCCAATAACAATTAAGTACCTAATGGAGAAAAGAGGATGACCTTATCTATACCTGCAATAATATAATATGTTTGTTTCCAAAATCATGATCCAAAAAGTTTGTGAGACAAATCTCAGTAGGCAACCACCAATAGATCTATTCCCAACTCTCAATGAATATATATAGTAGGTAATATGAAAAAATGAAGCAATAAACTATGAAATACTCAAAAGTAATTTTTTTAATTATATTCATTTACATTTATTAATTATTCAAACCATTAAATAATAAATCCTAGGATCTAGCCTAAGCTCTATATCCCTCCATGTAATAGTAACAACATATATCTCAAAAGACCATCTAAACAACCAAGTAAGACCGAGTCCAATCTTGTGCTTTGTCTTGGAAACTCACCATAATCATTCAATTATTCACAAAAACCCTATGGGAAATATCTCATGGTCTAAACCCTTTGGTTTAACATACCACTAATAAAATAAAAATGACCACCTAGGCAGCTCTCATGGTCAACACCCCTAGGTCAACATGAAATCAATAAATCCTAAATGACCTATGGTTAGCTCTCACGGTCAATACCACTTGGGTCAACATTAGCATAAAAAAAATCATAAACAACCTCCTAGGTAGATCTCACGATCAATACCCTAGGGTAAAAGTATACGCTAAGGTTCTCACGGTCCCATGTAATAAACATGGAACCCCCCATAGTTTTCCTAATTCAAGGCTCTCACAATCCATTAGAAGATCAGATCACACATCATAATAAGGAATCACATGTAATCTATAACTACTATATGGCTATCATTCACAAACATAACACATGAAATTCATATAATCAATAAAACTCAATCCTAAACAAGGTATAAAACCTTATGCATAATCTATAAAACTTTCTCAATCAAAAATACCGTAACACATATAAAATATGGTCAAATTCCAAAATACACAATACCCCAATATAAGTCTTTGTCTCTTTAGGCATAAATAGTTCAAAGACAATTGAAAAAAGGCACAAACCACCTACCTTGATGTCGTACGATCAACAATATTGAACGTCGGCCCTTGAATCATCCTTGAATGATGTAGATCTAAAAAAAGGGTAAAACTGATCAACTCTTAATAAATCATGAGAGAGGAGAAATCATGAAGATGTTCTCTAGGGGAAGAGAGAACTCACCAGTGGGAATCTAGAGCAACCGAAGGTGTCTCAATCTGTGGTTGGAAAAAGAAATGGGAGGAGCTAAAATTTCTTCGGCCATTTGTCGCTCTCCTGTATAAACCTAAGAGAGAAGAAGTGGTTTCTGAACATAATTCACAAACCCACTCTGATTTATTCATCCAACCTTCGATTGAGAAGAAGATTCAAACATCTATGGACACTATGATTTTACGTCATCCTCCCTCTCCCAAGTCTCATCCTGTACTCACCCGTGATTCCATAGAACCCATACAAGAGGAAAAAACCATCCATGGAGAACCTTCATGTTGCGATCCAGAATCTGAATAGGTTGGTCTTAAAAGATGAATCCACCTCCAACTCAATCTCTTTCAGCTGGAAAATATGACATGTGTCTAAAATGTAACGTCGTAGCTGAGAAACATAGAAGATGTCCTGCATAGCCTGATACCTATGAAGTAATTACAACCAATAGGCTAACATAGTGACTCTCTACAAAAATATCAAATGTCTTGACATATCTAGGGGATATCTTCCCCTATCTCCTAATACCCATGTCTCCCAACCTCGGTGTCACATGTAAGAAAACCTTATCCCCGAACTCGAACTCTAGAGGCCATCTCCATCGACCGGTATAAGATTTATGGTAAGATTGTGCAGTAGCCATCCTCTTCCGAATCAACTCCACCTGCTCAGTGGTCTCTTATACAAGATGAGGTCCTAACATAGCTACCTCTCCTACCTCCATCCAACAAAGGGGTGACAGATATGACCTACCATAAGAAAAATTATAAGGTTCCATATAAATCATTTCCTAAAAACTGTTATTGTAGGAAAACTCAACTAGGGGTATTTGTATCTCCAAAGAGCCCCTGAAATCCATGAAACATGCTCGAAGCATGTCCTCCAAAACCTAAATCGTGTGCTCAGACTAACCATCTATCTGAGGACGGTAATCTATACTTAAAAGTACTTGTATACCCAAATCCATCTATAGTCCCTACCAGACAAAAGAAGTAAACCGATCGTCCTTGTTTGAAATGGTAGAGTGAAAAACTCCATGTAAATGTATAATATCTTGGATGTACACTTTCCAAGATCATCAACGCCGAAGGTTTCTATGATCAGAAAGAAATTTTAAACCTTCATGAGTCAGTAAAAAACAAACCAAACCACATCATTCCCTCAAGGAAACCTTGGTAAACCCATCATGAAATCCATCACGACATCATTACACTTACACTCGGAAATGGGTAACTACTATAATAGCCCTTCTGGTCAATGATGCTCAACCTTCACATAATAATATGTGGAAAATATCATAACAAAACCATCAATATCCCTCTTCATAACTGGACAAAAATACTAATGGTGAAGATATCAATACATATTGGAGACACTGGGATGAACTGCCCATATTGAGGCATGAAATTATTACAATATATCCTCACGTATGCCTACTAACACACATACATGTCCTTGAAAACATAATACCACATAATTTATTACCGTCCACCCAAGAGTAGGGTCCTTTCTTAATACACTCTACCATAGGACTAGGCCTTTAGAATTTGATATCTGCCTCATTCGCACTTGATATAGTAGAGTAGATGTAATAGCTATAGAAGAAAGAAACATATGACCCTATCTATCATGAACCTCCAAATGCATCTCATAGAATAGATCCATAAGATTCCATTCACTGCTGGCCTCCAAAACTGCCTGTATCAGAGTATTCTTGCTCAATGCATCATCCACTATGTTTTCTTTCCCAAGCATGTAGGAAATCTAAAATTCAAAATTATGAAGGTACTCAACCCACCTTCGCTATCTCAAATTCAGATCATGCTGAGTAAAGATATACTTGAGGTTCTCGTGCTCTGTGAATACCACAAAATGATCTACCAAAAGATAATGTAACCAACATTATAAATCATGAACAACTAAAACCAACTCTATATCGTGAATTGGGTAATTCCTATCATGTGGCCGCAACTGTCGAGACCCATACACAACGACTCCTTCCCCCAACATAAGCACTACTCTTATCCTGAAACCTGATGTATCATAGTAAATAGTTTAACTCTTTCATAGATCTAGAAAAATAATTATTGGTGATGATGTCTATCTTCCCTTCATCTCTTGGAAGGATGAATCATAGGAATGTGTCCACAAGTACTTTTCACCCTTCTTAGTTAGGCCCGTCAATTGCACTACTATGTGTGAACAGTCCAGTATAAAATGCTTGTAGTAACCAGCCAGCCCCAAAAAACTCCGTACCACAAAGACATTATTCGGATGCTCATAGGAAACTACTGCTCTCACATTATCTAGGCCTACTGATAGTCCTCTCTCTGAGATAACATGACCCAAGAAGTGAACCTGGTCCATCCGAAAGTGTCACTTTGAGAGCTTAACATACAAATGATGCTCTCTAAGTGTACTCAATATGATCTCAAGATGTGTGGAATGGTCATGTCGAGTAAGATAGTACACCAAGATATCATCCATGAAGACTAAACCAGAAGAATCCAAGTAAGGATGGAACACTCAGTTCATCAGTGCCATGAAAACTATCAGTACATTCGTGAGACCTAACGACATAACCAAATACTTGTATAGACCATACTTTCTCTGAACGGCTGTAAGAGGTATATCAGATGGTCTATCATGCAACTAATGATAACCAGATCTCAATTCAATCTTCGAGAACACCCAATATCCTAGAAGATGATCAAATAGATCATCAATCCTCAGCAAGGGATATCAGTTCTTGATGGTCAACAAGTTCAGATTTTGATAATACACACAAAGTATGAGGGTACTATCTTTCTTATTTGCAAAAAGGTTAGGAAAACCCCAAGGAGAAGTACTGGGTCAGGTGAAACCCTTTTCTTACAACTCCTCCACCTGCTTCTTGATCTCCTGTAACTCTAGTGTATCCATGCTTTATGGAGGAATAGACACCGGTGCCACTCCTTTCACAAGATCAATAGAGATATCTACCTATCACTCTGGAGGTAAACCTCAAAATTTTTCTGTAAAGACATCCATGAAATGATCCATCACTAGAGAAAACTCCATCTGGGAAGTCCCCTAGTCATCCAAATATAAAAAATTAATATGGTCTAGAATTCATCCCATCCCATGATGCTCGGGTCCAGCTCTGCTAGCCTAGACATCCCACTCACCCTTGTATAGAAAATTCCCACCCTATGGTGATGTGAAACTCACCCTACAGAGATAGTCATCAAAAAAGCTCTAAAAGAAGACTATCCAGTCTAGGAAAGCATCCAATCAAGTAACAATGTGAGAAATACAATACCGAAACCAAATTATAGAAAAATAGTAAACTCCAACAGGATCACAAGACTCATCTTGGTCCCATTCTCTCCAACTTCAACAATAATCATGTACGTGATGAAGAAGGGTGCTTTCCCTTATCTATACCTACTACCATATAATCAGTTTGGGTCCAAAAGTATGACCCAAATAGAATGTGAGACAAATCTCCATAGGAAACCATCAAAAGATATGTTCCTAACTATCAATGAATATATATAGTAGGCAATATGAAAAAAATTAAGCAATGAACTAGGAAGTACTCAAAAGTAAACCATCATATAGTTTTCAATTACATTAATTTACATTATTTAATTATTCAAACCATTGAATAATAAATTCATAGATACAGACTAAGCTCTATATTCCTTAATGTAATAGTAACAACAGACGTCTTATAATACCATCTAAACAACCAACTAAGACCGATTCCAAGCTTGTGATTTGGCTTGGTGACTCACTAAAATAATTAAATTATTCACAATAACCATCTGGGAATGGTATGATGGTCTAACCCCATTGGTTTAACATATCACTAATTAAATACAAAAAACCACATATACATCTCTCATGGTCAATACCCCTAGGTCAAAATGACATCAATAAATCATAAACGACCTCCGGGTAGCACTGACAGTTAATACCCTTGGGTCAAAATAACATCAATAAATCATAAATGACCTCTTGGTTATCTCTCACAGTAAATACCCCTGGGTAAAATTCTACACCAAGGTTCTGAGGGTCCCATGTAATAAACATGGAAACCCCTATAGTTTTCCTTATCTAAGGCTCTCATGGTCCATTGGAATATCAACACACACATCATAATAAGGAATCACATGTAATCAATAATGAATACATGGATTACATTCATAATCATAACTCATAAAATTCATATAATCAATCAAACTCCATCCTAAACAATTTAAGGAATGGAAACGAGGTACACCTCATAGGCAACCAAGGCGAAATGGCCATAAATAATCAATCAGGGGAAACACACCCATTGGGTGTCCCATAACAAGGTATAAAACCTTATGCATAATCAAAAACCCTTTCTCAATAAAAAAAACATAACAGGTATGAAACTGGGTCAAATTTCAAAATATACAATACCTCAACATGGTTCTTTGTCGGTTTAATCATATATAGTTCAAAGATAATCGATGAAAGGCACAAACCACCTACCTTGGTGTCAAATGATCAATACTCTTGAACATATACCCTTGAATCATCCTAGAACAAAATAGATCTATAGAAACGATAACACTGATGAAACCTCGATAACTCATGAGAGAGGAGAAATTAGGAAGAGAGGCTCTAGTGGAAGATAGAACTCACCTGTGGGAATCCAATGAAGCTGATGCCATCCCAATCAAAGGTTGGAAGAAGAAATGGGAGGATCTATAAGTTCTTAGGCCATTCATTGCTCTCCTATATGAACCGAGGGGAGAAGAAGTGGTTTTTGGACATAAGACACAACTCTTATCCGATTCATCAAATAAAAATAAAAGTACATGACCTGTTCATTTAATGTACTCACTGTGTACTAGCCTCAATCAGCCCCTGCTTTAGGCGGTCTTCCAGGTCACCTATACGGCCATGTACTGAGCTGTTACATTGCTAGTACGTGGTGGTACATGGTACCTAGATACAAGGCGTGTACCTCTAATTACAAATCACGCAATTATAAAATTCCCAATTCATCCTTTTATCCTAAAAAAACCTGAAATAAATATCTATACTTGAAATAAAGATCTGGGTTCTAACATAAAGAAGATTCGTTCTAGATTTCAATGGCCAGAACCATTTTTCACATGAATCATCTTATTTTTCTATAGTTTTAGAGGCATAAAATGATCTATTAACACTATGAAGAGTGTAATAGACATGGAATAATTTCTAAAAGTGACCTGAGCATCCACATGAGCAAGAGTTCTTGGGTGCCTCAATGAAAAAAATCATTAAATGTCCCAAATTTCCAAAATGTTTACAAACTTAAGGACCTATGCTAGGAACTGTAGTAGGTATTTAATAACCATGCTGTAGAGATCCATGATGAGAATCATCACACTTTCACCTTCCCTTAGGGGAATGAACACTACCAATGGGAGAGAAAAGAACTCCCGATAATCCTGACTTTCCAAACAGGTCCATCTTGATAATCAATGCTATATCGAGTAAATTAGTGTAAGAAGATTACTTCAGTAAGAAAACCCAAGAATGAATAACATACCAAATTCCCAACATGAATCATCGACCCTTAAAATTCTCATTTGATATAATCTTAGGTGAAAAACTTCACAAGCTCATCAAAATGGTTTTCATAATCTATTACAATCCTGTATGCCTACTCGAGTTTGAAAAAATCAGTGTCCTCTGACAACATCATTTAATCTGGATAGAACTAGTTAGTTAAAAGAACATCGAATTCTTTCCACTCGAATACATCATGTTTCTTCATCATCACCATCATGTACCACCATATCCTACTCGGTCCTTCCAGCACAAAGGTGACACAATTTACCTTGATTTCATTGGATGCATCAAAGAGGCCAAAAAACACTCCATTATGCTCAATCACTCCTCAAACTCTTGATGATCATTTACCCTTTGAACGACATTGACTTCTGGTGAAATAACACTTGAGAATAAATATTGATAACCTTTATCTAATACCACTTTGTCATGATCAAGTCGAGGTAACCTGGTATCCTGATAACTGATCCGACCCTGACATGGCAGAAAGGGTGTTCTCGATACACATAGGTTGGAGACTAGAACCTATAATCATAAAAAATGAATATTGGAATGATTGTTTCCCAAAAAATTTCATAAGTAAAAGAAACAAGACAATACGCATAAAATAACTCAACTTGGAGTAGTGTGTTAGAAGTCAAACTGGCATAACAACCTAAAGTATTAAATCCAGGTACCATAAAATATGAAATCTACCCTTGTAATAATTGATAAAACTCTCAATTTACATGGATCAATAGATAAAATCACCTCCATGTGGTTCCTTACCTCTGATCGAACCATGAAGGTGATAATTTACAAACACCCAAAGGCACAGGTAGTGTGTGAGCTAAAAATCACAGTTGAGTCTAACTAAGGATTCTATAACAGATTCCCATATTAAACTAATCAAATAAATATTTAAATTAAAAACAGGTTTGGAATTTCATAATCATGATTAAAACAATTCACACTTCACATTTCAAAAGATGGAAATACTTTAAATAGAGGATTTACATTTCAATTTATAGAAAAATTTATAAAACAATGACACATTTAAAAAATGGATTAAATTATTATTTTTATATAAAAAATTTAAATAAATCATAATTCTTGTAAAACAGTTTATAAAAATGGAATATATTCATTTGAAACATAAAAAAGTGAGAAAAAATGGTTATATTCTTAAGAAGGTACAATAGTTCCAGGCTATTGGGACTCCACACTCAAGGTGACACGATAATGTGAACATACATTCCTTTGAAATTAGGTTAAATAGAGCTCATGACCATAACCTATGGGATGTGAAATGATGCATTTATGGTTTGGAATGTTGTAAATCGCAACGTGTCATCCAAATAACTCACTAACTACCTAAGTCATACTTGTGATCTAGTACAAAAAAAGATGGGAAATTTATTTCAAACAACATAAAAATACAATTCATCCCATTCTCCATTTCGAATATGCCAATTTACATTTAAAAACAAAATATATTTATAATAAAAACATGAATTCTCACCAAGATAAAATGCTAAGGTTTCTATCAAAACCATTTTATTCCATTTTTACAATATAATTATATGAAATAAATAAAAAATTCTAATTTGAAAATCCACTTGCAAGAATTAAATTTAATAATGTATTTTTTCACAAGATTCCATCAAATTCACAATAAACCCATAATTTAATGGAATTGGGGGTTTTCACACTTTTTCTATCAAACAGATTTCCAAAATTAAATATAAAAATTTAATTGAAACAATTTACATCAAATCCACAATTTAAATTAAATAATTTTAAATTTTCATAAATTTCTATAAAGACACCCTAATTCAATGGAATTGGCGATTTTTAAAATATCATGCTAAAAACCCATTTGTAAAACCATAATTCAATGAAATTGGCATTTTACCACAGACCAATTAAAATTTATTTCTTTAAAAAAATGAAATTGAATTTAATTAAATAATTGAAATTAAATAAAGAAATCCAGGGTTAACACAAATAGGGAATCATGATAGAACCACCTACCTTAGGATCACGAGATCTCATATCACAAATTCATATATGGAAATATCCAATAGAGAACAACATAAACATGTATCTATTAATCAAAACTAGGTTTAGATACAAAATAGAGGGTATTAGATCCAAAAATCAACATAGGGATTCATGGAACCCTATGGATGATAAGAGAGATCGTTGGAGATAGAGATCAAGGTGAGGAAACTAACCAGGAGAAGATTAAAGGTCGTTACTCAAGCTTCGAATCACTTTTGGGAGGGATATGAGCGTCCAAAAAACTATTCTTGGGAGATCAAAGGATGGAACAAATTTATTATGGGTTGTTCTAGTCTGTCAGGGGGCCTAAAATGGGGGGTTTAAAATTTTTTAATAAAAAAAGGATTAATTAAAAAACATTATGCATTGTTTTCTGTCCAGAGTTGCATGGTTTTTCAAACCATACAGAGCAACCATGTGCATTTTTAAATGAGATGCACAGTTTATCAAAAGAGGGAATATAGTCTAACAAACTTTTTAAAACCCCAATGCCTAGGTTTGCTCAGTTTATCTTTAGAGAGATCACAATTTTAGAAAATTGTGGTCCAATAGTGCACTATCCGAGAAATAACAATTTTTTTTGAAATTTCTCTGGAAGCAACCCCAAATGAATCCCAAAAAAATAAATATCAAAAATAGGGGTTTAGGAATACTGAAAAATAGTAATAGGATGTTACAACTCAAATTATTTAAATTTATTAATGAGATGGAATAATGTTCTAATTGATAAAGGGGATTCAGATAAATAGAAAAATGTGAAACCAATATTTGATAAACATATATAATTTATTTCTTGAAGTGTGAGTAGAAGCACTCACATCTATTGAGTAAGGAATCTACTATTTTTTTTAAATTATTGATTTATTCTAAATTTCTTCATAAATTTCCCACAATTATAAGAAGATGAATATTATAATGATTATGATGAAAAACTAATGCATTTATAAAAAAATAGTTCATAAATATTCCTAAATATAATATTCTCACCAATGGTGAAAGGTATTAGTTTCTTCAAACCAAATAAAGGAAAAAATTTATATGACTTTGATGATAAGGGAATTAATGAAAATAAAAAAGAGTTTGAGAAATTCAATTAATCATTTTAAAAATTTATTATTAAATATTTGAATTAGGAATAACACAATTAAAAGTTTATTGGAAATTATAAATGTAATATCATGATATTTGAAATGGAAATACTTTGTTAAATAGGTAAAGGATATGAAAAACCGAGCTTAAATGAAGAAAAAATATTATTATTTAAATGGGACTCTTATAACCTATCTATTAAATTAGGGGGGGGGGGTATGAAAAAGAATAACTGATTTATAAAATAAATAAAAATTTCATACTCGATATAAATATAATAAATAATTCAAAGTAAATAATCACTTAATTTTTATTAAATTCGTTTTATTCATCCAAAATATGTTTTCTCAAAAAATGTTTTTTTATTTAATTAATGAGTGAATATTAAATTTTATTTCTAGAAGATATATAAAATTTATCTAAAAAAATAATTATCATTTTACAATTCATTCTGTTAAAACTATCCAAAAATTATTTTTGACAGTTTTTTGAAAAGATTATTTTTTTAATAAATTGTAAGAAATTCTATTTTTTTGAAAAATATATTTCTATTCTAAAGAATTTACCAAGTCATACTATAAACTATATGATTATAATAATTTAATTAATTCATTTTGATTTAGAATAATTCAATTATGAATATTAAAATGGATTTAATTTTTTAATTTATTATAAAAAAATTAATATTTACAAATGTAAATTTTACAAAAACTATTCTTGTTGATTTTGTTCTATTTAATTATTAACAATATTATGTGAAATTTGTATGTTAAATTTTTAAAAATTTATTATAAAATTGGAATCAATGGTTCAAAATTTATTTAATTGGTTAATTATATATTTTTTTTAAATATGAATATTGGACATAATAGTCTTTGTTAACAGAGTAAAGATTAAATCAAGTAATTAAGATGGCCTCTGAGTGGTTTCTCTCTATAGTTTCTCATTACTAGCATTTTTCTGTGGTTCCTTAGTGGGGTGAGGACAATACAACACTTCTTCAACTTCGTTTTCCACCTTTCCTCCCTCCTTCCTCCTCCACCCTTCTTTTCTCCCTTCCCCGAGTTCTCCTCGCTCTTTGCTTTGCTTATGTTTTCTCTTCTTCATCGCTCCATCTTAGACCTTTTATGGAATTTACCTCTGTTGAATCCCTTTTTTACTCTTCACATTATCTTTCCTCCCAATATCCACATTTGTGACCCCACTCTTGTATGGTGTGTTGGCTTTCTGATGGATATTTTATAATGACCTAAACTAAAACATTATATAATCTTGAGTTTTAGTCAAGAATTTATATTTTTTTAAATTTATGATATTTTTAGGTTTATATATTTATAAAATTAGGAAATAATTTATACATATCAACCGATAATCATATAATGTTTATACTACTAAAAAAATATCCATTTTTTCATAATACAAATGTTTGTAATAAAAAACATGAAATCTATTCATGAAAAGTCTTTACAACATTCATCTTGGGTTCTAATTTTCTATTACCCATACTTAAACCCTATGAAAACATTTTAAAACTTTGTATATACACAAAAATCTTATTAATAGATATAAAAATAAGGAGAGAAACCATTAGTATATGAACACTTATAAGAATATGAAATCATTTTCACAAAGACATACTTGTCACCCAATATGTATCATATAGTTACTTTGTGAATACATGAGGTTTACATAGGACATAGAAGTAAGAAATAAATCATATAGGTTACTTGGGGAATTAATTACTATATATTTTATCCCACACGACTTCCTTGTTATTTATAACCCTCATATACACCCTACAATATAACCCTCACAACTACCTTATGGCGTAACAATCACAGTTACACTTGGAGTAACCATACGACCGACCTACAACATAAACATACCTAATGAATTGAATGGAGATATATATCCTATGATTAATCATAAATAATTCCCAATAACCAGAACATAATCATAAAACAATATTACTTACATCATATGAATCATTCCCTTTAAAAAAAGGAAATTAAAAGATAATTGTTTTAAAGAAAAATCCCATTCAAATATGATATATTTGATGTAAGAATTGATAAAAAGAATAGAATATGTGTATATATTATAGATACACACATTAAAAAAATAATATAATCAAAATTAAATTAACACATAATATTTGTACCACATATTCAATAAAGTAGAAGGTTAACCCAAAGAATGGAAATTGGGTTAAGAATTTCATTACCTTGGGTTCATCTTAAGTAAAATGTGTTTAAAAATAATCTATAATTGTTAAAAGAGTGTAATTTTATATTTTATAGAAACATATTTATTTTTATAATACCTTATATTTTAATTTTATAACATTATTCCACCCATTTATTAATAATATTTTGTTATATCCATTGTTTTGGGTGTGTTCTTTACATGGTTTCCATGGTCGGTTTGTAATTGGTTTCTTTGTTGAATGGAATTAAAACTCTAGAAGTGGAATTAAATGGTATTGACATGTTTCTAGAATATTAAATTATACCATAAATATTTTTCTGATAATATGATAAATCATTATACAAAACATTAATGATATCCGTTTAGATCATTTTGGCGGTTCTTCGATAATCATGAACTATTTTCATTATATATGTTAATATTTTGTATATATGTTAATTATAGAACATAAAAGAGGTCATAACATACAATTTAAAATATTGTTCAACCATTAAAATGGTTTTATGACCATCCTTGAAGGTGGTAATGAAAATTGAGAACACATCATCCATGATATTGGTAAATCAACACATCACGAACAATGTCTGTATTTTTAGAAAAATAGGGAGAGTTGAAGAAGTATGATGATGAATTTTTCAATAAACATGATAAATTATAATATATATATGATAATTTTGTTTTCATTAATATTGGGGGGGGGGGGGTGAAGAGAGTATATGAAAATACAAATAATTGAAAAGAAAATTAAAGAAAATGAAAGAGAATTTTTACCTCTTGAATTATCCCCCTTGAGAACCTCTTTAAGGCCCTTGGATTTGGCCTTATGGTAGACTAGTAGGTATTTGATGTGTGGAAGATTATTGAGATGAATATTGGGTTAAAATTGGATAACTCTCAAAGATTGATAGGTGTAAGGATAAGAGGCGATGAGGGGTGATAGTCTTAGTGTAGGGGAAGAGGGTTTTATTATATTATTGTAATCATTATTTTTTTTATTTTTCTCAAGAAAAGAAGTATTTTTGGTTCATGTGAAAAAAATAGAAATTAATACATTTGAATTAGAAATAAGGGTGATAAAATTAGCATAACATCATCCATGACTCATTAATTCATGTATTTAGCTTATTTCGTAAGTTATCGTATTTCACTGTTCACCAAAAATTAAAATATTTCAGAAAAATCCCAAAAATAGAACCTTAATATTTTTTGATGTTTCTAATTAAAAAATTAAATCTATGTTTTGAAAATTATTTTCTAAATATGAGAAGGTTAATTTTTAATTAAAATATTAATTTATTTAAAAAATACAAATTTTAAAACTATAACTAATTTTATAAAACTTTGAAAAATTATTGAAATTCTCATAAAATTATCTTATAATAATAAGAAAAAAACATAATAATTCTTGAGTCTATTTTATGAAAATAATTTTCTTATAAATTATTATATTAATTATAAAAATCTAATTAAATATTTATGAATCACAAAAATGCCAACACTTAAATTATAAATTTCTAAAAAAATATTTACTTTTCAATGATAGAAATATATCATCTTTTAACTTATAAGATAAATAAATTTATTTATACTTTATTAGGTTAGGTTACCATTTTATTAGCCAAATTACTATTCCTAATGGTCATGTTACTATTCCCAAGGAAAAGTTACTATACCATTAGTAAAAATTCTTTAATTATTATAAATAATACTTATTTCATTATAAATTTATAATGAATTTGAATACCTAATTATAGAATGAAAAAAATCATTTTATAAATACATGGGCTATTACATTCTCCCCACCTTCTGGAAAATGCATCTGCACAGTTTTTATTTACTTATTAAAAAAGTTAGGGTACCTTTCCATCATAGAATTTTCAAATTCCCATGTTACTTGTCAAATCATGTGGTTTCTCTAAAAAAATCCTAACCTAGTGAATTACCTTATTCTAGAATAATCACTCTCTACAATAAATAATTTTAATAGATTTCTCTTCAAAATAATGGTTATCTTCCAACTAAACTACTTCCAGGCTCAAAAAATGTTATGAATCTGGCATATAATTTCTCAACATCAAAACATAAAAAACATTGTGTACCTAAGATAAAATTGGAAGAAAATCTAATCGGTAGGAAACTAGTCCAACTTTCTCCAGGATTTTATAAGGTGAAATAAACTATGGAATTAATTTTTATTTATTACCAAAACACATACCACTTTTCTAGGGTGAGATTATAAGAACAACATGATCACCTACCTCAAAAGAATTTTTTCCTCATGTTATTTGCATAAATTTTCTGCCTAATCTGAGAAATCCTCTTGTGTTTCTGGATCATCTTCACTTTCTTAGCCAAATCCTCTACTAATTATGGTCCCATAAACTTCCTTTCCAAAACTCCATCACAAAACACTATAGTTTGACACCTCTTTCTGTATAACTCCTCAAAAGGTTTCATCTGTATAGTAAAATGAAAATAATTATTATAATAATACTCAACTATATAAATATGTTGATCCCAACTTCCCTATTAGTCCATTGAATAAGATAAAATCTTATCCTCTAATTTCAGAATTTTTTTCTTAGCCTTTACATTAGATTGTGGATGAAAAGTAATGCAGAAATTTAATTCAGTTCCCAACTACTTCTTAAGGCCATTCCAAAAGTTAGAAGTGAACCTGGGATACCATTAAGATACAATGGATAGAGGAACTCCATGTAACATAGAAATATCATTGAGGTACAAATAATAAAGATGATCTAGATAAAGAGTCTATCAAATAGGAAGGAAATGTGAATATTTAGTAAGCCACTCAACAATAACCCAGACCACTTTGTTACCTCACGAAGTATTTTTTAGTCCCACTGTGAAGTCCATGGATATATTTTACCTTTTAAAATCTAGCACTAGAAAAGGATGAAAAACCCCATTGGAAATTTTTTCTCTGATTTAACCTATTTGCATGTCAATCATTTCATGGTAAAATCAGTAATATATCTTTTTATTCCACCCCACCAGTAATAATCTCTAAGGTATCAGTACATCCTTGTGCTACCAGGATAAACTAGAAATGGAGAACTACGAGCTTCTCATAAAAATTATTTTTCATCTGATAATCACAAGGAACACATATTCTCTTTCAAAATCATAAAAAAATCTCCATTAGTGTTAAATTCTGGAAACATACCATTTTTAAACAATTATACCTTTTTCTACAACTCATGATCTTCCTTCCATGCTTACTTAATTCTATCTGATAGAGACAACCGAACTGAAACCAAAAACAAAATGGAGGAATTTCCTGCACCAACAACATCCATTCCAAAATTCATCAAATCATTAATCAATGGGTCTTTTACAAACATAACATGGTAAGTGATGCATGATGTTTTCAAATCAAATCATCAACCACTTTTTGTTTTGATTTTTCAGGATGATAATTCATCATGAAATTATTATCTTTTATCATTTGAATCCATATTAACTACCTCATTTTTGATTCCTTCTAAGTTAATATATAATTTATACATTTATGGTCATTATATATTTCACATTTGGATCTGTATGAATGTTTCCTCCAAATTTTCAAAGAAAAAAACATAAATTATAATTCCAAATCATGTGTGGGATAATTAAACTCATGAGGTTTTAGTTTCCGTGAATCGTAAGCAATTAACTGATCATTCTTCATCAGAACACAACCTAATATTTTCAATAAAGCATCACTGTAGATAACAAACTAACCATTTCTGGAAGGCAATTCCAAAATCGGAGTATTCACCAATATATTATTTAGTTCTCAAAAACAAACATCAAATTATTCAATCCAATTAAATTTGACCCCTTTTCATGTTAACATAGTTAGAAAGCTAGATAACTATGAAAATATTTAAACCCTTTGATAATAACCTGCTAATCAAAGAAAACTATGAATCAATGTAAAATTTTTAGGACTTTTACATTCAAAAAAACTTATGTTTTTGAAGGATCAACTTTAATTCCATCTTTATTTACAATGTTCCCAAGAAAAGAAACCTATTACAACAAAAAATAACATATTTTAAATTTCCATATAACTTATTTTATTTGAGAGTTTTAAATAAAATACTTAAATGATTTTCATACCCCACATAAAATTCTGAAAAACAAAAATATCTTTAATAAAAACAATAAAAAATTTATCCAAATATGAATTGAATATTATATTAATAAGATATCTGAATATAGTATAAGAATTTTACAAACCAAAGGTCATAACATAAAAATCATAATGCTCATATCTAGTATGAAAATCAGTTTTCATAATTTCATACTATTTCACCTTCAGTTGATGGTACCCAGACCTCAAGTCAATCTTTTAAAAATACTCAGCTCCCTAGAGATGATCAAACAAGCCATTGATATGGTTCAAAGGATAATTATTCATAACAATAATGTTATTCAAAGCTCTATAATCAATTCAAAGTCTCATGGAACCATTTTTAATTTTAACAAAAAATAAGAGCACCCCATAGTGATGTTCTAGGAAGAATGAAGCCTTTATAAAGCAACACTTTCAATTGATTTTTCAATTCAATATGTTCCCCCTGATATTTTTGATAAGAGGGTTGTAAAATTGGATTAGCATCAGGAAATAAATAAATATAAAATTCAACTTCTTGATTAGGTTTAACACCAAGAAACTCATCAGAAAAAACATCCAGGTATTCATTAACCACAGTAACATAATTAATCTAAACAATTTATTTAGTTTCAACAATATGAGCAAGATAATTTCCATTACCATTTTTAACCATTTCTCAGCTTACTGATATGTTATCAATTTTAGGGGTTCATTATTTTATACAAACTAAATATCTTTTTAAAAAAAAAATTATTTAGCTCTATAATAAATCTTAACAAGATAAATAGAAAGACAATACATACCCAGAATGACATCAAAATCTACTAAGAGTAAAAAAAGGTTTGTAGGTAATTTATTTCCACATACAACAACATGAAAAATATTATAATTACTTTTTGTTGTAATATTTCCCCAAGGTGTTTTAACTATAAGTTCCATTCTTATTTCTTGAGGTGAAATTTACAATTTATAAGAAAACATATTAGAAAGAAAGGAATGTGTAGACTCCATATCAAAAAAGACATTAGAAAACAATGAGTAAAAAAATATCCTGATACCACTTCATTGGATGGTCTGACATCTGCTGACATAGTCACAAAGGTTCTGACGAAACTTTTCTACTTATAATCTGATTACTTTCCATCATTCAGATCTTCCTTTAGGAATATATTTCCATAATGAGCCATCTCACAACATTTAATAAAGATTATATATTTCTTATCATAATTAATCTTAAGATCATTTTCATTACAATATAGGGCCATATTTCCAACCATACCACATCAAAACCACTTACCAGTTTTGTTAAGGTATTCCCCATGGTGCTTTTTACCACAATTTTCAGAAACTGGAAACTAGAATTTCATACATTCAGATTTCTTTGACGGATTCTTACCCATATCTTCTAATATATACATATTATTTATATATTTTTATAAGTAAAAAAAATCATCAGTAAACTCTATTTATAACCTCTCAACACATCAGAAAAGTTTCACATAACTTTTTAATTCATAGGAAGCCAATTCCCTTCGATATCTTATCCTTAATCCTGAGTAAAAACTATTGACTTTTCAATCAAGATCTCAAATAATATTTGGAGTGTACCATTCTAATGGGGTAATGTTTTCTTCATAAACATCCACTGAATCCTCCTTTATTTCTTTAGTTCAATTAACTGATTTTCCATCCTAAGCCAAAAAACCTTAGGAAAATATTTTTGAAGTAAAAGATTCTTAAATTCATCACATTCCAAGGCATCTATCTCCTCGCTATCCATGAAATTCTTAACAATTTACAACCACTGGTAAAATTCACCTTCAAAAAGATAAATTAAAAAACTAACATTTTGATTATCCTAACACACCATGACATAAAATATATTTTCTAGGGATTTAATCCATCTTTTATTCACCACTAGGTCAGAAGATCCACTAAAAGAAAAAGGGTGTTGGCTCATAAAATGACCTACAAATGCCAGGTTCCTTTTCTTTAGTACATGTTTATCTCTTGAATGAATTCCACCGCCATTTATTTCCTGTTTCAACTAAGGAATTACTATAAAAAAATGTTTGGTTCCAATTCCCACCATTCCAGGCTGCAGATTTGAACAGATATCAGCCTCTTGGTGCCTTCCCACTTCAGCTTCCCTGTTTATTCTATGGAATACCATTATGCACAAACATATCTTTGATGAAGAAACACTGAAATATTTAAATTATATATAATTTCAACATAAAGATAAGGTAAAAATAATTTATGGTATTCCATTTACATTATCATAGCCCCTAATTTTATATAAACCATCATTTGATACTTATTATAAGGACAATGCCTTAAGTATTACATAATCTTAATTTTCAGTCAAGAATTTACTTTATTTTACATTGGGGATATTTTTAGGTTTATATATTTAGAAAATTAGAAAATAATTCATATATATCAACCCATAATAATGAAAATTCGATACTACTAAAACAATAACAATTTTTTCATAATATAAATGTTTTTAATTAAAAACTTGAAATATATTCATGAAAAGTCTTCAAAACATTCATATTGGATTACCCTTTTCTCTTACCCAACTTTAAAACCTATGAAAACATTTTAAAACTTTGGATGAGAAGAAAAACCTCAGTAATGGATATAAAAACAAAGACAGAAACTGTTAGTACATAAACTCATTTAAACATATGAAATCATTTTCAAAAAGACATACTTCTCACTCAATATGTATCATATAGTTACTTTGTGAAAACATTAGAATTATATAGAACATATAAACCATAAATAAAATATATAGGTTAATTGGGGCATTAATTAATTAATATTTAAACACTCATGGATACTTTATGATTTGTAAACCTCACAAAAACCTTATAGTATAACCCTCATGACTACCTTATGGTGTAAGCATCACTGTTACACTTGGAATAACCATACAACCGACCTCCATCATAAACATAACCAATGAATTGAAGAGAGATATAGTTCCCACCCTTCATCAAAAATGATTCACATGAAGCAGAATATAATCATAAAACAATATTACTAACATCATATAAATCATTCCATTTTAAAAAATAAATGAAATTAAAAGAAAATTATTTTAAAGAAAAGTACCTTACAAATATCATATATTTAAAGTGATAATTGATAAAAATAATGGTATATATGCATAGAATATAAATATAAATATAAATACATAATATAATCAAAATTCATTTCACAAAAATATCTTTGTACCACATATTCAACAAAGTAGAAGGTTAACCTAAAGATTGGAAATTGGGTTAAGAATTCCCTTACCTTCAGTTCATCTTACTTCATATGGGTTTAGACCTCCTATATTGTAGATACCCAGAGCTTGACATACATGGAAATTACATTACTTTTGCGTAATACTTAATACATAACAAAAAAACACACACACAAGGACCGTAATAGTTTAGTGTCTTTGGAAACTCAATATATAAAATTCTAATCATGTTGAAATATCTTCAACAACTCCCATAACGATCTTCCCCTTTTTGTTTCCTTACCTAAAACCTTTCTTTATTTCCTGGGGAAAATAAAACATAAAAAGGGTGAGCTCAAATGCTCAGTAAGGGAAAACATAGATAACATAAAACAATCCATAAACATTTGGAAGCAAAAACTTGAACATGAAATTTAAACATCAAAATCTTGAGCAAAGGCATAAATCGTAGAAGTACGTAAGGCATATATCATAATAGAACATCAACTGTGATAAAATATAATTAGAATAAAACATGTAATTGTGGAAACCATTCAACACATGTTATGATTTCCATAGTAGCCAAGGCATTACTGCCAAGACCATCTTAGTGGACAAAGTCCCTTTCTAAATCGAGTTCACTCCTCGTTTCAGTCCTGTAACACTTAACCAGATTAACTTACCGTTCCAGCCATGTCTATATCATGAGATATAAATCTTTACCTAATTTATTGGAGGGATATACAGGTCATACCCATCTCATAGTGAAATCATTATTCATTGTGCCACAAAATAAACTTACATCATTCATAATAACCCAATAAATAAAATGGGTTTCATAAACATCATCCCATCATCACATAATCCATATAAAAGAAATGGATATCATTTCATCATAAGAAAAGTGAAACCATGTAAATCATACATACATTATACTTGTAACATACACATATGAAATAATATCATCTTATATGAAAAAATGGTTTTGATAAAACACTTGAAATGGATTCTTGAAGAAAATATCCTTTCTTCTTCAAAATCAATTTATTTTAACAAAACGTCATGAAATTTTAAAGAAAGATATTTTGTTGAAAATAGTCATGAAATATTTTGGAATAAGCTTCATGAAAATACAACTTTATAAAACCGTAAAAATCCTTTCAGGTCGTATAAGTTAAAAAAAACATTCTCCTCGTACTTTTGTCGGAAAAGTCAAAAATTACCTCGTAAAAGAAATATTCCATACATACCATGTATTAAAAGTCAAAAATGGGCAAAAAGGACTTCAAAAATACTTGAAAAAACTTTTAAAAAACATGGACATGGATCATAGAAATAACCCCAGTAAATACTTACGAATAAGAAATCTCAGATAAAAATGAGATTTGCAAAATTATCCCTTACCTTAGGTCTGATATGATTCGTACGTTTCCAAACCTCCTGTATAATGATTTAAATAATGTCATTGACTTATTATAGAATCATATTCATTGTTATGATATCATATATGGTTCACTTATGACTTTATATTACCAGTTCTTTTGTAAGTTCCATGTTAAAGCAACGTTTTGGGTTAAATCATTTTATTTATCGTAAGTGTTTGGAATTATTATTCTTGGTATTATTACTTATATCCTGATTTAATTAATTCCAGAATTTAAAACATGATTTACATATAATATATATTTCAGTATATACATATATATATGATATATCGATTAAATGAAATGAAATACACCGTTCATGGAGATGGTAGGCTGTACGTACGCATGAACGCTGTTTTCGTTTACTTATTGAATTGAATGAAATTAAGTAGATGACATAAATATATATACACATAAATCCAGTATCATTATTATGTAATATATTTCATGGTTAATTATTATATATACATTATAATCATTCATGAATGGTTAACATGGAGAATGAATCTCATCACATTGTGGAGACGGTAGTCCGTACGTACGCACGAGCGATGATATCATTACCATGACCATGGAATTGTATTAGAGTGTATGTATAATATTTCAGAATCAATATCACTTTACAATAATCATATATAGTTATTATTTACACCATTATACCCATCCAAGTAAGGTGGTGGTGGAAAATAGATTAAACCATGGAGTAGAGACGGTATTCCGTACGTACGCACACACGGTGATTTCATTTTCCGTAGGATGGATAGATGGTGAAATAGGGTTGTTTCATACTTATAATAACATAATTGTATATGAGTGATACTAATTTTATTACTTCATAATGAAACAACAAAAGAAGAAGAAGTATAAGAAGAAATAAGTTGAAAGAATCGGTAACGAACATTACCTATTCTTTGAAGCGCCTCTTTGAGACCTCCTCTTAGGGCACCAAAATTGGACTTTGAAGAATAACAGGACCTCTAGGATGTTTCTAGGGAAGTGGAGAAGAGAATTTGTCAGGGCTTGGCCAAGCTTTAAGGCTCAAAGTGGTGTGAGGAAAAGAGGGAGGAGGTGCCCTTTTATAAGGGAGGAGAGGGGCACCATTGGAATAACTAAAAATATAATTTTATTATAAAGTCATATTCGGTTTTTAATAGCTATAAATTGATTTATTTAGAAGATAAGGTTGGTATGGGTCTAAATAATCTCATACAATAGAATTTAGATAAGTTTAGGTCATTATATTAACAATAAATTTTAGTTTTAACTCTTAGTTAATTAGATTGACATTTACCATGTCACTTTGTATTTTTATATTATATAGCTAATAAAATAACCATATACATCCAAGAGACCCCCAAGTGGTACATTAATAATAAACCTATCATGATATAAGTATCTTGGCCGAACCTTAGATTTTTTGGAATATAATAACAATTAATAATATAATATTTGTTTTAAAAACTATTTTATGTCAATTTTGACACTATTTGGAAATTGATTTTTGTGAAAATAATAACAGAATTATTAGTTCGAAAAAAGTTAATTAAATCGATAATAACATTTCATATTAACATAGAAAATTATTGGAATTCATAAAAAGTCTCAAATTACATTTTTTTGGGTATTTATAACATCAATTATGTCAATATTTCATTAATAAGATAATTACTGCATCATCATTGTGTCATAAATAAATTAAATTATTTTAAGTCTAAAAATTACAAATAAAATACTATTATGTAGTAAATATTTTTATCTTTATAATTAATATTTATAGTCGAATTTATCTTTTGTATAACCCTATATTAAAAATTATTTACTTGTTAAACTTTGATTTTAACTATTTTAACCCTTCTTTAAATAAATTTATAATAAATGTCCTAATCTAATCCAAGTGGGCCTAAATGGTCATATTTTATTCCTAAGGTTGTTTTTGGTCGAATTAAACTTATACAATAGAATTTAGACATGTTTTAGGGTAATAATAATATCATTTTTACTCTTAATTACCTTATTTACTTTTAACCGTGGTAAAAAAAAGTTAAAAGTTACTATTCACCAAAAACTATTTTCATCTCATTGAACCACATTTTACTTACCTACATCAACCGAGTCTCTAATATTTTTGAAATTACACTCACAGAAGTGGTAAAATTATGTTTTATGTGAATTTGGAAATTCTCCTAGGAGGTGGGTAAAAGACAGTCAAAAGTTTAATAAAATTTTTATATATAAAAAATTATTATAAAATGACTCTAATGAATTAAATTGAACTTATATAGGTATTATGTTTCAATTTTGACCTAAAATAAATTTAAATAGAATAAATAATTAATTAAATAAAAAGTCAGTTTTTAAATAGTAACCCAGTGTTTTCACTATTCATCAAAAATTGAAAGTTTTCAGAAAAATAAAAAAATTTCACCATAGGCTAATTTTGATATTCCGAATCCAAAAATGAAGTCCATTTTGAAAGATGAAATTTAAAAAATTTCAAAAAGTGGTTATTACTATTCATAACAGCTATTTTTTATAATATTTTAATAGCATATCGTTGTTTAGTGAAACTCGGTATTGCGTACAACACACGCTATCGAGGAAAGTCGTGATTGTGTGTAATGCAGCCAAGTTAGGGTTGCGTGTTGTGCAAGACTCATTTTTTGTAGCATACAACACAAGACATTAATAAAATTAAAAAGAATATTTTTCATAAAATCTCGGGGTGTTACATTCTACCCCCCTTAAAATGAATTTCTCCCTCGAAATTCTTCGGGGTTATAAATGGTTTACTACTCGAAAGTTTCTTTAATAGAAAACCCCATCGTAAAATGGAATACCAAAACCAATCTTTAAAAACTAATGTATGAAACATAACAGTTGCCAAAATTAACTAATCACCGAGTTTCCACATAGGAGAACATAGGTGAAAATATGGATATGGAAGAGAAACCTAACCATCATGTTCTGATGGAGGGTGGTAGAGAACATGACTATGAAAAATCCAACAATCACCAAGCCATAGATTTGTGATGATCTAAGGTACCATCTGATTCATCGGATATAAGGGAACTAGGACAACATTTTTGGTTTTCAAGATCATTTCACTAAAGTTGATGAATTAAAAGAAATAATCACATGATTTTGGTACAATTTCACTGTTGTCCGTGAATTGAACAATTTACTCTTCATCCCTTAAAGAAATGAAGTTGAATTTTTTATTCGTGAAGTGTTAACAAGTCATGTGATAGAATGATGGGTCATTCCATCTGTTTCAAAGAAAAGGTTAGAAAAAGTTATCAAATATACATAAGTCCATCTATGGTGAGGTTAATCATATATGATTTCAAAAATGAACTTATACTTCATATATCATACCACTTAATAAAATAAAACTAGTTTCTACTAACCAGGGACTTCCTGTAGAATAGTGGTAGGAGATAAAGGCCTGTCGCACTTTAGTTGTGGGTTTGATTCCCACAACCTTGTCCGGCATGATGGGCTGTCACCTGTCTTGCACGTTGTCCTTTCTTTTAAGACTACATTACTATAACACCCCATAAATAATATCGAAAAAAGTTATTATCTAAAATACTTCGGTCCAAGCTCATTATTACTTGAAATGTCACATAACAATCATGTGAATTCCATCATTTATCCCCCATATATCATAAGATATATCTTTTTGGTCAAATTTAAAACATGTGAATACCTTAATCATGTATTCTCTTGAATAATGAATACCCATTGAACCTTAGTGAAAACATGAGTGCTGTCAAAAGTTAACTCTTTCCACATACCAAAACCCCAAAATTCTATATACTCAAACCATGATATATCTATTTCCTTATATCAGTCATGAGCTCATGAATACTATCAAACATTTCATTTTCTCCTTATCCCTTCATTAGGCACATATCATTTTATTTCCAAAAATATCTCAATCACTTTCCATGGTTACCGATACCATAAAATTATTGAAAACTACAATAGACCAATACATAAATATTCCAATATTCCACGATACTATATACAACATTATTTTGGAATCCCATTACATAAACACTTAATCATTCCACCACATCGTTGTCATATTCAACATCGCCAATAGTGATCGCATGTGACATCCCTTTGTCCTTTGCCTTAAGTGGTTTCTCATGTCGATCATCACTAACCCTTGGATTAGGGCATTTATTAGCATAATTCCCCATTTCTTTGCACTTGAAGCATTGACATGTTGGTGGAGAGTTATCTGTAGTCTTTTCTTTATTCACATCATTAGCAACCTTTTTCCCATTACTTCGACAATCAACAGCTCGATGAACTTATTTTCCACACTTAAAACATTTTTTAGTACCTTTTAGGCAATCTTCACCATGCTTATTTCCACACTTTCAGCATAAAGAAACATTCATCATCTTTTCACCATTGTTATGAGATTTCTCCTTGAACTCCATCTTTCGTTTCTTGTCAAAACCATGAGATGGATATGTTACAACAACTTCCAGTTCTACCTTGATATCACAACGCACAATTTCTTCATAGCTTCTGAAGTCTCTTATAGCTAATTCCCTTCGAAGATTTGGTTTTAAGCCACTGAAGAATCGATCAACTTTACTTTCAGGTTGGATGATAAAGCCAGATTCATACCTTGCAAGCCTTGTAAAATTTGCTTCGTATATACCAAAAAATTCATAATCCTTTTGCTTTAGTTAAAGAAACTCCTTCTCCATCTTTGTTTGAATAATACAAGGGAAGTACTTATTGAAAAATAAGTTCTTGAACTGCTCCCATTCCATGGACTCAATTTCATCTCTTGGCCTCGTATTCTTGATAAGATTCCACCATTGACCAGCTTCACCTTCCAAATGATATAATTCTATGATGACTTTATCATTTTCAGAACATTGAAGAATTAAAAATATCTCTTCAGTGGTACTGATCCATTGTTCAACAACAAGTTGATCAGAAGACCCACTGAAAGAAGGTGGACGTTGCCTCATGAAGAACTCAATAGAATATTGTTCCCTTATCTACTCATTTGGAAGTCCATAATGATTCATAGCTTGTGTAAGTATAGAAATATGATTTTTCACTCCATCTCCCATAACATTTGTTTGTTCAAGAGGACAATCATTTAATTTTCCATTGTATTGATCAACACAGTTCCTTCGGGTTCCAGACATCGTCTAAAACCCAAAAATAATAGTGTGAGAGGCAAGAATCATTCTAGGGAAAACAACATAATAAAGGGAGAGTACCTTCAATATCTAACATCTTAGGTTTAATTATAAGATCGTTACCATAATTCTAGGACTATAACCTATACTTATACTTAACCTTAGGGACATCCCTAGACATACATTAGAAATATCTCTAGGGATCTCACTAAAGATCTCGCATCCTAGTTTCCAAAGGTTGACTAAACCTTTTCTCTGATACCGAATGTAAAGACCCGAAGCTTGACGTACATGGACATTACATTACTTTTGCGGAATACTTAATACATAACAAAAAAAGACACACAAGGACTATAATAGTTTAGTGTCTTTGGAAACTCGGAATATAAACTTCTAATCATGTTGAAATATCTTCAACAACTCCCATAAGGATCTTCCCCTTTTTGTTTCCTTACCTAAAAACTTTATTTATTTCTTGGGGAAAATAAAACATAAAATGGGCGAGCTCAAATGCTCATTAAGGGAAAACATAGATAACATAAAACAATACATAAACATTTGGAAGCAAAAACATGAACATGAAATTTAAACATCAAAATCTTGAGCAAAGACATAAATCGTAGAAGTACGTAAGGCATATATCATAATAGAACATCAACCGTGATAAAATATAATGGGAATACAACATGTAATTGTGGCAACCATTCAACACATGTTATGATTTCCATAGTAGCCAAGGAATTGCTGCCAAGACCATCTTAGTGGACAAAGTCCCTTTCTGAATCGAGTTCACTCCTCGTTTCAGTCATATAACACAGAACCAGATTAACTTACCATTACTTCCATGTCTATCTCATGAGATATAAATCTTTACACAATTCATTAGAGGGAGATATAGGTCCCACCCATCTCATAGTGAAATCATTCTTACTTGTGCCACAAAATAAACATACATCATTCATAATAACCCAATAAATAAAATGGGTTTCATAAACATCATCCAATCACCACATAATCCATATAAAAGAAATGGATATCATTTTATCATAAGAAAAGTGAAACCATGTAAATCATAGAGACATTATACTTGAAACATACACATATGAAATAATGTCATCTTATATGAAAAAATGGTTTTGATAAAACACTTGAAATGAATTCTTGAGGAAAATATCCTTTCTTCTTCAAAATCAATTTCTTTTAACAAAAAGTAATGCAATTTAAAAGAAATATATTTTGTTGAAAATAATCATGAAATATTTTTGAAGAAGCTTCATGAAAATACGTCTTTATAAAACTCTAAAAAACCTTTCATGCTGTATAAGTTATAAAAAACATTCTCCTCGTACTTTTGTCGGAAAAGTCAAAAAGTACCTCGTAAAAGAACGATTCCATACATACAATGTAGTAAAAGTAAAAAATGGGTAAAAAGGACTTTAAACATACATGAAAACAATTTTATAAATCATGGACATGGATGATATAAATAACCCCAGTAAATACTTACGAATAAGCAATCTCGGATAAAAATGAGATTTGCAAAATTATCCCTTACCTTAGGTCTGATATTGTTCGTACGTTTCCGAACCTCCTGTATAATGATTTAAATAATGTCATTGACTTATTATAGAATCATATTCATTGTTATGATATCATATATGGTTCACTTATGACTTTATATTACCCGTTCTTTTGTAAGTTCCATGTTAATGAAGCGTTTTGGGTTAAATCGTTTTATTTATCATAAGTGTTTGGACTTGTTGTTCTTGATATTATAACTTATATCCCAATTTACGTAATTACAGAATTTAAAACATTATTTACATATAATATATATTTCATTATATACATATATATATGATAGATCGATTAAATGAAATGAAATACACCGTTCATGGAGACGGTAGGCCGTACGTAAGCATGAACGCTGTTTTCGTTTCCTTATTGAATTGAATGAAATTAAGTAGATGACATACATATATATACACATAAATAAAGTATCATTATTATGTCATATATTTCATGATTACTTATTATATATACTTTATAATCATTCATGAATGGTTAACATGGAGAATGAATCTCAACACGTCGTGGAGACGGTAGTCCGTACGTAGGCATTAGCGATGATATCATTCCCATGATCGTGGAATTGTATTGAAGTGTATGTATACTATTTCATAATCAATATAACTTTAAAATAATCATATATAGTTATTATTTACACCATTATACCCATCCAAGTAAGGTGGTGGTGGAAAATAGATTACACCACGAGGTGGAGACGGTATTCCGTACGTACGCATGCGCGGTGATTTCATTTTCCGTAGGATAGATAGATGGTGAAATAGGGTTGTTTCATAATGATAATAACATATCATTATATGAGTGATACTGATGTTATTAATTCATAATAAAACAAATAAATAATAAGAAGTAGAAGAAGAAATAAAGTTGAATGAATCGCTAACGAACATTACCTCTTCTTTGAAGCGCCTCTTTGAGACCTCCTCTTAGGGCACCAAAATTGGTCTTTGAAGAATACCAGGACCTCTAGGATGTTTTTAGGGAAGTGGAGAAAAGAATTTTGCAGGGTTTGGCCGAGATTGAAGGCTCAAAGTGGTGTGAGGAAGAGAGGGAGGAGGTTCCCTTTTATAAGGGAGGAGAGGGGCACCTTTGGAATAACTAAAAATATTATTTTATTATAAAGTCATATTCGGTTTTTAATAGCTATAAATTGATTTATTTCGAATCTAAGGTGGGGATGGGTCTAAATCCTCTCATAAAATAGAATTTAGACAAGTTTAGGTCATTATATTGACCTTAAAGTTTAGTTTTAACTCTTAGTTAATTAGATTGACATTTACCATGTCACTTTGTATTTTTATATTATATATCTAATAAACTAACCATATACATCCAAGAGACCCCCAAGTGGTCCATTAATGATAAACCTATCATGATATAAGTATCTTGGCCGAACCTTAGATTTTTAGGAATACAATAACAATTAATAATATAATATTTGTTTTAAAAACTATTTTATGTCAATTTTGACACTATTTGGTAATTGATTTTTGTGAAAATTATAACGGAATTATTAGTTCAAAAAAAGTTAATTAAATCGATACTGGCATGTCATATTAACATATAAAATTATTGTAATTCATAAAAAGTCTCAAATTACATTTATTTGGGTATTTATAACATCAATTATGTCAATATTTCATTAATAAGATAATTACTGCATCATCATTGTGTCATAAATAAATTAAATTATTTTAAGTCTAAAAATTACAAATAAAATACCATTATGTAGGAAATATTTTTATCTTTATAATTAATATTTATAGTCGAATTTATCTTTTGTATAACTCTATATTAAAAATGATTTACTTATTAAACTTTGATTTTAACTATTTTAACTCTTCTTTAAATAAATTAATAATAAATCTCCTAATCTAAACCAAGTGGGACTAAATGGTCATATTTTATTCAAAAGGTTGTTTTTGGTCGAATTACACTTATAAAATAGAATTAGGACATGTGTTAGGGTAATCATAATATCATTTTTACCCTTAATTACCTTATTTACTTTTAACCGTGGTAAAAAAAAGTAAAAAGTTACTATTCACCAAAAATTATTTTCATCTCATTGAACCACATTTTACTTACTGACATCAACCATTTCTCTCAGATTTTTGAAATTCCACTCACAGAAGTGGTAAAATTATGTTTTATGTGAATTTGGAAATTCTCCTAGGAGGTGGGTAAAAGACGGTCAAAAGTTCAATAAAATTTTTATATGTCAAAAATTATTATAAAATGACTATAATGAATTACATTGAACTTATATAAGTATTATGTGTCAATTTTGACCTAAAATAAATTTAAATAGAATAAATAATTATTTAAATAAAAAGTCGGTTTTTAAATAGTAACCTAGTGTTTTCACTATTCATCAAAAATTGAAAGTTTTCAGAAAAATACCAAAATTTCACCGTAGGCTAATTTTGATATTCCGAATCAAAAAATGAAGTCCATTTTGAAAGATGAAATTTAAAAAATTTCAAAAAGTGGTTATTACTATTCATAAAGACTATTTTTAATAATATTTTAATAGCATATCATTGTTTAGTGAAACTCGGTATTGCGTACAACACACGCTATCGAGGAAGGTCGCGATTGCGTGTAATGCAGCCAAGTTAGGGTTGCGTGTTGTGAAAGACTCCTTTGTTGTAGCATACAAGACAAGACATTAATAAAATTAAAAAGAATATTTTTCATAAAATCTCGGGGTGTTACATTCTACCCCCCTTAAAATGAATTTCACCCTCGAAATTCTTCGGGGTTATAAATGGTTTACTACTCAAAAGTTTTTTTAATATAAACCCACATCGTAAAAAGGAATACCAAAACCAATATTTAAAAACTAATGTATGAAACATAACGGTTTCCAAAATTAACTAATCCATGAGTTTCCACATAGGAGAACATAGGTGAAAATATGGATATGGAAGAGAAACCTAACCATCATGTTCTGATGGAGAGTGGTAGAGAACATGGCTATGAAAAAGCCAACAATCACAAAGCCATAGATTTTTGATGATCTAAGGTACCATCTGATTCATCGGATATAAGGGAACTAGGACAACATTTTTGGGTTTCAAGATCATTTCTCTAAAGTTGATCAATTAAAAGAAACACTCACATGATTTTGGTACAATTTCACTATTGTTTGTGAATTGAACAATTTCCTCTTCATCACTTAATGAAATGAAGTTGAATTTGTTATTCGTGAAGTGTTAACAAGTCATGTGATAGAATGATGGGTCATTCCATCTGTTTCAAACAAAAGGTTAGCAAAAGTTATCAAACATACATAAGTCCATCTATGGTGAGGTTAATCATATATGATTCCAAAAATGAACTTATACTTCATATATCATACCGCTTAATAAAATAAAACTAGTTTCTACTAACCAGGGAATTCCTGTAGGATAGTGGTAGGCGATAAAGGTCTGTCGCACTTTAGTTGTGGGTTTGATTCCCACAACCTTGTCCGACGTGATGGGCTGTCGCCCGTCCTGCAGGTTGTCCTTTTTTCTAAAACTACATTACTATAACATCCCATAAATAATATCGAAAAAAGTTCTTATCTAAAATACTTCGGTCCAAGCTCATTATTATTTGAAATGTCACATAACAATCACGTGAATTCCATCATTTATCCCCTATATATCATAATATATATCTTTTTGGTCAAATTAAAAAAATGTGAATACCTTAATCATGTATTCTCTTGAAGAATGAATACCCATTTAACCTTAGTGAAAACATGAGTGCTGTCAAAAGTTAACTCTTTCCACATACCAAAACCCCGAAATTCTACATACTCAAACCGTGATATAACTATTTCCTTATATCAGTCATGAGCTCATGAATACTATCAAACATTTCATTTTCTCCATATCCCTTCATTATGCACATATCATATTATTTCCAAAAATATCTCAATCACTTTCCATGGTTATCGGTACCATAAAATTATTGAAAACTACAATAAACCAATACATAAATATTCCAATATTCCACAATACTATATACAACATTATTATGGAATACCATTACATAAACACTTAATCATTCCACCACATCGTTGTCATATTCAACATCACCAATAGTGATCGCATGTGACATCCCTTTTTCCTTTGCCTTAAGTGGTTGCTTATGTCGATCATCACTAACCCTTGGATTAGGGCATTTATTAGCATAATTCCCCATTTCCTTGAACTTGAAGCATTGACGAGTTGGTGGAGAGTTCTCTGTAGTCTTTTCTCTATTCACATCATTAGCAACCTTTTTCCCATTACTTCGACAATCAACAGCTCGATGAACTTATTTTCCACACTTAAAACATTTTTAGTACCTTTTAGGCAATCTTCAACATGCTTCTTTCCACACTTTCAGCATAAAGAAACATTCATCTTCTTTTCACCATTTTTCTGAGATTTCTCCTTGAACTCCATCTTTCGTTTCTTGTCAAAACCATGAGATGGAAATTTTAAACCAACTTCCAGTTCTACCTTAATAGCACAACGCACAATTTCTTCATAGCTACTGAAGTCTCTTATAGCTAATTAACTTCGAAGATTTGGTTTTAAGCCACTGAAGAATAGATCAACTTTACTTTTAGGTTGGATGATAAAGCTAGATGCATACCTTGCAAGTCTTGTAAAATTCGCTTTGTATATACCAACAGATTCATCATCCTTTTTCTTTAGTTCAAGAAACTCCTTCTCCATCTTTGTTTGAATAAAATGAGGGAAGTACTTATTGAAAAATAAGTTCTTGAACTTATCCCATTCAATGGACTCAATTTCATCTCTTGGCCTCGTATTCTTGATAAGATTACACCATTGACCAGCTTCACCTTCGAAATGATATAATGCTATGATGAATTTATCATGTTCAGAACATTGAAGAATTGAAAATATCATTTCAGTGGTACTGATCCATTGTTTAGCAACAAGTGGATCAGAAGACCCACTGAAAGAAGGTGGACGTTGCCTCATGAAGGACTCAATAGAATATTGTTCCCTTCTCTACTCATTTGGAAGTCCAGAATGATTCATAGCTTGTGTAAGTATAGAAATAAGACTTTTCACTCCATCTCCCATAACATTTGTTTGTTCAGGAGGAAAATCATTGCATTGTCCATTACATTGATCAACACAGTTCCTTTGGGTTCCAGCCATCGTCTAAAACCCAAAAAGAATAGTGTGAGAGGAAAAATCATGCTAGGGAAAACAACATAATAAAGGGGGAGTACCTTCAATATCTTACATCTTAGGTTTAATTCTAAGATTGTTACCGTAATTCTAGGACTATAACCTATACTTATACTTAACCTTAGGGACATCCCTAGACATACCTTATAAATATCTCTAGGGATCTCACTAAAGTTCTCACATCCTAGTTTCTAAAGGTTGACTAAAAATTTCCTCTGATACCGAATGTAAAGACCCGGAGCTTGACGTACATGGACATTACATTAATTTTGAGGAATACTTAATACATAACAAAAAAAAGACACACAAGGACTGTAATAGTTTAGTGTCTTTGGAAACTCGGAATATAAACTTCTAATCATGTTGAAATATCATCAACAACTCCCATAACGATCTTCCCCTTTTTGTTTCCTTACCTAAAACCTTTGTTTATTTCTTGGGGATAATAAAACTTAAAAAGGGTGAGCTTAAATGCTCAGTAAGGGAAAACATAGATAACATAAAACAATCCATAAACATTTGGAAGCAAAAACATGAACATGAAATTTAAACATCAAAATCTTGAGCAAAGACATAAATCATAGAAGTACGTAAGGAATATATCATAATAGAACATCAACCGTGATAAAATATAATGGGAATAAAACATGTAATTGTGGCAACCATTCAGCACAAGTTATGATTTCCATAGTAGCCAAGGCATTGCTGCCATGACCATCTTAGTGGACAAAGTCCATTTCTGAATCGAGTTCACTCCTCATTTAAGTCCTGTAACACAGAACTGGATTAACTTACCATTCCAACCATGTCTATATCATGAGATATAAATCTTTACCCAATGCATTTGAGGGAGATATAGGTCCCACCCATATCATAGTGAAATCATTCTTACTTGTGCCACAAAATAAACATATATCATTCATAATAACCCAATAAACAAAACGGGTTTCATAAACATCATCCCATCATCACATAATCCATATAAAAGAAATGGATATCATTTTATCATAAGAAAAGTGAAACCATGTAAATCATAGAGACATTATACTTGAAACATACACATATGAAATAATTTCATCTTATATGAAAAAATGGTTTTGATAAAACACTTGAAATGAATTCTTGAGGAAAATATACTTTCTTCTTCAAAATCAATTTCTTTTAACAAAAAGTAATGCAATTTAAAAGAAATAGATTTTGTTGAAAATAGTCATAAAATCTTTTGGAATAATCTTCATGAAAATATGTCTTTATAAAACCGTAAAAATCCTTTCATGCCGTATAAGTTATAAAAAACATTCTCCTCGTACTTTTTTCAGAAAAGTCAAAAAGTACCTCGTAAAAGAAAGATTCCATACATACAATGTAGTAAAATTCAAAAATGGGTAAAAAGGATATTAAACATACATGAAAACAATTTTATAAAACATGGACATGGATGATAGAAATAACCCTGGTAAATACTTACGAATAAGCAATCTCGGATAAAAATGAGATTTGCAAAATTATCCCTTACCTTAGGTCCGATATTCTTCGTACGTTTCTGAACCTCCTGTATAATGATTTAAAAATGTCATTGACTTATTATAGAATCATATTCATTGTTAATATATCATACATGGTTCACTTATGACATTATATTACCCGTTCTTTTGTAAGTTCCATGTTAATGAAGCATTTTGGGTTAAATCATTTTATTTATCATAAGTGTTTGGACTTGTTATTCTTGATTTTATAACTTATATCCTGATTTACTTAATTCCAGAATTTAAAACATTATTTAAATATAATATATATTTCATTATATACATATATATATGATAGATCGATTAAATGAAATGAAATACACCGTTCATGGAGACGGTAGGCCGTACGTAAGCATGAACACTGTTTTCTTTTCCTTATTTAATTGAATGAAATTAAGTAGATGACATACATATATATACACATAAATAGAGTATAATTATTATGTCATATATTTCATGATTACTTATTATATATACTTTATAATCATTCATGAATGGTTAACATGGAGAATGAATCTCATCGCGTCGTGGAGACGGTAGTCCGTACGTACGCATGAGCGATGATATCATTACCATGATCGTGTAATTGTATTGAAGTGTATGTATACTATTTCATAATAAATATCACTATAAAATAATCATATATAGTTATTATTTACACCATTATACCCATCCAAGTAAGGTGGTGGTGGAAAATAGATTACACCACGAGGTGGAGACGGTATTCTGTACGTACGCACGCGCAGTGATTTCATTTTCCGTAGGATGGATATATGGATAAATAGGGTTGTTTCATACTTATAATAACATATAATTATATGAGTAATACTGATGTTATTAATTCATAATGAAACAACTAAAGAAGAAGAATTAGAAGAAGAAATAAAGTTTAAAGAATCAGTAACGGACATTACCTCTTCTTTGAAGCGCCTCTTTGAGACCTCCTCTTAGGGCACCAAAATTGGTCTTTCAAGAATACCAGGACCTCTAAAAAGTTTCTAGGTAAGTGGAGAAGATAATTTTTCAGGGTTTGGCTGAGATTGAAGGCTCAAAGTGGTGTGAGGAAGAGAGGGAGGAGGTACCCTTTTATAAGGGAGGAGAGGGGCACCTTTAAAATAACTAAAAATATTATTTTATTATAAAGTCATATTCGGTTTTTAATAGCTCAAAATTGATTTATTTCGAAGATAAGGTAATTATGGGTCTAAATACTCTCTTAAAATAGAATTTAGAAAAGTTTAGGTCATTATATTAACCTTAACCTTTAGTTTTAACTCTTAGTTAATTAGATTGACATTTACAATGTCACTTTGTATTTTTATATTATATAGCTAATAAAATTCCATATACATCCGAGAGACCCCCCAAGTAGTCCATTAATGATAAACCTATCATGATATAAGTATCTCGGCCGAACCTTAAATTTTTAGGAATATAATAACAATTAATAATATAATATTTGTTTTAAAAACTATTTTATGTCAATTTTGACACTATTTGGTAATTGATTTTTGTGAAAATCATAAAAGAATTATTAGTTCAAAAAAAGTTAATTAAATCGATACTAACATGTCATATTAAAATAGAAAATTATTGTAATTCATAAAAAGTCTCAAATTACATTTATTTGGGTATTTATAACATCAATTATGTCAATATTTCATTAATAAGATAATTACTGCATCATCATTGTGTCATAAATAAATTACATTATTTTAAGTCTAAAAATTACAAATAAAATACCATTATGTAGGAAATATTTTTATATTTCTAATAAATATTTATAGTCGAATTTATCTTTTGTATAACACTATATTAAAAATAATTTACTTATTAAACATTGATTTTAACTATTTTAACCCTTCTTTAAATAAATTAATAATAAATGTCCTAATCTAATCCAAGTGGGCCTAAATGGTCATATTTTATTCCTAAGGTTGTTTTTGGTCGAATTAAACTTATCCAATGGAATTAGGACATGTGTTAAGGTAATAATAATATCATTTTTACCCTTAATTACCTTATTTACTTTTAACCATTGTAAAAAAATTAAAAAGTTACTATTCACCAAAAATTATTTTCATCTCATTGAACCACATTTTAATTACTGAAATTAACCATTTCTCTCGGATTTTTGAAATTCCACCCATAGAAGCGGTAAAATTATGTTTTATGTGATTTTTAAAATTCTCCTAGGAGGTGGGTAAAAGACGGTCAAAAGTTCAATAAATTTTTTATATATCTAAAATTATTATAAAATGACTCTAATGAATTAAATTAAACTTATATAGGTATTATGTGTCAATTTTGACCTAAAATAAATTTAAACAGAATAAATAATTATTTAAATAAAAAGTCGGTTTTTAAATAGTAACCTAGTGTTTTCACTATTCATCAAAAATAGAAAGTTTTCATAAAAATACCAAAATTTCACCCTAGGATAATTTTGATATTCCAAATCCAAAAATGAAGTCCATTTTGAAAGATAAAATTTAAAAAATTTCAAAAAGTGGTTATTACCTTTCATAATGGCTAGTTTTAATAATATTTTAATAGCATATCGTTGTTTAGTGAAACTCGGTATTGCGTACAACACACGCTATCGAGGAAGGTCGCAATTGCGTGTAATGCAGCCAAGTTAGGGTTGCGTGTTGTGCAAGACTCCTTTGTTGTAGCGTACAACACAAGACATTAATAAAATTAAAAAGAATATTTTTCATAAAATCTCGAGGTGTTACATATATAATGGTTAAAATATTATCATTGATATTTTAAGAAACATATTTATTTTTATAGTACCTTATATGATCATTTTATAACATAATTCCACCCATTTATTAATAATATTTTGTTATATCCATGGTTTCAGGTGTGTTCTTTACATGGTTTCCATAATTGGATCATAATTGGTTTTCTTGTAAAATGGAAGTGAAACTAAAAAAGTGGAATGAAATGGTATTAATAAGTTTCTAAAATATTAAATGATACCTTAAGTCATTTTTTAAGATATGATGATGAATCATTAGATAAAACATTAATGATATTCATTTAGATCATATTAGTGGTTCTTCAATAATCATGAAGTAGTTTCCTTATATAATTTAATATTATGTATATATGTTAATTCCATTACATAAAGGATGTAATATCATACAACTTAAAATCTGTTTCAAACATTAAAATGTTTTTATGACCAGATTTGAAGGTGGTAATTGAAATTGAGAACACATCATCCACGATGTCGGTAAATCGACACATTACGGAAAATGTTTTTTTTAGAAAATGAGGGAAAGGAGAAGAAGCATGATGATGAATTTATACATAAAAATGATAAAAATCCAATATATATAAGATAATGGGATATTAATTCTATTTGTATAATCTTAGGTTAAGACAGTATAATAAACAAAAAATAATTGAAAAGAAAATAAATGAAAATAAAAGTGGATTTTTACCTCTTGAATTATTCTTCTTAAGAACCTATTTAAGGACCTTAGTTTTGTCCTTTTAGTGAGACCAGTAGGTCTTGGATAGAGGTAATATCCTTGGGAATAATATTGGGCATAAATTGGACAAGGATAAAAGATTTATAGGTGTGAGGGGAATAGGGGTGAGGAGTGGTATTTATGGTGGAAAAGAGGAGGGGTTTTCAATTATTTAAATCATTATTTTATTATTCTTATAATGACAAGAAATAATGGTGGTTAATGTGACCAAAAATAGTAATTAGTGAATGTGAGTTATAAAAAAGGGTGATTACCTCCTTATAACATCACCCATGTCTCAATAATTCATGTATTTAGCTTATTTTGTAAATTATCATATTTTACTATTCACTAAAAAATCATGTATTTTAGAAAAATCCTAAAAAATCACCCTAACAATTTTTCAATGTGTAGAAATAAAAAATAAACTCAATTTTTTTAAATTAATTTTCTAAATATGAGAAATTTAATTTTTCATTAAAATAATAATTAATTTAAAAAATACAATTTTTAAAACTATAACTGATTTTATAACACTATGAAAAATTAATTAATGTTTCATAAAATTATCATATAATAATAATAAAATAAAAATAATAATTCATGAATCAATTTTATGAGAACATATTTTATTCTAAATCAATATATTAATTATAAAATTGTAATTAAGTATTTATGACTCACAAATATGCCAACACTTAATTTATAATTTTATAAATAAATTATTTACTTTTAAATGATAAAAATATATCAACAGTTCACTTAAAAGATAAATAAATTTTATTTAAACATTACTAGGCATGGTTACTATTCTATTAGCCAAATTACTATTCCTAATGGTCATGTAACTATTCATAAGGACAAGTTACTATTCCATCAGTACAAATTCATTTATTATTATAAATACCTCTTATTCCATTATATATTTATAATTAATTTGACTAATTAATTACATAATGAAAATAAATTATTTTATAAGTACTTTGGTTTTTAAAGATTTGGTATGTGCAAGTAAAGTTACATTGGTTTCCTTAGTTATCAGCTTTCCCTCTAAAAATGATTTCAATATGGATGTGTTGTTTATTTGGTGATGCTTCAGGTGTGATTTTTTCATGGTGGTGGCTTCAATTCTTGGGGTTGACATCCCATCTGAGGAGGATCTTCTCTGGTGACACCATAGCTCACTTTATACGATTCTCTAGGTTTCAGGTTCTCCATCGCTCTTCCTGTCAGCCTACAACAGTGTCTTCCTAGAGGATTTGAGGCGTGCTGGTTGTTTAATCATCATTGTTCTTGGATCCTTTCCCAAATATGGATTTATTCTGTGTTGTGGTGGTCATCATTTAATTCTTTTTGTGTGCTATGAATCATAATTTCTGAGCTTCTTCTAGTATATTGGATGTGCGTTCAACATTTTCATTATTTCAATGTTATTTTCTGTGATGGCGGGGTTGGATCGTGATTCCTCAGTAGTGGTCTAACGATGGAGAGGTTGAGTTATTACTATTGGATCTAGTGGTGATCAGGTTTCAATGATGAGATATGCTAGTGGTGGTGCAGGTTGTGGCTGTCGACTGTTGACAATGTTGTTGTGATGATGAGGACATTGATTGCTGATGGGGACGATGACATGATAGGTGATATATGAAAGGCCTTGTTACAAGAGGAGATTTTCTAATTTGTGGATTTGGTTGAAGAATGTTTTAATTTTTAATTTTGATGTATTTTGATGTTTTTATTTTTTGGAATGATTGTTTCCCACTAAACCTCAAAGTGGATTTCTAGAAAATAAAAACAATTTTTTGAGGAGGTAATTAAAGATTAAAAATAAAATGATAAGTACTATTAAGTTATCTTAACACTTCTATAAAAACTAATTAATTTTTATATATCATACATATTCATAAATATGTTTAATATATGATATTTATAGGCCAAATTTCAAAGAATATTACTTTTTTATCATTTTATTCAAAGAATATAAAAACGTTTCACCCTCTAGTTTAAAAAACTTAAATATTTTTAACATGGGGTTATCTAAAAGGAATTACTAACTATAAATATTATTTTAATTTTTAATGTATATATATTTATGAGGATAATTTATTTTCAATTTTTAGGGAAGAAACATTTTCCTTCAATGCCAAGACAATGTTAAAGTTGTAAAAATCTAATTAATGGAAAAATTAAATCATTGATACTTAAAATATTGAAATAAATATAATTATAGAAAAAAATGTGATAAATAATTTTATATATTACCATGACATGATAGAGATATAATAAAATATTTGATTATAATATTTTATTTTTTATTGATATTATTAATGCCAATATAATGAATAGTTTTAAAAATTGACTTTATGGTTATTTTATAGTAAATAATATTTAATTAAATGATATGAAATTATAAAGAGGCATAAATTTGGAAAATGTATTAGTATAATTTTTTAAAATATCATACATGGTGAATTTATGAGAATTTGATTATTTTATTGTAAATATATTTATCCTCAATGAGTAAATATTCATGTCATCACGATAAGAGTAAAATGAGTTAAATATGGATTATATCCAAAATATAAGGGTGTGAATATAGTCAAAGATTTTATAACTATTATTGGATGAGAGAGTTTTGAACCATCCTTATCCTATCCTCAAAATAACCCAGTTTCATTCCATTTTAAATTTAATATTAATTTAAAATAATTTATTATTTTTGGAAATTCCAAGATTGTCCCTCCACTCTCTTATAAAAGGGAACCTCTTATTCTCATTACTTCACACATAAAAACCCATTTTTCATGGACAATACCTTTCTAAATACCATAATATAATCAATAAATGAATTTTAGAGGAACTTTTAGGCATAAAATCTATATTGGAAGGCATATTTTGTTAATCAATGTTGGTTTTCCAATGAAGATGTATAATTTTTATCCACATGTTTTAGTTTTGATTCATATTATATATCCATAAAATCTTATTCAACCTTGATAAAATAATTACACCAAGATACTTCATATATCGAGACTTTATTATCTTAAAATAATATCCCATATACATCTCTAATATCCCTCAAATGAGGGAGGAATACATCATTTGTGTGTGCGAAAGGCTAACACCTCACGAACTGATTCAATTTATTCTCTATAATCATCTTTCATGACTATATTGAATGATGAGATTAATGTTTATTTATAATAATCATTAAAAATTTATCAACTTAAAAATACAACATATCAATTTTTTTCTTACCATACAATGAATATAAAAATGATAATGCCATCCACACATTTATTGGACTACCAACTCCACAAATTGATTTAATTTATTCTTCATAACTACATCACATGAATGATATTAAGATAATTTTATGTAATGATTTAACATCAGATATAATATATATCACTATAATTATTGAAATATAAAATAATAATTATCTTCGTACCATAATGTATGATGTAAAATGAAAATGTTACTCATGCGTATGTATAAACTACCAACTCCATGATTGTATCATATTTAATTCTTCATAGCCATATAAAATTATTGTATTTAAATTTTTAATTGATGCACAACTAAATTATAATTAATTACTGATTATTATTTTGGATAGGATGTAATAATGACATATTTTAAGATATTCAACCTAAATAATTCATTCTTGATTTATAAACTGAGTATTATCTAAATATCTAATGTGAAGCTAAATTATTACGTAACTTTATATAAAATGTAAATAAGTGATATAAAAGGAATAATAAAAATGAAATTTTTTCATATGAAATTTTAATTTAACACATGTTTATTATTTAAGAGAATAACATATATAACTGACTAATCACATTAAATTTAAGGGATTTTCATCTCAATTTTATTTAGTGTGTGTCACATATATTATAAGCTGCTTGTTTATTTTGAGTGGTGTCTATACCTACCATGAATATCATTTTATGATTATTATCATGAAATTTTTGAAATATTTATATACATATGAAGTTATTTCCTTCATGGGGTATATGATTCAAAAGATACCAAATTAAAAATGGTTTATTTCACAATATCTATATTATTAATTATTATTCATGTTTAATCCTCAACTAGGGAATATTTCACATCCATGTCCATTTTATCTAAAAATTATTTCAAAAATGATTTTATTATTCTTATATAATTTTTTAAAATTTAATTTACCCATGTTTTAAATTTTAGAAAATGGTTTGAAATGAATCTTTTTATCGATGTACTTTGTGATATTTCAAAGAAAAAAATGGAAGGAATGTTTTTGAACTTATACAGAATGAGATTATTTTCCAAATATCATTAAAACTAATTTTTTTTAATATTAAAATCTATAAATACATGTGTATTTTTAAATAAAATATTTTCATTTTTAAGTTATCCTAATTTTGAAAAAGGAAGTGATTTAAAAAAATAAGATTTGTTTTACTCAAAAATTTATTCCATGTGATCATTAAAAATAATTTTTCATATATGATGATATCATTTGTTGTTACATATACTTAACTAGGCATAATTTATAATAATAAATTCCATATTATTTATCTATGAGGTTTATATTTATGATGAAAATATGAAATGTTTTTGAAACCAATTTCTTTTCCTTTAATTATTTAATATTCAAATGTTTATGAAACCCATTTCTTTTAGTGGTTTTAAATATAATAAATAATTAATGTTCTTATGGAACAAATATGTATATTTTTCATTATGTGATGGGTGAGACCTATATATACCTCTAATTCAATGAGTAAATTATTTAATCTCATTAGATAGTCATGGGAAATAGGTCAATGTGCTTGATCCATTATGGGAAGAATGTCAATGTGTTTGATAATTTATGGGAAATAGTTATTGGTTCTTGATATGATGGCTTCAGTAGTTATCCATGACATATGGACTAATTTCTATACTTATGATGATGCAAAAACCAAATATAACATGAACTAATGGTTCATGATTGAGTTATGATTAATTATCATTATTAAGGTTAATGTGTTTTGAAATAATAATTCATTATTTCATAACTCATTTCTATGATATTATTATTATTAGCTATGAATTTTTTTTGTTATGGTTATGATCTTATACCCTTATTAGTATCTTATGATTTAATATTATTATCGATTGATATCTCTTATGCTTATCTTTAAAGGGAATCTAAAATCACCCATCATTATGTTTAATTTTCCTAGGTTATGAAGAATTTTTCTAAAAGTTTTACTATTTAGAAAGGTTTATATGTATATAATTTTATGGGAGACGTTGAATACTTAACATGATTTATAGAAATATTGGAATAGTTAGAGATGATTCTGATCTTAATGCTTAGTTGTCCATGAACCCACATTGTTAAATGTTTTCCCTAATTATCTAAAAATATAAAACCAAAATTTCACTATATAATCATGTAAAGAAATATTTCATTTGAAATTTTCATTTTTATGGAAAAAATTGAGTCACATTTAATATTATAAATTCCCTAAATGTAAATTTTCTTTTTTTATTACTAGATCTAGAAGTGAGTGTTTCTTAATATTAAATATGGTATCAGATCAGGGTTTAGAAAACATTATAGATTATAATTATTTCATGAGAAGTTATTTTCAATTTTATATACACCATCATGGGTATTAATTATTGTGGTTGAGCATAAGTTATGATTCATAAACACACCTCTTGAGGTTTAATGTGATTAAAATTCAAGGAGGCTAATGGTTTTTGGAGATATGTATATATAACCCTTAGATTTAACATGAATAATTATTTATGGAATAATTAAATTTTAATTTTATAAACATATGTTTTAATGAAATTTTTATAAACATTAATGTTTATATGATCATGGTTGTTGAGTTAATTTTTGGTTATTAAATTTTTGGCTGAAAAATTAAAAGTATGATATTACCTTTGTTTAAAAAAATTTAATTAATGATGAATATATTCATGTGATTTATTAGTTTGTTTATCAAGTTTATAATAATTTTATAATTACAATATTAATATAGTTTTAGTCAATGGAAAACCCACATGTCGGGTGACCACCCAACGCATATGATAAGGTCACCAGTCAAGAACCCATAATTGATGGGACAAAAGTGTGCCTCACCTATCAATGGCCTTTGTGATGTCACCGATAGTTTGAAATTGATTTTATTTGTTTTTAATATATGATTTATAAATGTTAAGTTCATTTTTGGAACATATGTTTTATCATAAATATAACCACGAGACTGAGAATTGATTGTGTATTTATTGATTAATGTTATTTCAGAAGGCGTTTCGTATTTTGGGAACCCAATATGATTATGGTACAAAAAATATTATGAACTTTTATTCTAGGAATAATGGTTAATATTCTAGTTAGAGGAATGTATTATTGTTTAAGTATTTATGGTGAATGTAGTTATTTTTGGAAATGCTTACCGTATAATGAAGACTAAATGTTTAGGGCATGTATTTTTCCAGATGAATACTATATTTATCTAATATTATTACATGATAATGTACTTATTATTTCTATGATTCAATCTTATCCAAGAATATTTTTAAGAGTTTTATGAATTTTTATTTATGAAATTATCTATGATGAACATTGTTCTTTATTATTGAATTTTGGTGGTTAATTTATTTTAACTTATATAAAGGTTAATTATTTTTGGAATCATATTATCATTCCCTAACCATTTTAGTTTATATTAATACCTAATGATAAGGGTAATATATTTTTATTATTTTTTGTATTATGATATCCATTTGAAGATGATTTTAGTGCTTTAGGCATTAGAAATTCTTCTTCAATACTATCATTTGGTGAAAAAAGATGTGATTTTGGTGGAAAATTATTAAAGGATGAAACTATAATTTTCATGTATGTATACATCTTCATGATCTTACACTTGGAATTAAATTACTTATCAACTATAGAAATATTATCTTGATATAAAAAAATTAACAATTTACTTTTCTTACTATGAAATCAATGGCCTTTTTAACCATCACATATTTATGTTAGTTTGATGGATAAATTTCTCCTAAAAAAGTTCCCTATCACTCTTTATTAGACATTTGGTGTTAGATTTGTCTTCTATATCAATTTATTCATTTCACAAAAATGTTTTACTGAATGGAAACAAAGTTATGTGCTATTTTAGATGACCATTATACACCCTTTTATCTCTTTTTTAGTGGATTTTTTAAACCTTTTAATGATTATGGGACTCTAACAATGGTATTTTAAAAAATGAATCCCCTATTTACTGAGAGTGAGTTTAAATTAAAAGGACAAAATTTAGTATAGTTAAGATAAATTTAATATCCTCATATTTTAAAATAGAAGACTTTGTTCAATATCTTAGGTGATACACAACACTGAACATAATTGAACAATGAAATATTATTATTTAAATGTGAAATATTGACAAATCCATAAAATTGTATTGAAATAATAGGAATAAATTATTTAGGAGATAAATATAAATTTCCTACCCAATATAAATGTAATAAATATTTCCTTATAAATGACAACTTAATATTTATTAAATTCATTTTATTATGAAAAAATATGTGATTTTAAAAAATTAGTTTTCTTTTATTTTTTAGTAAATATGAAAATTGATTTCTATAATATCTATAAAATTTAGTTGAATTTTATTTTCCTAATTGATCTTGTATAAATGTTCTAATAATGAAATTTTGATAATTTTCTTAAATGGTTGATTTTTCAACGAATATTGAAAAATATTGTTTTTTATTCAAAACTATAATTTTATTTTATTTTATATACAATGATAAATTATATATTGTATTGTTATTAAATTTAAATTACTTAATTTTTATTTAAAATAAATTCATGTTTGATTTTCTAAATGTATTTTAGACATAAATTTAAGATAAAAATATTTTATATTTAATAAGGGAAATATTCTGATAAACAATTTTTCATTAGGTTTTACCAGATTAATTTGAAATTACATTATAAAACCTCTATGTGTTTAATTCTGAAAAATAGATTCAATATATGGAATTAGTGAGTCAAGATTTATTAAAAAGGTAAATTTTTTTTTGATCAATATTAATAATAGACATTGTAATTTTTTTTAGCACGGAATGGGTAAATCAAGAAATTAATGGTTAAAAATAAAATGATATGGATTATAAACTTACATTAACACTTTCCTAAATATTATTGGATGTTTTATTTCATCTATAATTATCAAAAGGTAAAATTTATGATCTCTTGAGGCCACATGGATGAGATTACGACTTTTATAATATTTTATTTAATGAAAAGTCAAAAATATAACACTCTTGTATTTAATAAATAATTTTTTTAACAGGGGTTAATCTATAAGAAATTATTGACTATAAGTATTATTTTAAAATAAAATTTATATACCTTCTTAATAGTAATTTTTCAATAAATTTCTGTGATGAAATATTTATCTCAAATTCTTACTCAATGATGATGCAATAATTATTTAATTAATAGAAAATTTAAATAAATGATATCAAAAATATTAAAATAAATATAATTTGAGATAAAGTATCTGATAAAATAATTTTATAAAAGAAAATTAAATTACATGGATATAATATTTTTTTACTAGTTTCAGATTTTTTAACTATATAATTAATGGAAAAGTATTGAATTGATCGAAAAATTGATATTTTGGATATTTTATAGTAAATAAAATTATATTAAATGATATAGAATTACTAAAAACAATAAATTACTCCAAGATATTTAAAAAAGGTTGAAAATATCAACCATGGTCAATTTATGGGTCTTTTATTATTTTATATTAAATATATTGACTCTCAAGGAGAAGAAATTCATGTTGACATTGTAAGAGTTGAAGGGGTTAACTATAAGTTATAACCAAAAGATAACAGTATGAATATAATAAAAAGGTTTATATTTGTTATTATATGAGAGGATTTCTAACCAACCTCATTTTATCCTAGAAACAACTCACATTGTAGAAATTTGAAATTTAATATTAATATATTTTAATTTCATATTTTGAGAAAATCCAAGAGTTCCCCCACCCTATATTATAAAAAGAAACCTATTCTTCTCATTAATTCATGCATAAAACCCAATTGAGTTTGGAAAATACCAAGCCAAATAACTTTATAGTATCCATACCATTATTATTGAATCCTTTTTTAGGAATAACACCTTCCATTGAATGATTTAGGTTTTAATCAATATATATTTTCAAAAGAAGAGGTATAATCATTATCTGCTTATTTTAGTGTTTGTTTCATCCACCTCATTAATATATTATTAAATCATGATAAAATAACAACACCGGTATGATCTGGATATTGAGATGTTATTATGTTTAAATAATAACCAATCTCCATCCCCAACATCCATAAAATGACGCAAAAATTCATCATTCATGTAGATGACATAAAACTACCTCACGAACCGTTGTAAATTGTATTCCATACCTAAGTCACATGAATGATTATAATGAATCAATTATTTTTTATATTTTATATTAATTAAATATTTATTATTCTATAAATATAACATATTAGTTACATTCTTACCATTTAATGAATCGAAAAATATTAATGTCAATCGTGCGTAAGTGAAGATTACCGCTTCCATAAAGCGATGTGATTAATTTTTTTCACTACATCTCATGGATGATATTTATACTTATATTTAAATAATTAGTATTATAAATATAATATAATTATAATTATATAATGTTAAAATAATAGTTATCTTATTTCCAAAATGATCCTTGAAAAATGGAAACCATATTCATGCACGCATACGACCAACCGTCTCCATGATTGTAATATAGTTCATTTTTAATAAACATATTTAAAAATTATATTTAAAAGTATAATTTATTTATAAAAAAGATAATTATTTCATGATTATTATTATACATATGAGGTAATAATGACCACTTTTACCATAGTCAACCTATCAAAATCATTCTAGACATATAAACTGAATACTGTCAAAATGTATGATGTGAACATAAATTATTATGTTGCTATATATAAAATTAAAATAAGTGATATAAAATGAATAATAAAATTTAAAAGGAATATTATACATGTCTAAATTAACTTTTTTTATTCAAGAAGATAAATAACAAAAATTATGAATTAGACTCAATGTAATGGATTTTCAATTCACTTTTTTTCTGTTGGACACATGCATTATATGCTACTTGTTTATTTTGTGTGATGTATATACATCCAATTGATGAAATATATGATTATTATGATGATTTTTTTGTAATTTAAATATCCATATAAAGTTAATTCTTCCATAATACTTATGATTAAAAATTTATAAAAGTTGTAAGGGATTATTTCTTAATGATATCATTATTCAGGATTGTTTATATTTAAGTATCCAATGGGGAATATTTCTCTTCAATTTAATATTTTATAAAAAAATACATAATTTATTTTACTATGATCATAAAAATATTTAAAATCAAATTTATAGATGATTTAAAATTTTCAAAATGGTTTTAAAGGGATCATTTTGTTGAGGTAATTTTTTATTTTTCTGTGAAAAATATGGAAGGAATGTTTTTATTTGACTTATATGGTATGAGTGGATTTTTTCAGCTTCATAAATCCTAAAAAATTTGAAGCATCCCTTAATATTTTGTAATTTTATTTTCAAATAATATGTTTCTATTTATATGTGTGCAACTTTTGGATGAAAGAATTAATTTAAAATGAAATGTTATTTTCCTCAATAATTATTTCACGTGATCATTCAAAATAATTTTTCATCTAATATGACATCCTTTAATGCTATATATTACTGATTGGTGATATAATATATTGATATCATACTTATTAATTATATATATTGATTTTTTTTATGGTTAGAAGATGATTTTTTTGAAACACATTTCTTTTACATGGGTAATGCTATGGTGAAATGTTTATGAAACCCATTTCTTTTCATTGGTTTTGATATAATGAATTATTTATGATATTACGGCACACATATGTGTGGTTTTCATTATGTGAAGTTTAGGGACTATATATTCTTAAAATTCATTGGGTAAAGTATTATATCTCTGGGTATTTCTATGGGAAAATGTCAATGTTCATGATCCGTTATGGGAAACAAGTTAATGTGCTTGATCTATTACAAGATACCAGTCGATGTTCTTGATCCATTATAGAAAACATGTGTTGATTCCTAATCTGATGGTTAGGTTAGTTAACCATTTCACATGAAATTATTTCTATACTTATTATTATTCCACACACATTTATGAAATGAAATTATAGTTCATGATTAAGTTTTTGTGAATTATAATTCTTATGATAAATGTATTTTGAAATGTTAATGATCTATATCATAAATCATATTTATTATCATTTTCATATTGGGTATGGAATTTTCATATTATGGTCATGACCATATAATATTATTATTATCATATTATTTTATATTATTATCAATTGATATCTACCTTACATACCCTTACTGAGGATATGAGCTCACCCACACATATGTTTCCAATTTCCATGTTAAAAAGGATGATACAAAATTAGTAGTGTTTAAAATGGTTTTATATGTGAGGAATTTTATGGGAGATGTTGATGATATAACTTGATGTATGTAAATATATATATATATATAATGGGTGATGATTCTGATCTTTATGAACTAGTTTTTCTAGATCCCCTTTTGTCAAAAGTTATCCATAATTCTCTAAAAGTATATACCTAAAAGTTATTTGAGCTTGTAAGTGATCCAATATTTCAATTTTAATTTTTATGTTTTTAATGAAAAAAATTTCATAAAATTTATTAATTTGAAATCTATAAATTTAATTTAACAATTTTTATCACCAAATTTGAAAGTTTAGGTTTCGGAATATTACAATAATTGTACGGAAGACAACCAAATAGAATTCATTCCAATGTGGGAACTCAAGAAGTGTATTTAAATTCATTAAATATTATATGAGATTAGTAATTAAATTTGTTTTTAAATAATTATGAAAAAATGACAACTTATTTATTTAAAAGTAATAAATATTTTTAAAAAAATATTTAAAACATAAATAATTTTCCCATTAATGGGAATAAATTCATTTCATGCATTGAAGAGAAAGATATTAAGAATTAAAAGAATTGTGAAGTTTTTTAATAGAAATTTATTGACATGGACACACAATTTAATATGAATGAATCTATCATTATGAATTATATAAACTAAATTATAAAATTCAGTAATAAGATGATAATAGAAAAGATATAGACATTAATTTAATATTCCTATTAAGTGAATTTTCAATAACCTCAAAGAATTTCTGCAAGGGGGTTTAAAGGTGTGATGGAAAAGTCCCATTCAAATTCATGGGTGGAGGAATTAAAATATTTATAAATGAATTATAATTATTAGAAATATAAAAATTATTAGATTGAAAATCTTAAAGATAAAATTATTTCAGAATTTTAACTAAAAATATCATGAGAGAATAATAGAATAATTATGAAAATACAGGGAGTCAACCATAAATTTTCAGATAAAAAATTCAATGTTATTGATCCCAATATGGATGAAAATATAGTAATTAAGATTTCTAAATTATATATTTTAAATAAATATTCATCTAATTATTAGTATTAATATTGTGGAGCCCTTGTGAACATGGAATGGAGTGGTTTTTTCAATAAATAATTCCATCACAAACAAATAATGTTAAAAATAATTTATTAGGGAAGTCAAACCACTCAAGGAAGAAAAAAACATAAAAAATTAAAAATTGTGGACTAATTATTGAAATCATGTGTCATGAACCTCTTTCAAGAGGGGGGATGGGATGGTAAAGTGGAGTGACCTTCCTTCTTCAAGATGAAAAAAAGATAATGACCTCTAAGTCCCACCTCTAATAGGCCCTGGGTTGGCGACCAACACCAAGGATATTCGAATCTCACAAAATGGGAGGCATTTCCATTTTTTATTGTAACGCCCCGAACCTAGTTACCCAGAGTCAGTGCATTATTACATAACATTGGCATGATCATGAGAAAGATCAAGTCTCGAAAGACCGATTAGTTTAGTAGCCTTGGAATAACTAGATACATCCATAAATTTTTACATTACATCATAAAAAAAACATCTTGTCTTCATATCCCCTCATACTATCCCTGCAGGTCATTCATAAATTACTTCTTCATAATCCTGGAAAAAAAAACATTGAAAGGGGTGAGCTCGGATGCTCAGTAAGGATAACATTATAGCAGAAGCTTTCATAAATAAGCATAAACACTTAAGGCAATTTATAACTAAAACAAAAGCCTTTGAAACTTGAACTTCAGCATAAAATGGCAAAGGTAAAATGAAATAATTCCATTTACTTACTCACATGGATATTCTACTAGTCGAATGATCACATGCAATATCAATAACCACTTTCATAATGATGGAATGCATAATGCCAGACTATCATAACCACATAGCCAAGGCCTCGTGCCAAGACTACAAATAAGATTTTGCCAAGGCCTTGTTCCAAGACACTAGTTTGTCTCATGAGACCTACCGATGCATCGAGGAGCTATAGCGGGCTCCACCCGTCACTTATTAAGTCCAATGCATTCCTCATATGAATAGGTTTAAGCATAAAATAAACATTCGTATTAAAACTAGCATACGAAATGTCAATACTTTAACCACAAACCATGAATGGTATAAAAATAGAACATCCATAGTCAAATATAACTCATTTGATACAATATGGAAGATTGTATTGTATCACATTAACCTAAATCATGAATAATGAAGGATGTTGACATAGATGAAAATAATCATCAAAACTATTTGAGAGAAATATCCCCCTTTTCTTGAAAACATTTAAAAGTCACACTATTTGTCAAGAAGCCATTTAAAAATAGATTTTTGAATCAAAGTGTCCCATACCACTTTGAAACCTTTTAAAAGGATTTTTAATTTCTAAACTTTAATGTCCATATAAATAAATCCTTAAAACCATTTTTAAAACATGGACATTAATGAGAAAGATTTAGATGAATAAGTCTTTAAAACATTTAAAAATGGTATTTTAGTTAGAGATTCTAACCAAAAGAGAGACACTTGAATGAAAATAATTGAGGTAATCAAAACTTTGTAATATCATGAGAATAAAGGGAATTCATGATATACTATGTCAAAGTACATTATATACACCACATAAAAGTGATTTGGTGTATATCAACAAAGAAGTCTCAATGGAATGTAAGTTGAGATGAAATCTCTCATAAAGGCCATATCCTTAGGTTAAGGATAAATCAACAACATAATTATGTGTGAAAAATATAAATACACTAAATATGATTGGATATTCAGTGTAAAACAATCAAAGTATATTCACACATATTCCTGTAAAAACAACACCAACGAATTGGATGTTTAACTCAACAAATGGTGAAAGAGTTAAAATTACTCTTATCAAATTCATATCAATGACTTGAGAATTTTAAATGGAGTGATTATGTGTATCAAAAGTATATCCACAGGAAGGGGAGTGGAAATTATGACATAATCAAATGAATAGTGATTCCACACATAATCTTGGGGTAATATAATCAATGAAATATGCGTAAAGCCAAATGAGTGGAAATTGAAATCTCAAATTCCCTTATTGATTAGGTAACTTAAGAAACAAACACCCATGAAAGAAAGATCATACCATGATGATGTAAATACCCATAAAATAAAGTATATTACACAATGAATACAATCATGGGTAGTACACATACACCACATGCAATAATTAAGTGGTGATCAATGGAATTCTCACGGAATTAAAAGTGAGACAAGAAACCCCTTACCACGTTAATCAACTGAGTCGCATGGCCAAAAGTTAATAACCACCAAATGATTTACAGAATAACATGAATATAAAGTGAATCATGATAATATATATCAAATGTAAGTACACAATACCCCACTTTCAATAATTTAGTAGCGAACAATGGAAATCTCACGGAATTGAAAGTGAGATAAGAGAATCCCTTACTTTGTACTTTTTCCTTGGTCGATGGTAGGTTTACCTCCTGTATAATGGTGAAATAATTGTTATTGAATAATACAAGAATCATTTACTTTAATATGATATCATATATGATCTTTTAACATTGATTTGTTAATAATATCTTAGAATTATCGTCATTTCAGGTGTTAACGGGTTCATTTTACTTTACATTCTTTGTTTTGTGAGCCATATTCGTTATTAATGGGATGTATATTATTCATATCCAGAATGGTATCAAGTCCTTAAACATCATTTTTAAATCATCAAATGATAATTATACTTGAATGGATACGATGGAGAATGAATCTCATCGCGTTCGTGGAGACGGTAGTCCGTACGTACGCACGAATACTACTTCCATTTAATTTTTATTTTAAAAGAATCGAATCCAAATGATACATAGGTATATTACTATTCCAGTAAAATATAATATTTTATATATGTTACTTAAGTTCATTAACACCATCCTTTATACGTTCCATGTGTGGTATGAACGAGTCATATCATTTTAAGGGGGCGGTAGTCCGCACTTCCTCAAATGAAATTATCGTATGTATATACAACATGAAACGAATAATTGTATGAAATAAAATGGAATTACAGAAGCTTATATATAAAATATATATCATTAATATCATATTTAATTACAGTGCCATCCAAATGGCCACCATGATAGGCGGTAAGATGTATTTGAACAATCATCGTTTCGTGAGGCGTTAGTTTGCCATCCACAGAAACATTATGTTCATCATCCATTAGATGGAGTTGTGTGAATGTGTAGTTTGAATCCTTCTTATAACAACATCCTAGTATATTGTGGATACTGGTGTTGTTACAAAAGAAAGGAAATAAAAAGAGTTTGGGGGTTGGAGAAGCAAAATAATTGAAAATAATTTAAGAGAAAATGTTACCTTTAATTTAGGTAACTCACTTTGGTTGGAACCAAAGGACTTCTTGAAATGCTTTCTGCCTAAGGGGAAGCTTCAAGGAGGAGGATAGGGATGTGGGGAGCTTAGTTGGGCAGAGTTTGGACGAGACAAGTGGCTTGAGAGGTGTGAGGAATGAGTAGAAGTGGTCTCCTTTTATAAGGGAGAGGAGGGGCTCTTTAGGAAAGAGTGAAAGTATTACTTTATAATATAATTATATTCGGTTTATAATGGTCCAAAAATCATTGAGGTCGAAGATAATATGACTCATATTCTAAATAACATCAACCAATAAGAATTGGACAGGTATTAGATAATATTTTAATCATTATAATCTTATTTATTTAAATGATTTATTAATGAGGTAAACATTGCATCATTATTGTGTCATTAATAATTTAAATTATTTGATGTCTAAAAATTATAAATAAACTATCATTCTGTAGGAAATCTTTTTAGATTTCTAATGAATATTTATAATCTAAAATCCAACATGTATAACCCTATGTAAAAATTGTTCTTTTAAAAGATGTAAGCTTATGCCATTTTTGTATTCATTTTAACTTAATTAAAATAAAGTGTCATTATCACTTTCAAGTGGATCAATGGGGTCCCAAAATTGACCCAAAGATGCCCTTGGTCGACCATGTATCAACCAATAGGGTTAAGACACGTTTTAGGGTAATTTAGTATTATTATAATATTATTTTTTAACCCTTATTTACCGGATTTACCCTTAACCATGGTAAATAAAATATTTACCGCAGTAATTATTCAAAATGTCTAAAAATAAAAGTTACCTATTTACACAATTTGAACATCCTGATTCCAAATATGGAATCCATTTTTCTAAATTCAAAACACAGAAGTGGCAGAAATTAATTTAAAATTAATTCCCGCTGTCAAAACAAAAAGCGTGTTTTTAAGAGATAATAACTATCAAAAGATTGACACTTGTTTATGTTCGGTTTAATTGTAAAATTATGTCCAATGACAAAAATTATATTAAATGGTAAAAATATATTCTAAATATACTTTAAAACCACTCAAATCTATAATTTATCACTATTAATTATTTTGATTAAAAAAGTTGTTTTTAATTAAAATTTAGTAATTTTTACTATTCATCAAAATATGAAAGTTATCCGAAAAGTACCAAAATTTCACCTTAGGCTAAATTTGATATTCCGAATTCAAAAATGAAGTACATTTTGAAATATAAAATATATATAATTTCAAAAAATTAAGTATTACTATTCATAACGGCTAGTTTGATCGGTTGTGGTGTGTGTTAAAACTCGAAGTTGCGTACAACACACGCTACTATTTTATTCAAAGGAAAGCGTACTGTGGAAGCTTGGGATGTTTTATTTTAAATTTTTTGATGTCCCCATTTAGTCAAAAAGTTTAAAATATTTCATTTAAAAAGGGTTCACTATTAAAAGTTGGTAAAACTACAATACTGAAGATGAATTTGTTCTTACATTATGTCTAAGAAACTCATAATATGGATTCTAAAATTATAAGGATTATATAAAGTTTAAAATTTAGTTAATACTATTCATAACCTTTTTTGAACGGCTTGTTTGGTAAGTCATGGTGCGCTTGAACTCGGTGTTGCGTGTAGTGCAAGTTATTGAATTATTTTGAAGAAATAACACACTATGAAATCTTGGGGTGTTACATTTATAGTAACTAAGACCAGGAGATAAGATGTATCCACCTCAAAACAACTCAAATACATATATATAAAAGAATCCAAAATCCATCCCATATGCATGTTTGAAGTAAAACTGCTAGAAAATACAATGAAAATATCCAAGGTGAATACCAAAATAAAAACCAAGCAGTGGCACAAAAACTTTTCCCAATGTCTGAGATAGTAAGATCCATCACGGTCTGCGTAATCTCCATGGAAACATGAAAATAATTTTATATATGCAGGGTGAGCCTACAAGTAGACTCTGTAGAAAAATCCAAAGTCCCTTGTGTACAATTGAAGAAGAAAACTAATGCCCCTATGAGAAAACATCAAACATAAAATCCCCCAACAAGGTATACTATCCACCCTAACCTCACCAAGCCACTCTCACCAAATAACGTAAGTAATGTAAAGTAAAGTATTAATCATGTTTATATTTGGGTACCACAAATTGCTTCCCACTAGTTAACTACTCATACCTAATGGAGAATTTTCTTACACTATAATGGTCTTCCACAAGCCCCGTAGTCACAACCTACCTGCACAAACCTATGCCACATACCACATCTCACCCGCCGACACCTGGGCCATAACCACATCACATCCTGCCTATAGGGACCTAGGAAAAAAAACCACATCCTCATCCTAAAGAAACCTAGGAAATTTTGAAATATCTCATCCCAAAGACACATGGTAAGAACACCTCACCCGCAGACACCTAGTCATCATAACCACACCATAATCTGCCTGAAGAGTCTAGGGCTACCAATACCAAGAAGAGGGAGCAAAGAAGATCCAATAACTATAAATCCATCCTCCCACCCGGATGTTGGGAAAGGGACACCCTCCCCCATAACAATGGGGGTGTTTGACATGTAGTTCTCAAAACAGGTGGAGTGCATATAGAAATAACAAGGAACTAAATGTATGTATGTATAGATACCAAACACTCATCCAACCTATGGGTTTTTAAAACAGACAATTAGACCACACAAAACTACCCTTGTAGCCACTTATAATGCATAACCACATAGACAAACACAAACTTAATTCATAACCCCATAAAATATTTTTAACTAATTATCATTCTATATTAATCAATTCATTAATTCATTCATTTATTCCATACCTACCCAGTGAACTACCAAAAAAAACACACCACAAGTGACAACATAACTCACACAGAGTTCACAAAATTCTTTCAAAACCTTATTCTAAAGGCCCACACAAGTTAACACAATCCTTCTTCAAAATTATCCCTCCCAAACCATCCTTGGAATCCCCACTACAAAAAAGTACCACATCCAACAAAGAAACTAAACTCAACCAACTAGCAGTCCCACTACATTAACAGACCATGCCTAATAACCATAACATAACCCATATTTAGTCCCATTTCACATCAAGTTCATCCATTCCAAAATCAATAACCTCTCAACCATGGATTCCATTACACCTCCCGTACCACCCTATACATGAAACCGGTAACAACCATAATCAAAGCTGTATCCCCACAATACAAACATACCACACCATACCCACATATCCATACACAACACACATCCACACCTATAAAATAAAGTGTATTCAGATTTGACCAACATTTTTCTTTATTCCACTTTCACAATTTAGGGGTGATTACAACACAAGTTTAATCCCAGGGAATCCATTTATTTAACCAGTTGTATGTGATTATCCAGATTTTAATATTTTCATCCATTCAATAAAGGATCAACAAAAAGTATAAATCATAACTCATGTACAAGAAAATACCACCAAAGAATACGATTTTAATAAGGATACTACCAATATGATTCACAATAGGGATCAAAGATAAAAAACAAACAAACATAATCAAAACCATCCCATTTTTCATTTATTTTTGATAAATTGGTTTCAATCGTACCCACAAGAAGACATCAATACACCCACCCTACATGATATACAATTAAAAGAGAAAAAAAGTAATTTTAACTAAGAAAAACAAAAGATCAACAATTACTTCTTGCGCCAAAAATAGGGGTGCACAAGTAACATGAAATACTCCAAGGAAAAATGGATCCACATCTATATTAGAGATGCCATTTTTTGGGGATGAAAGGTTCTGGTCATATGAAGAGAAAATGAAAACACATGTGGAAGATATAATCTCATCTTAGAATAGCCAGATCCTATATAAATTGAAGGAAATGGTTTCAAGGTCCATTAAAGTCAGATCGTGGTCAAGATTACACATTATGAATATTTCAAAGTCCCCAAAGCATTAAGATATTAATGATATAATTAACATCCTTTGAGATGCCTTTATAAATTCCCAAACAATATAAGTAACTCAAATACCTTCATCTCAGATGTAAAGGGGTGAAATTGGAAAAAATGGGAAGAATTGGAAATGAGTCACTGATGGGTGAGTCACCGAAACGAGTAACTGATAGAGATTCACCGACATTGAGTCAACGACTCTTGACTCATAGATTAGAGTCACCGATGTGAATCACTGGCACCACTCACTGATGCCTGACCCAAATATGTCTGACAGACCAACGCCCAACCTACCAATGCCTGACCTACTGACGCCTGACCTACTGAATCTATGTCCTACTAACACCATGACCTACCGACTCCATGACCTACAGACTCATTGAACTACTTAAGCATTCACCTATCGATTTCATGACCTACTGATATAATGATATAATGATTCCCTGACCTACCGATGCCCTGACCTACCAACACCCTGACCTACCTACAGAAAAACTGGAATTTTGGAAAAATCTTTAATTGATCTACCCTTTCCTCCCATGACACCCCAAACATTTGATTTTAAAAAAGTAATGGACTAGGTATGTCATTTCCATTATATAAGATACCTATCAAACTATTCTATCCCGCAAGAATTCAAAACCAAACCCAGAGGAAAGAGGTGTCTGAAAAACCACCACATAAGATACCTCTGAATGATAAACCACCCTGTGTTTTTCGAAAGCTGTAGTGAAACCTCAATATACAAGAACAACTACTCCCATATACTAGCCAAAAAATTCACAAGATACCCCACATAGAAAAAAATTATTCAGACACATGAAGTAGTGAAATACTTTCCTCCATGTTGTGATACTATTCAATCCGGGCAGCACTGACACACCCACATAGGTTTAATCACATCTAAATTAATGAATATTGATTAGGAATCTGGTCTCCTCCTTTTCACATGTTAGTCCTTCATCACACATTATGGAACAATTAAACAACCCATCTTATAGAAAACAAGGTTAAATCACTACATCAGAAATCAAAATACAAAAGAAAAACTCAAAACCACATTAGGTTCTGGGAACTCATCTACATATCCCTTTCCCAATTAATATTCTCCATGACACCATAGATACACAAAATTCAAAACAATGGGATGGTTCATCCATGTGGCACCTTATCCAGATGATTCTGGACCTCCACTACCCGCTCAACAAACATTACATCATCCTTGATATTCAACATTCCCCATTCAATGAAATGGGAGTCACTGTGATGATACCGAAGAATCTCAGAGACATGAAAGATGTTATGGATCCTCTCCAACTATGGTGATAATTCCAACTGGTATGCCACCTTGTCAACTCACCCAAACATCTCAAAGGGTTTGATGAACCTAGGAGAAATCTTGCTCCCTTTTCCAAACCTACACTACCCATGTTGAGGGGAAACCCTCACGAACACATGGTCCCCAACCTCAAACTACCAGGGCCTTATCCTGTGATTTTCATACAAATTATTCCTATCCTATACTACTTTAATTCTTTTAGAGACATGATTCACCTTCTATGTCATACTATGCTCCACATATAGACCAAGAACAACCACCTCCCTAACTTCCTTCCAACACAAAGGTGAATAACACAACCTTCTGTATAAATATTTGAATGGATCCATGCTAATAGTAGAGTGATAATTTTTGTTGTAAGAAAAATATACCAATAGAAAATGTTTCACCCAAGACCCACCAAAACCATAGGTGGTTTTTCATAGAAAGTCCTCCAACATTTGTATGGTCCTCTCTATTTGCCAATTTTTCTGAGGGTGGAGAGCAGTTCTAAGGAATAACTAACTACCAAAAGCATGCTACAATCCACTCCAGACTCAAAATTTAAAACTCTTATCCTGATCTGAGATGATGGATATTGGAACCCTATGTATCTACACCACATCCTCCACATACCACTTCATTAAGGCATCCACTATGCCTGACTCCTTAATTTCTAAGAAGTGATCGAATTTCATTAGCTGATCCACTACTACCCAGATTCCATCATATCCTCCCTGAGCCCTAGGTAATCCTATGTTGAAATCTATTGAGATTTCACCACACTTACACTTGGGACATCTAGGGGCTATAACAATACATAGTGAACATGGTGTTCACCCTTCACCTTCTAGATTAATAGGCACTTTGTAACAAACTCTTCCACTGCCCGCTTCATTCCGGGCCACCAAAACTACTCTCTCAAGATACGGTACATCTTGGAAACTCTTGGGTGTACCACTAAGGACTAGATATAAAACCCATAGAGAACTCCTCAATGCATCGCCACTTGATCAAATAGATTGTCACAGAACATCATCTGATTCTAACCATCCTTTGACCATCTCTCCATAGTATCACCCTAGTCAATGCGATCATACATCTGCTCTACATCCAAGTCTCCCCAATGTGACTCCTCCACCTACTACCTTTGATATTACTACACCATCATCTGAAATAGATAGATTATGCCACAATCCATTCCTGTATCTATGTATAATGAATCCAAATCCTCCATATCCCTTCAATCATCCACATTTTCCCAAACAACCTCCCTCTATGACTTCCTGGTCAAAGCATTGACCAAAATATTCATCTTTCCAGAGATGTAATAGATCTTGAAGTTGTAATACTTGAGAAAATTCATCCACCTATACTATTTAAAGTTAAAATCTCACTGGAAAAAGATGTACCTCATGCTCATGTGATCTATGAAGAACATAGAGTGGTCTCCACTGATGTAGGGCCACCACAAATTCAGCATGAGCATGACTGTGGCTAGATCTTGATAATGGGAGGAATAGTTACATTCATGGGGAAAAAACTTCTTAGACCCATAATAGATCAATCCTCACTATTGAATCAGAATACATCCCAATCTTAGGCAGGAAGCATCACCACACACCTCTAAATTCACACCTTATTTAGAACCACAACATCGAAGCACTGAAAAACTTCTCTTTTAGATAGATGAACTATCCCTAGTACTGTTTGATCCACAAAAAAGCTTTGCCATTTCTAGTTATAACCATAAACTGAGCTGCTACTTGAGAGAAACCAGGTAAAAATCTCTGGTAATTGCCTGCCAGACCAAGAAAGTCGTAAACTTACACCACATTCTTTGGTGATACTTAATAAACAACTTCCTTAACCTTCAACGGGTCCATTGATACACCCTAATGATACACCACATGTCCAAGGATATGGACCTTTTGTGCCCAAAAAATGAACTTGGAAAACTTCCCATAGAGAAAGTGGCATCGAAGAACTTCCACAATAGTTATGAGATGATCAGTATGATCCTACTCTGACTTTGAGTAGATTAGGATGTCATCGATGAACATGAGGATGAACCGGTCCAGGAACACATGAAAGAGAATTTTCATATTCCCCATGAACATAGTTGGGGTATTCATAACACCGAATGAAATAACCACGAACTTGAAGTGTCCATAACTACACATGAAGGTAGTATTTAGGATATGATCCTACTTCACCCTCAATTGGTGATATCCAGACCACCGATTGATCATAGAGAGACAGTTTCCCCCCTCAACTGGTTGAAAAGATTTTCTATCCTTGGGAGTGGGTAATAGTTCTTGATGGTTACCTAATTCAACCTTCAATATTCTATACACATCCCAATACCACTATATTCCTTCTTTGAAAACAATACTAGAGCACCCTAGAATGAAACAATGGGCTAGATAAATCCCTTATTCATCAGATCATCAACCTCATTCTTTAATTACCATATCTCAGATGGTCCCATTTGATAATGAACTATCAAAATTAGAGAATCACAGAGATACATGTCTATCTAGAACTCAATGTCATGCCGAGGGGGAAGAGTCACAATATCCTCAGATTAAGCCTCCAAGAATTCCCCAAAAACTATAGGAACACCCCATCTCATTATCCAAATATTCCAATGAAAACTCGATCAATAAGTAAGGAAGATTATTCACACACTGACTGCCCATCAGACAACTCCACTTGCTAAGGAATTCCACACGCTGTCTATCCATTTTTGAAAAAATGACTTTCTTTTAGAATTAGTCGATAAAAACATGCATGGAAAAAAACTAGTCGATGCCAAGTATGACACCGCATGGCTACATCTATAGAAAAAATAGATACCCACTAGAATGATATGACCCCAACATCAGTCTACATCCTGAGAAAACATCAAATAAGATGGTCTGACCTCAGTCCAGTGTACTCAAAACCTAGGGAATGAGATCTATATGTCTAGTCCAAGATCATGGGATAGACTAGGTGAAAGAGGAGTGTGAAGATCTTGAATCAAACAAAGCATAAGCAAGAGTACTGAACAAACTGATTATACTCCGAACGATATATGGACCCACTGGAACTTCTTCCTCTATGGTGTGCAATTGACCACACCCAACTCCTCTTCCCCTATACTATCATCCATCTCCCCAACCACACCCAATTCGGGTTCCTTGAAGAATTTCCTGAGGTCGGCCTCTGCCTTCTCCGTCTCCCCAAGGCGGTGCAGTAACCTCCTATCCCTACTGATGAAACAGCCTATCCAACTCCTACTGGGGTGGGTGCTGAACCTGTCCACCTTCACCATACTGAGCACGAACTGGGCACTTAATCTGAAGGTTACTATGGGCTACACCAGAAAAACACTTCGGTCCCAAGACTATGGAAAAAGTAGGAGTACCAAAAGGTTTAAAATGAAACTGCTGAGGTCGACTCCCCACTGGATGAAACCTCAAAGGCCCTAGCTCTTGAGACCTATTGCTGGATACCTTTCCCTTCGTAGAAAAATATTTTATCCCCTCTAGTGGTAGACCTCCTCGTGAGTGCATCCTCTCAAACAACTTCACCTTCTTCTGGACCTCTTGATATGTCACCAAGGTGAAGGGAGAAGATGCGTACTGGAGGGAAGGAAAATGTGCCTACTCTAAGAGTCTCACATGAGACTCCTTATCCAGAAAGCGATCCAGAGGAAAGCGAATAAGATCTTTCAACTTGATCCCCATTTAGTGCACTAACATACTAAACTTATGTTGGGAGATTAACTCTTGTATTTTCTCGGCCTTCATGGTCGAAGAAAGTAATTCGTCCCAGAACACCTTATAAAAAATGATGCATAGAACATTGGTCTCCTTCCTCTCCCCCAGGTAGAGTGTCCACCATTGATGTGTAGCTATCCTCATCTAACTAACTGCCAACAAAACATAGTTCTTCATTGGAGACTGAATCAGGATAAAGGAGATCTCAAGATCCTCATTCCATATATCTATCTCTATATCTAAAACAATATCTTCGTACCTTCCTAGATTTTGTTTTTGGAAATCACATAATGTTATCTAGCACTCGTTTTCCTCCTCCTCTGGATCAACCCTCTGCCGAAAAATAGGATTGGATTGCTGAGCCTCTACTACCTGAGCTGCTCGTGGATGATGACCACGTTCCATAAAGGAATGGTAAACAAGGAACTCATAATCACAAGTAGTATGGAATTTTATTTAGGGTTCATTTTAACTTTTTATTATTTAATTTTCCCAAAACTCCGAACTCAAACAAGAACAAAAGTCATCATGATGCATGTAACTTTCCTAGGGTATCTACCCCACAAATGACATCACCTCACTTGGTCATTAAATAATCTTAGAGTCCTTTCACCGGATCAGGGGGGATAAATTCATGTGTCCTATTTGGTCTTCCCTGTCCTATGTCATGCACCATGATTACCTATCTCGGTTTCCCTACCATCCCATGAAGTCCTCATTGTTCCAAACTCCAAACTCCATAATATCTCTCAACCACCACCTCTGATACCATTTAGTCATGACCCTCTTTCTTCAAGATGAGGGAAGGGATGTAAAAGTGACATGAACATACATCTTCAAGATGAAAAACAGATAACAAACCCCGATTACCACCTCTAATAGGAATCTGGGCAGTGACCCACACAAAGTGTATTCAAATCTCACAAAATAAGAGGCATTACACTTTTAATGGTAACCAAGATCAGGAGATAATATTTATCATAATAAAAATAACTCTAATAAATATATGTATTAAAGAATCCAAAATCCATTTCACATTTATGTTTAAAGTAAAACTGATTGAAAATAAAATTAAAATATCCAAGGTAAATACCAAAATAAAAACTAAGAAGAGACACAACAACTATCCCCAATGTCTAAGATAGTACGGTCTATAACAGTCCATGTAATCTCCCTATAAACCTTAAAATAATTTTATATACATAGGGTTAGAATACAAGTATACTCATTAGGAAAAGCCAATGTCTCTCATGCACGAGTGAAAAATCATACTAATTCCCGTACGATAAAACATCATACCCAGAAGTACCTAACATGGTATAATATCCACCCCAACCTCACCAAGGCATGCCCAAAAAATAAAAAAGTTGAGTAATGTAATTTAGTAATAACATTGATATTTGGGTACCCAACACAACTTCCCACTAGTTAAATACTCATTCCTAATGACAGACGTCCTAACACTACTATGTTCTTCCCTAAGCCCTAATGTCACAACCTTCCCGCACACACCTAGGACACATACCACATTCTTCTCTTAGAAACCTAGGCCACAACCACACCCACACATAGACACCTGGGCCACACAACCACAACCTCATATCAAAGACACAGGGAAAGTATGACATATCTCATCCCGATGACACTTGGGAAGCACAACTCCCCCGTAGACACCTGGTCCTCACAATCGCACCTGACTCTGCCCAAAGAGTCTAGGGATACCAATTCTAATAATATGGATAAGAGAACTTCCAATAACCATCCATCCATTGTCCCACAAGGATTTTGGGAAAGGGAACCCCTCCCTTATAACATTGGGGGTGTTCTGTACATAGTGATCAACATAGGTGGAGTGGGTATAGAAATTACAAGGAACTACATTTATATATTTATAGGTACCAACCACTCATCCCAACCTATGGCTTTAAAAAAACATCCCGCACAAAAATACCCCTGTTGGAACCTCTAATGTATAACCACACAACCATCCACAAAAAAATTCATAACCCAAACTAGTTTGTTTAACCAATTATCATTATGCATTAATCAATTTATTTATTTAATTATTTATTCCTTTTATACCTAGGAAACTACCAAACAAAGCACACCAAAGGTAACATCATAACCCAAAAAGACTTCAAAAAACTATCTAAAAACTATAGGATAATGGACCACGCAAGTTAACACCATACTTCTTCAAAATCATCCATCCCAAACCATCCCCATGATCCTCGGTTCACAAAAAATAACCACATCCAACAAAACAACAAAACTTAACCAGCTTTCAATCCCTCTTCCTGAATAGACCATGCCCAAAAACCATAACACAACCTAGATGCAGTCCCACTGCATAAAAAGTTCATCCATTCTACAATCAAAAACCTCTCAACATGGGATTCCATTACACATCCAATACCACCCTATACATGAAACCCGCAACAACCATTGCCAAAGATATAGCCCCTCTGCACAAACATACCACTCTATACCCATAAAGCCATACAAGAACACACAAACACACCTATCAAACAGAGTGTATTCATTTTTGACCAACACTATTATTTTATTACACTTTCATAATTTAGGGGTGATAAAAACACAAGTATAATCCTAGGGAATCAATTTATTTAATTCGGTGTACGTGATTAAATAGATTCTCATATTTTCAACCATTTAATAGAGGATCATAAAATAGTATAAATCCTCACTCATGCATAAGTAAATACCACCAAACACCTTGAGTTTTAGAAGGATAATACCCTTACAACTCACAACATTGATCAAAGATAATAAATAAATAAACAAAAACCATAAAAACCATATAATCCCTCATTTATATTTGTCAAATTGGTTTCAACCATACACAAAAGAATACATTAGTACACCCACCCCACATGATACACAATTAAAAGAGAGATGAATTAACTCCTACATGGAACAAAAGACAACAAAAAATTCCCCATTGTGCAAAAAATAAGGGGTTCACGAGTAATATGAATGAATTTAAGGAAAAATGGATCCAAGATTATAGTAGAGATGGCACTACTATGGGAAGAATGGTTCTGGTCACACGAATAGAATATAAAAACACACTAGGAATAGAAGATCTCAGATTAGAAGAGATAAATCCTATATCAATGGAACCAAATAGTTTCAAGGGCCATTAATATCCGATCATGGTCAATATTACACAATCTGACTATTTAAAAGTGCCCAGAGAGTTAAGATATTAATGATATAATTAAAATCCTTTGAAACTCGTTTAGAAATGCTCAAACAAGATTGGTAACTCATTTAACATAAAATAAAACATATGGGTTTGAAACTAGAAAAACTGGGAAAAACTAGAAATGAATCATCGATGGGAGATTCATCAAAATGAGTCACCGACATTGAGTCACTAACACCTAACTCATCGATGCGAGTAACCGGTGTGACTCACTGACGCCACTCACTGATGCCCGACCTACCGACACCCGACCTACTGATGTCTGACATACCAATGCCCTAACTTACTAACACCCTGACCTACCAATGCCCTAACCTGTCGAAACTATGACCTACCCACACCTGGAGCTACCAATGCCTTGGACTACTAACGCCCTGACCTACCGATGAAAAAACTGTAATTTTGGAAAACTCTTGAAATGATCTACTGTTTCCTCCCAAAACACCCCAAACACTGGATTTTGAAAAAGTAATGGATTGGGGATGACCAGGACATTACATCATGTCTCAATCATTGGAAAACATTCAAGGATGGTGTAATAAATTGTGATAAAATAATAATTTGTTCATACTATTACACTTTAGTCACTAAATACTAATTTTAATGTTAAGTTAATATTTTTGAAAAATGAAAATCAAAAGGAAAAGTAATATATTTTTTATGTGGAAGTAAATTAATATAAAAAAGAATAAGAATGGGTTTTGCATAGTGTATGTACATCACATATGAAAAATGATTCAATCCTCTTGATGGAAATAGATAATTGAAAATAAGATTTAGAGAACATTAGAAATAATGGGCCATAAAAGATAAGAGGATTTTATTTTGTTTCCATTTGATAGGAAAAGTAAATAATAATGATATCCTAATTATAGATGGGTTAAAAAATATGATAATAAATGTGTGTCCGTTAATTTATATTGGAAATTAATGATTTTTATAAATTATAATTTCATGGTTAAGAAACCGAATGATAGATATAGGTCGAATAGATGATACATAACCTAGGGAAACATATTTAATGTTTTTAGTGATTAAATCCCATAAAACACTAAATTTCATGAAGAAAGTCAATTATGGCATCAAATACATGGAAACCCTATCCAAAATAAAACTGGAAATTGTATCCACTGAAATAATTTTTATTTTTTATCTATATTAAATAAATAAATAAATTATATATTTTTGATATTTCAAATTGGAAATATCATTAATTCCCTAAAAATAATATAGATATTGAAACATTTTATATCTTCCACCTCATTTATTTATTTTTTTATGTTCATACAAAAAAAATCTATAAATACCGATACCAATATTTTTTATTTTATTATTTAATTCACTCAAATTAAATTAATTATCATTATATAAAAAAATTCAGAGGCCCCAATGATGGTTACAAGATTCAATTGATGTATAGAAGAGTAGTGTGATTTCCCCATGAAGAACTTTCTGATGGATGAAGATACTGAATACACAAGTCATAAACATATATTCATATCATTAAAATAAAGGTATTCATAATGAATGAAGAGAACTATATACACCTAAATAATATGGTATAGTTGAATAGAATTATATGAGTGTAGAGGAAATTTATCACACAATGATGATGAAGTATAATACTGCATGTTTTTTGGATGTATGAAATTATTATAATGGTTTATATACATAATCATTATTTATATTAACCCAAATAATATATTTAACTTCATGTGATGTATTTATGAATTGAATTGAGATAAAAATACTTAAAGGTATTTGTTATCCAATGTATTATAATGGAGAAATGTGAAAATCTATAGATGTTTTAGAAGATTGGGGTTGAAGGTGTTGTCATTAGTAATACTCAAACTATACGAAGATACCATTGAAAGAATAGAAAAACTAGAATGATTATTAATAATAATGTTGTGAATGTGTTGGAAAAATCAGTGAATAATGATGCACATCATGACTCTAGTTTAATAAATAATGATTGTGTTATAGAATTTATTGAGAAGAATGTTGAATATTCTTGATATAGTTGAAATTATATTGAACTATTTGTTAAATATGATAATTATACAATGAATATTTTTTAAAGAAAATTTTATTCAACTCATTTTTGGTTGGGAATGTAATCAGAGTTCTAATGTTTCATTGGTGGGAAAATATGACATATTTAATCTAAGAGAACCATGTAAAAAATGAAATATGACTCATTATTTTCATAATAAGATCTATATGATGTGAAATATTATTTTAAGGATCATGACTGGATTGATTTATTGAGTATTTCTTATGATGGTATCAATATGATTGATACTTGGGAGTTGGTTCTTAGTCAAATAATTATGAATTATATCTGTTCCATATTTATGTTTCATAAAAAATTTAATTAGAACATAGAATGTATGAAAAATAAGTCAATATTATGGTTTATAATTAATTCATATGTGTACAGAATAGATTTTGATGACACATTTTCACTATCTTATAGGCTTAAAAGAAATAGGGTTTTAAATGGTGTCACTAAATAGTGATGAAACACATTTTTCAAAACAGATATCATTTCAAAATTCCCTAATAGAGAACATGATAAGAAATTGTATATTTTAAATCCTAATGTACTAATTCATAAATATGTTAAAGGATATAAATAATTGTTAACAAAATTTATGTATCTCTTAAAAAATGAACCAAGGGAATGATACTCAAATTTTTATTCATTATTGAATATAGTAAAATTCAATAAGGTAAGAGCTAAAAAACTACTTAATAATACATGATCTAGATGTTTCTATAATTATTCATTATTATGAATATAATATAACCATTACAGGAAATATAGATTTTATTTTTGATTAATTAATTTCACAACTGAAAGAGATGTTTTATATGTCAATGTTTAGAGATATGGAATTTTTTCATCTTGAAAATTTCTCAAGATAGAGAACATGCCATTTTTTCACAGGATAAGTATTCATGGGAACTTATGGATAAGTTTAATTTAAATAATTAAATTCCATATTCCTTATAAATTACAATGAGAGAAACTCTATCGTTAGTTTGAGATAGAAGATAAATTTACACATGAGAGATCAACAAATTAATTCAAAGTTTATTCTAAATAAGTTGGTGAACATATTTTGTTTATAATACCACATTATATTCTATAAATTAAGGTTTACCACATGAATCACATCATATTATTAAAAATATAATACTTACATACTTTAATGGAATAAGTAATAATGGATTAAAATATAACAAAAATGGACTATTTGATCCTTTTTGATATGTAGATACAATTTGGGAGGAAAAAATTGATGATATATGATAAATATATGATGGATTATTCATTCATGGATAATGTTGTGTAATAAGTTACACAAAGAAATATAATTTTGTAACCTTGAGTAAAACCTAGGTTGATTATTTATCTATAAAATATAAAATATACCAGTTACTATAAATGAAAACATACCTTGATGATAGTATGGTCAAAGTATAGATAGAAATTCTTATGGGTTGTAATAATTATATTATAATTAATTTATTGAGAAATTTGGTTTAATAGTCTCAATTAGTTATCTTTTATACCAACAACCACATTATCAATGAAATGGTATAGATAGGAGTGTTAATGTTTGGGTTTGTTCTAAACAAATATAATATTATGGATGTGTTTAATAAAAATTGTAATTTTTTTAATAAACAACATCAATTATTTGAATTAAAAATTCATATTGTTTAGGTTGAGGTTTTTTCCCATCTCCACTATAAATTATTCTACAACTATTTTTTATATTGGTAGAAGATAAAAATATAAATAAAAATAATATTCATTTTTCCAAATTAGGGATTAAATGTATTATTATGGTTAAGTATATATTTTTTATTTGTTATTATACATAGATATTGTTTTCTATATAATGATATCAAATTTTCGATTAGAGTGATTAAATATTGAGAGACAGATATATTGAAATTGTGATTTATGTTCTATGGTTTTAAATAATCTAAATTGTGAAAAACAAGTAAATAATTAGAAATCTTCCTGCGAAAAAGATAGAGTTATTTTTCAAAAAATAAAGTATTGACTTGAAGATGATTTTCCTAATTGATGGTGTTTTTTTGAGGGAGAGGTTTTTGGTAATGATGTTCAAATATATATTATTTTTTCTGCTGTATTTTTTCATCCCATTTTCCACTCTATAAATCATATGAAATTTTATGTACATATTGAAATTTTATTTAATGTGAAATAAATCCATTTTTTTGTATGATAATTGAATAGTTTTTTAGTTAGAATAAGAATATTTTGGTATGTTCTATTATTAGAGTTGAAGTCAAAAAACAACTATGTTCTACAATTATGATGTGATTTTGAGAGAAGGAAATTATGTTTAAGTATAAGTGTTCACATCATAACATATTAATCAATTGTTTTAGAGTATTTCATTGGATAAAATCTTTGAGTTGATTCAATGTTAATAATTACACAATATATGTTATTTCCCTATTATTTCACACTAAAATTAAATGATGTGTTAATTTATCCCACCTAACATGAATATAATTCCCTATTGGTTTAACTGTACCTTTTCAAGTTCAAAATGATTATTATAATAAATGTGATTGTTCTTTAATACATACGTATTATGTCAAGAAGTATCAAATCAGATCATAATGATAATTAAATTGAGTTAGAAACACTGAAATATACCTACATAAATAAATTTAGTTATATGTGAAACAATTTTATTCCCTGGGAGATAAATATTATTCCATGAAGTACCCAAATTTATTCATGGTAAGGAGGAAATGAAAAATTATTGATAATTAATATTAAATTCTTTAATATATCATGATATAATGGCAATAAGTCACACTATAATTACAGTAGTTGTTTTTTAGTAGTAAATTAAAATCACAATGGTTTCATAGTGGACACCCTCCTCACATTAAAATATGTTATATGGTTTAAATTCTCAATGATATGATGATGATAATTATTATTAATTGTTGAGTTCATAAAACTAATTCCTTAGAGTATTTAATGAATTATAATGATCACTATGAAATCATGAGTGATCTAGTGTATTTAAATAAAACCCACGTTTCTTAAATATACACACATATGAATTTTAAATTTTAAATTTTATTGAATACATTATGGGGATATGAAACATTAAAATATAGATAAAATAAATGAAATATAGTGAAGAGTAAGATAATAAGTGAAAATAGAAGGAGTTCATTACCCCTATTGATTAATATTTATTCAAATTTAGGTAATTAAAGGTGAAGGATAACATACAAAACACAATGAAATTATAGAATTATTAAATAATATATTTTATTATATTTTTTATATTATATTAATTTTTTGTAATGAAGAATATTATTACAGATGAGAATAAAATTTATGTATCTTGAGTTGTAGGATAAACACTTTATGTTGTAAACATTACTATGAGAATATTGGATAACAAGATCATGGTTTTATAGGACCATTCAAATGATGTAGGAATTTATTATAAATATTGAACATTGTCAATTGTTTGTGTCATTTTATTTTTCACATATCAAACCATTCAATGAATATAATTAAATTATCATTATTTACTATAATATATGATGAATGATTTTAATGGTGGGAGTATAATTTTTTTGAAAGGGTTCACTAATTCACTATCTCAAAAAAGTTAGTTTTTTTAATAGGCCATTTCATAAGGATATCCCACCATCAATTATATATAGAATAATAATACAATTGTGGAATGATAAATAAGATATCTAAAATCACTTTACTAGTAATTAAATAAGATCAATATGGAATAAACATTTCAAATCACATTCCATTATAAAATCAATATAAAAATAATCTATAAACAATATTTATAACCACTCTTCCTTTATCTCCAAACTCTTTATGAGGTTGTTATTTTATTCCATGAGTTAAAAAAACAATGAAATCCATCTAAAGTGAATATAATATTTAAATTTATCTATTTGAGGTCTTAAATAAAATTTAATTTAAAATATTTATTTTTTTGGAAAAATATATATATTATTATTTTTTTCAATATATTCTAGGAAACACTCAACAAATAAATATCTCCCAAAACAAATACAAAATGTATAATAGTGGAAAATAAAAAATAAAGGGTGGGACCATTCTTCATTTTTGGTTGAAGCTTCCAAGAACCATAAGCAACAACATAATGATATTTCTTAAGAATGAAACCCACTTACTCTTAAGTTTCATCGTATAAGATTTCAATCCCTTCACAAAAATGAGGTTATATTAACATAAGATCCATATTAATTTATTTAATCTCATGGAATGCTGGTATAAATTATATTAAACAAAAGAACATGACATCTTTTTTGTAAAGTATATAATGAAATTATAAATAATAGATAAATTTAGAATTAAAAGGAAAAAATATCCTCTATGAAATATGTATATTTTAGAAACATTTGAAGTTTCCTTCTAGGATATTACTACTTATTTTTTTTAACATTCTAATGTGACTGTGTCTATTGATATTATTTTTCAAAAAACGTTATTTACTTTATCAATATAGTATGTATTTAATGTTTTATATACAATATATTTTCTCATAATGTCACAAAAATAATTAGAATATATCTAATTTATTTTTATTTATATTTCACACAATACCAAATGTTTTCCCTAAATACAGCCTTGAATGATATCTATATAGGATAAAATATCATATTAATTATAGATATAAATAATACATTATCAATGTTTAAAATGATTCTTAATATCGCCAGTTGAATATTTAAAACCAAATGTCATAATATTCTTTAGTTTCACTTGAATATAATGATAAATATAATGAAATTTAATCATTAAAAACCAAATTTATTCATTATGTGGATCAAATTTATTATTAATTCAGTGAAATGGGTAATGATTCTTAATAGTAACCTAATTCCATGTCTAACTGCCAGAACAAAATAACATAATCTCATAAGTCTTATTGAAAAACTTGAATGGGGAAACCCAATGATAAGTTTAATGTATAATTATCCATTACCCTATTGATATTCCTACTAATTTTTTAATTCACTCATATTGATTTTAAAAATATTATATGAAGAAATAAATATCATTCCAATTGTATGAAATGATTTTATAAGAAATCCACTTATGAATTTAATGGTATCCCAATGAAGTCATTAAGAAATGTATTATGAATTTGAACCTATATTAGAGGGAATATTGAACCCTCTATACCTTTTAATACTCTATTTTTGAAACTTGTAATCTTAGTGTAAAGGGATTTATCTTTTGTATGATCATGTCCTTCAAAAACTTCTTGAAAATCACATACTCTATAGAGTGTATACTGGATTCCAAATAGATATAAAAATAATACATTCCATTTATATAATTTGATATGGATTCATGATATAGGTTAATTAGTCTATTAAATTTTTTTATTCAAAATAACTCATTTTCCATAAGAAGAAACCATATGATCTTAATGTGGAAACCTATTTGTCTCATATAATTTTTCCCAAAAAAAAGTTATCATGAATATTTTTTTGGGTGATTATTCACCTTTTACTTAATGAAAATATTGTAATTGAACATATATAATGAATTAATAATATCAGGAATCAAATAATTATATTTTAAGTTAGATGATACACAAATATACCTTAAATATTAATAGGATGATATTTGATATCAACAAAATAATGTTGTACTAAAAACTTATTTTTTAAGACCACAACTAATCCTAGAGAATGATTTCCCTTCTATAATGATGAAATATATAATTTAACCAAGACAAAATATTTTCACTCCTGGATATAGTTTATCAGTAAGTTTTTTACCCAATGTTGAAAACCCACTCTACTCAAAAAAATATTGGTTTTTAGAATCTTCTTCTTGATATTATATAATAAAATATAATACTATAAACTGTAATGATGTGTAAACTAATCACATAAATTTAAATTCATCACATTGAATGTATAATATAGGTTTATATACTCTTGATTTTACATTCAAATACTAGCTCGAATGGCCCGAAGGCCTTCTTTTTTATTTTATTATAGATAATCCCCCTTTTAAGGGTTGAAGGGGAACCCGTACATGACCCGTAGGCCCAAGGCACAATGCCTGACATGACCCGAAGGCCCAGAGGCATACCATGCCCAATACATGACCCATATGCCTAGCCCACTAGAACTGCCCCTCCCCAACTTCTGTATCATTGATTTCATTTTAGCTCCCCACCTGCATTGCCGATCGACTATCATTGCCCCATAAAAAGCTTCACAGTGCCTGGTCCCGATAGCGGTTGCCATACCCTCTCATTCTTCCAATCCGGTTAGCTATGCTTCTGGTGACTGCTACTGGTGCTCTGATCCTCATCTAGGGCCTGCTCTGTGTGAACTAGGCTACTTCATGGAATGTAATGGCTCGAAGGCCCTATGGTCCGAATGCCTTATATGACACATTCAAACACTATAATAACCCATAAATAGGTTTCATCTATTGAATCGATCATCTAATCCCTTAAATTTTATAAAATCCAACATATCTTGAGTATCCTATATTATTTGTTTAGAATGGTTGAATTAAAAATAAAAATATTTTAATGGATTCATTAAAACCATTCTAATTTTCCCAGATTTATATTCTTCATCTATACTAATACATAAAACAAAGTAATGTATATTAGTAAATGTTGTTTTATAGTCTAAAAATATCATTGATCCATTATTGATACTATTAAAATCATAAATCATTCTAAAATGTACAATTTTAGGGTAAAATTTCTCAAATAATTAATCTTGAAGTATAATTTATATAATACTAATATGATCTTTAAATTAAATAATTTCATCCAAATATCTTTGATAACCCCCTTACAACAAAAAATTAGATAAATGGGTCAGGTTTTACTTTTGAGTCTTGATAGCTTATATATGGGTTATATATGGGCAATTAAAATTTTAAATTATTGAGGGGATAAATAAAAAAAATATTTTATGGGGGTTGAAATTTGAAAACCATCATAACATTAGAAATTTTGGGTAATTTAAGGTGTGATACATACCATATAATTCATTGTATATTTGAAATCATATATTGAACCTATAGATAAAATACATTTCTGGTGGGCGGAACATTCTCATTAACATCATACATATTAATATGTGTTATGATCATTTAATATAATATTATTTTAAATAGAATATGAACTTAATTTTTTATTCCATGGAATATATTCTAGAATTTTGGATAACATGGAAATAGTCGATTCGGAACCAGAGATCATCTATCAAATCATTCTTTTCATAAAGTCAATTTATTATTTAAAACATAATATTCATCCTTATAAAAATATATGTCAAATTTAAATTTTACGTATTTACATAAAACTAATTTTTTAAAATATTTCATACATAAATAAACAAATTTTTAATTTATATTGACCAATTCATCCCAAAAAATAAATAATAAATAATTTTAAATTTTATTATTGTTCTAGTTATTAAAATCCATTATATGATTCCTATAATAAATTAATGTTACAAAATAAAATAAATAATAAGTTTTTCTATGAAATATTTTCTTATAAATAGACAAATACACATGATATATGAAGCTTAAAGTAATAAATCCATATTTATAAAGTTATTTAAAAATAACCTTTGTAAACTTTTGCATTGTCAAGAAATTCAAGGTTTCACCAATATTATTCTCACTTGAAATATTTATAGGCTATTCACTAAATTTGAATAACCAAATCATTGACATTTTACTAATTTCTAAGGGCATATGTGAGTTATAATAATATTTTGTAATGACATTAACCATATTAGCAATTGATATGACCAGAATTTCCAAAACACCTCTACAAAAACACATAATATCAAATTTTTTGATTAAATGTTTATGAATAATTTTGGTATGATTTGATTTAATTTATTCAAATATATTATTATGAAAACAAATTAAGATACACCAAAAATTTTCATTCCCTTAAATATTTTAAAATACAATTATAAATCTATGAACTAATCCTACCTCTATGACATTAAAACTTATTATACAAGGATACTAATAAAAATTTGAATTTGAATATAAATTCTTCATTAAGATATCAATATCCAATAACACATATACTGACCATCAAACATGTTAAAAAATGAAAAAAAATTAAATATACATAATTAAAAGGAATAAATGAATGTATTTAACGTAAATTGAATCAATAATCAAGAGGCACTTAAAAAGGAGAATTTTGGATAGGCCTTGTAATCCTCATCCAAATAATCAATATAAATTAAAAAATGTAACCACATTAATATATTCTCACTTTACTATGATCTCTTATGCTCTTATGAACTATCTTTATATGGGTCACATATAAGAATGTATACATACCTCATTGGGGGACACCTATAAGATGTGAATATATCAGAACTTGCAGACAAAAACCACTAGAAACCTACATATCTATTGTATAACCACATGTATAATGAAGGGAAAAAAATCAAGTTGAGAAGATTTTACATAACAAAAAAATGGATACAAAAGTGATAAATATAAATAGAAAACATAATACTAAGGATTCAGATCCCATATCCCCTTTCTCTTATAGTGGATCCAAATATACCTACTTTCATTATACCCCGGAATCTAATAAAAATGATCGGAATTAGAGTTAGTGAACCTTTTTACTCAACCAAAATTAAAATTAAATTTATATTATGTGTCAAGTAACAATCCATCCCATCTCATTGGTAATAATAAAGTGTATATAGATCTATAGAGCCTTTAATTCTTTCAAATATTTAACAACCTATCAACCACTATCTAATATATATATTTTTTTATATAAAAATAATACAATGTTACCAAAATTGTATTAAATAATTTCAATGAACACACACATCTATAGATCAACTATTATAATACAAATATTATATAGGATAATAATTCATGTAGAAGAAAAACAAAAGATAACAATATAATATAAAAAATAATTAAAATAATAAACATTTCTTGCTGGTGGCCAATTAGGGACTTTACAACCAACTCATTATTCATGTACAAGGAATATATTTTTTAGAATTCATTTTCAAATAAAATATATATATTTTATAAATATGACTCATAAAAATTTCATGCATATTTAAAAATATATGATTACATTGTACAAATAGTGGATCCCCTATAAAAAACATTGATGAACCATCTTTTGAAAACATAGGGTGATTATTATGGAATTAATTTTGTGTCATAAAAAATATATAATATAATAATTTATACAAAATCTTTAGAAATAAAAAGGAATAGTAATATATAATAATTTTTTTATAATTGTTTCACCAACAATTATTCTCCATTAAATTATAACATTAGTGAATATAAGTAGAATAATATATATGTTTAACCTAAAAGTAATGTAGATAGGGGTTCCACTACATGAAAAAATGAGTTCTGTCAAGTAGAACATGTTATGATGATCCTATATTTGATTCAATATAGGGACAATATCAATTACATGGTCAATAATTTTGATTAGTGATTGAAAAATAAACATATTATAAATATGGATACTATAGTGAAAGAGTGTCTGGGATATCCTATAATACCATAGGAACCATATTCACATGCTATGTGACAGCATTTGTTAAATTTTAACTTAAACACTTTCTATTGCAGACATTATTGAAAAAATAATATAATTCATATCAATAGCCAATATAATCCAACCAATAACTCAGGGTATTAACTATAAATAATTATGTCACATAAGAAATGACCAGATATCCAATACCCATCCATCGATTAATCAATAATTACACTATACCAATACCTAACTACTATAATTATATTCATAGAAAATTTAAAACATTGTGGTTATTTGTATAGAAATATTATCTTATAAAAGTTTATTATTTAATGTCTTTGTAATGTAAATTTCAAGTAATGATATATTTTATTACACTATTGATTATTATTTTCAATCGGTAAGATAAATTAAAATGGTTGATAAGTTATATAATATTCATGGTTATAATATCATGATACTTCCTTGTATATCTTATGGTATTATATCTGACTATAATTATTAATTAATATCATAGTTTTGGAACAACTTGTAAATGGTTTGAGGAACATATATGAAATTCAATGAATGATACCATCCATATGAAAAAATATGGTCTGATCATACCAATGTTATTTTAATCAAACAATTTCATACATGTATATTAGATTTTTGTGGTTCTTGGAATTATCATATAGCTTCTATGATGCCGGTGTTAATAAATAAAAATATTATTCTTTTAATATTGATTAATTTCATTTATTATAGATAATAAAATTTTAATCATCATTATATTGGATTTTGGTTTGTGATTTATTTGAAATTTGTACTTATACGGAGTATAAACAAGATAATTTAGGTTAGTAGATCGTGATGTGTCTAGTAATAATTAAAAATAAGTATAATATTAAGTAAATAAAAAAATCTAGAATCTAGGGTTTTTTGGAATCTTGATTTTCATTGTAACTCACCAAAATTATGATATCAATGTTTAGGTAATAATGGAAATTAGTTTAATGTTTTGTTGAATTATTTCAGATAAAAATGAGGTTATGTGATCATTTTACCATTTAGAATAACCCTAGAATCACAATATAAATAATATTGTTTTCATGTGTCCAATTCATAAATAAGAGTGCGATCCATCTTATGTATTCAACATTGATGTTTTAAAAATAGCGGATGTTAGTACTCTATTAAATATCAAATGTATATCATCAATTTTTTTGTAGGGATATTTTTCAGAATAAAAATTTCCATGATATCATTTTTGTGGATAGGCCATCAAACGAATCTTTATACATGTAAATGATATTTTGATAATATGTATCAATGTTTTAATTTGGTTAGTGGTGACATTTAGGGATTTTTCTTATAGAGGAAAAAAATTAAAACATAGAGTTGATAATAGAATTAGGTTTTATAGGTTGGATATGAATATAAATTCTATTGTATTTAATTTATAATGATTTAGTAGGATTATAATTATATGATTAATTGGGGATTTATAATATTTTATAAGGGATAAGTAAACAGGTAAAAAAACTATTTTCTATTATAGTCCTCCAGATTCATTGTGGGTTTTATAAAGATTTCAATAGTTATTTCTATAGAGATGAATATATTGGGATACCAAAATGACATGGATAACCAACCAACATGATCATAGTATATATTGAGGGTTTAGTAGGGGTAAAAAAATTATATATTTTCTAGACTACCCTTTTATTGAAGAGTATTTTTTTCATTTTGGGGACTTGATATTTAGAAATTTAATCAATGTTTTTTCTTCTAAAATTTTATAACACATAGTTTTATTTTTATAAAATATATCACAATATCATTAATATATCATGATGAATATAAATTTTATTCAGAATATATTTAATCTTAGTTAGTATCAATATGATAATGGAGGATGGAGTTTCAATTAAGCTATCATTTTATTGAATGATGATTATTTTTTATATCTCTTCTTCCAAATCTACCAGAATTCATCTAGCTTGATGTAATTTTGGATTCCATATGGATATATAGAAAATAAATATCAATTCATTCAATAGATTGTTTAAAAAATAGTAACATGAACTCTACCATTTTATTGGTATTTAAATAAACGTTTTTTATTTAATTTATGAACTGATATTTGTGATTTTATATATAATAATATAAAACTAGTTATATATTTAATTCTCTATAATTAAAGGGACAATAAAATAAATTAATAAGGGTTATGTGTATGTTTTGTTTTCATTTTATTACAAAAGTAATACATTAATAATTAATGAATGTTAAATATTTATTAATATAATTAAAATGTAATGAGAATAATTTTTTTCAATATTAATGGTATCAATAATGTTCATTTCCTAGCCGAATGTTTTTGTATCACGATTTAACAATGTTATATTTTTTTACGACTAATTCATTTAATTTTCATTTCATATGAATTTATTTGGTATATGAAAATTTATATAATATATTAATTCATAATACGAGTTAATAATATAAATCAATAAATTATATTTTAATAATTAAAATACATGTTTTTAACTCAAAATCAATGGATTTAAAAGAAAAAATTAGTGCATGGTTTTCAACTAATGAAGGGATGATTTGACATTTGAATTTTTAATTTTATATTAAAAATAACGTTTTAAAATTTTATATAAATGTGTAAAATATGTAGTTGTAAGATTTATTAATTTCATTTAAAATTGCATGATTAAAAAATAAGTATGGAAAATTAAAATTTAATAAAAAATGGAATTATATATGATGGATTGTTATTATAATGATATACTGTACTATGATTTTAGGATGATTTGACATAATTATTGTTAAGGTTTGATAGTTATGTTAAAATTACATATTCATTTAAGATAATTTGATAAAATAATTATTATTATCATAATTTAACATTCATGGATTCCATACTAAGAATTCAATGTTGAATCTATAGTATAGTGAGATCTATTAGTCTATCATAGACTTGTGTATGTTCATGTGTCATACTATTTCATAGGTTTGGAAGAGAGTATATATTTAATGTGGTTTAAAAAGAACTTTATATACCTATGTGTTTATCATATATATATACATATATATCCCAATATAAATTTATATTTCTAATCATAATTAATATAAGTTTTTATATATAATTTCATGATGGATTAATTAAAAAACAATTTTTAATTTATTTTGTTTATCAAAATATTAAATCAAATGATAGATTTAAATAAATTACATAATAACATTTTCAACTCCATGTAAAGTTTGGGGTCACCTTAATTTTCATTATGATTCTTTATTACACCTTTTATACACACACTTCTCGTGTGTTCATTATTTTATGTGTGGTTATTCTATGAATAAAAATAGACCATCATATATAGTAGTTATCGTTAAGATATATGATGGAGATAACTTTCGTATGACTGGAGATCAATTTGGGGAGGTTATTTTTGCAACAATTTTTGAGTTATATCTATTATAATCTCTTTAATGTACATAAATATTTTGTATTATAATTTTTTAGGTTTTAATTATATCATTAGGGAATGTTGGAATATACTATTTGATTATACTAAAAATCTTGATTCATTATTTCACTATTTTTTTTAATTTTGAGAACTTATATTTTATTTCACAAGATAATGATCCATTTTTTCTATATCACTTTTAGTTTATTCAATTAATCAAATTAAAATACTAATGTTATTATATATCAATAACATAGTTGAATTGTTAAAAATATTAATGTTTACTGTTGATCATTATATACTAGAAACATGATTCAAGGGTGTTAACTTTTAAAATTAGTAATGATTTCTCCCTCACATACAATAACATAAAACCAAACCAAATAATCCTATAAAATATATAACAAGGATTTAGACTAAGTTGTATATCCCATGTTAAAAAATGATAAATTTTGGAAAAAAACTAAACCAATGAGTCCTAATAAAAAATGAAACATAAATAAAATAAATATACTATATTTAACTATCTAAAAATTTTCAAATAAAATAATAATTATAAATGAATTCAAAAATATATAAGTAAACCTATAACTATGATGAATTTAAATCAAGGCCCATAAAATATAGATTAAAAATTAAAACACAAAAATGATCTGAAATAACTGAACGTAAGTATCATTATGTCACACTAGGTCACCTCCCATATGTCGACAAACCTAAAGCTCCAAATTAACTTATGGAATCTTACTCAAGAAAAATGAATCTAACACATCACATGTATCAGTAAAATTATGAAAAAACACAAAAAGTGTGCATGTATTGTGATAAATAAATTTTATTGTGATAAGATCAAATATTATATACCATTTCATTTATTATAAATAATATATTTACAATTATGAAAACAATTTAACACACTGGGAATTTTCTTTTCAGTAGTTAGTGATAAAAAATATGATTTTTTTTCAAATAATCTAAAAAATTCAAGATGATATGAATAATATTAAAATTAAAAGAATAAAATAAAATAAAAATGGATATGATTATATTGATTTTATTCTGGATATTATAAAATGAATGTATATTATGTACATGGTATGCAACCATGATCTTAAACGAAAAATAAAAAATTATTATTTAAAAGTGACTATTATAACTCAGATACTATTTTTTTATGGATAAAAATTACATATTTTTGAAATATATAAATATCATAGTCTTTTATAATTTATTAATTAATTTTTTGCAATTAATAACTTTTTTTAGTAAAGTAATTCTATTTTTTAGAAAAAACATTTTACTCAAAATGATTTAAAAAAATAATAATATTATAATGAATTTTTAGGTACTTAAGATAATTTATTTGAAAAGAAATTAAATTCATTTTTCAAATTATCATGAAAAAATATCCTTATGGAGAGATGTTTGATAATTTGCTAAAATTATTATTTTTCAATTAATAGTGAAAAAACTAATTTTAAATTGAATATTTTATTTTATATTAATGTATTTACAAAGTGAAATTATTTTTTAGATTATTTTTTAAACATAATTTTTTCCTTTTGAATATAAAATTTAAAATATGGTTTTTAAATGGATTTTATATTGGAATTTATCATAATTAAATTTTATAATTAAACGGTATTTTTTTAAAACTATTGTTCATTGTGTTTTTTCTATTTAATTGAAATTTTAATTTCTTCCACTTGTGTGTTTCAAATTTTGAAAAAATATATTTCATATTTTGAACCAATGGTTCTAAATTTATTAAATATGTTCCTTTTATTTTTCTTCTATATGAATAGTAACTGTGGTAATTTTTGTTGCAATAGATAAAAGTAAGCTGTGTATTAACGGTTGAAATTGATGTGATAAAGACAATAAAAACACCCTTTAATTTTCATGAATTTAATTGGATGACTATATATCAATCATAATCATCCAAATGTCTAATATATGTTTTTTTTGTTTTTATGTGATTATTACCTTCATATTTTTTTATTTAATGAAATGTAAAAAATGTGGAGCTTTTCTTCTAATAATTATAATAATTTAAATGTGGGAATAAACATGAGATATGTCGAGTTATAAATAATATATTGAAATATAATGGAATTGTATTTATCATGGTAATTTATTATTAAATTTTAGTTATGAAATAAATAACATAACTAATTACACAAAGCTGATGCAATAATTATGTAATTAATGAATAAATAAAATAAATGAAATTAAATAAAATAAAAGAAAAATAATTTAATATAAATAATGTGATAATTTTTTTGCATATTACCATGATGTGATATGGGAAAATAAAATATTTTTTTAATTTTACTTTTTTTCTTTATTGTTATTAAAATCAATATAATGAATACATCAATGAATTATAATAAATGAAATTTTATAATAAATAATAATTTATTAAAGGATATAAAATTCCTAAAAAGTATAATATTTTCCATGATATTTAGATGTGGTTTATAATATCAACCATAGTATATTTTTGGGATGATTTCCTATTTATAGTTAGTATCTTAACCCTCAAAGAGTAAAAAAGTTTATTGTCATGGTAAGAGTAAAAGGGGTTAATGAGGGGTTAAAACCAAATAATAAGGATATAAATTTGACATAAACTTGTTAGAAAACTTATTATAGAAGAGTATTTAGACATATACACATTCATAATAAGTAATAAATCACTTTATATCATTTTAATTAAATATTAATTTATTTAAATTTATTATTTTGAGGAATTCCAAAGTGCCCCCTCCAATCTCTTAAAAAGGGGAAAACGTATTCTCATTTAATCAGACATAAAAACCAATTTATTTTAGACTATATATACCATAATACATTACTATAATCCCTTCCTTAATGATTATGGTCATGGATTATGCAGAAAACAAGCTATAATTGTGTTAAGGTGCTATGAAAAGGTGGATGTTCGAAGGAGAGTTATCATTTTTAATCGTACGTTTATGATTTATTTTTTTCCATCAACTTAAAATCATCATAAAAAAATATAAAATAAAAAAATAGTTATTTTAAATATACTGTGTTTTTATTATGTAATTATCATTTCCTATAAATATCTCCACCACTATCAAATAAGAAACCAAGACACCAAATATGTGTAAGGTGTACTATCGACTCCCAAACAAATGAGATACATTTTCTATCCCAAAATATTATGAATTTTTATAATGATGGAATTAATGTATATATTTTATATTTAATAAATATTTATCATCCTTAAAATATAATATATCATTTACTTTCTTACCATTCCGTTCACATAAAAATGAAAATGACATTTGTGCGTATTTGTGGACTACCACCTCTATAGAATGATGTGATTCATTTTTTATCACAACATCACATGCATGATATATATAAGTTTATTTAAATAAGTAATATTATATTTTAGATATTATAATATCGTTTTAATGATAATTTTATCATAACATTCTTTCCATGTTGATCGTTGATAAATGAAGACATTACTCATTCGTACATATGACTTACCGTCTCCCTGATTGTAATGTAATTAATTCTTCATAACCCTAATTGGTTATTAGTTTAAAATACATAGTTTATATATAAAAATTATAATTAGTTTATGAATATTATTTTGAATATGGTGTAATAATATCCACTTTAACTATAGTCATCCTATCAATTCCATTTTGGACATATAAGTGGAATAACATCAAAATACCCTAAGTGAACTTAATCAATTAAATAAATCCATATATCATAGTATTAAATAAAATAAAGGAATAATTTATGATTAAATTTTTTATAATAAAGTATAAAATTAACATATTAAATGATTATATAATATAATGAACATACATGATGTTTCACACTAGATGTGAGGTACTTTTATTAAAAAAAATAAACTTTTAAAGATTCCTTTTAAAATCATTTTTTCACACACACACATGCACGCACGCACACACACACACACATACATATATTCTGAAAATATAAATGATTGGTTTACTAATATACTAGGAAATATAAATATAATTTTCACCCATATCCAACTTTTTTACAAAAAACATTAGAAGGAATATTTTTATTATTTTTAGAATAAAAAACTTTTATAATTTTAAAGAAATTGAAAATGGAATGTTTTATTTTAAACATAAAAGTAAAGATAATATTCTCCAAATATCATCAAAAATCATTTATTTTAAGATTACATTACATGTTTAGAAGGTTATTTTTTTTAAAAATTTCTCTGTTACAATTGTCTGGTTTTTTAGAATTAGTATTTTCAAATAAAATTTATATTTCCCTAAAAACTATTTCAAGTGATCTTTAAAGATGAATTTACATTTATGGTGTCATCCATTTATTTTAATAAAATTAAAAAAATTAATTTCCATAAATATGTTCTTAATGAACTTTTTTAAAGAGAATAACACATTTTAAATTATTCAGGTATTCTGTTACTGAAAATGGTGTTTTAACTAATAAGATTATATGAATATAAATTTTTGGTCATAATATGGGTTAAAAAAACTCAATTTTTTTGTGATGAAAAATAAAACGAATAAAATTTTTTATATGGAACATGAGAATTATATGTGGAATTAGTGATCCTGATTCAACCCCTATGATTGATTGAACAACATTTTAGATCACGGATGAGACAGATATAGTTAATTTTTTAGTTGAACCCAGATAACACCAGGTGATCCAGATATATGGTTGGGTGTGCCTAGAGAGTGATCTAATTAATTGGAAAATATAAAATTTATTTGTTGGAAATAAGGAGTTAGTTTCTATAGGATTTCTATGATGTATTTTACTAGGCCACAATTATTTTTGACATGAGATTAATATGTGGTGTGAATTTGATGTATTAAGTTTCCAAGAAGTGTTTTTATTTTCTTACTATGAGTTTTAATGTTTTTCTTTGAGAAAAAAGGGTATGTGATATTCATGTGAAAATAATTTATTTCATCAGCCTAATGATTATTGTGATATATGTAATGTTTTATTGGGTTTTCAATTTTCCACTAGTATAATAGATTATTTTTCCAATTATTATGCTCTTTTTAGTTGATCCAATGTTTTTAAATGTTTTTTCACATGGTTTTATGGATGTGTAAGAAAAATAATAGATCAAGTTGAATGTCATGAAATTTTTCCATAGAATATATAATTTTTGGTTTTAATGATATGATTTTTGTTATAAAATTGATACAAATTAGAAGTGTCCAATCTCAAACATATTTATTTTTTATTTAAGAGTTACAAATTAATTTTATAAACTGAAAACCTGTAAAATCCTCAAATGTAAGAGAATTAATTGTTGATATAAATATCATTATTATGTAATGTTTATTTAAATATTAATATAGTTGGAATTAAAGGAAATATTTACATAAATTTATATATTGAGATAATATTTATGATTATTTTATAAGACTAATATAACAACAATGGTTAGTATATTTTAGAGAATCATAGTTATTTTGGATAAATCAAAAGAGTTTGAGATAAAATAAAAATGGATATCTTAGTATTTATATTCCTCATAAAATGGTATATTATGATTTTATTCATATTATATGACTATCCATTTTGGTTTTATTATATATATCTATTTAGCATGCACTAAAATAACATATTATGTAAAATAAAATGTAGTGGTTGTCTGAATGAGAAACCAAATAGAATGGGAGAAACAGAGGGAACTCTTGGGGTTATTCTTAACAAGCTATTATGAGTAATGATTAAATTTTTTAACCTAAGTAAGTTTCTAAATTCATAAAATACAGGGGAAATAAATCCTTGTAAATGTTTAGGTGATAATGATTATAAAGGTAAATGTATTCAATGACCAAAATTAAAAATGTGGAAAGAATTGGCTTGAAAAAGGTTTTAATAGAATGATAGGATGTTTTATAATTGGAAATGGACATCATCAAGTAATAATATTCTAATGAAAAAAGGAATAATATAATTCATTACATGATAGGGAAATACGTAAAAAACCCATAAATCTTGGAACAAATCATTTTCATATTTATTAATTTGAATTATATAGTTATATTAGTTATAAAAATATCATGAAATTTTAAATCAAAAAAGAAATTGTTTTAATTAAACACTTTTCTTACATGTTTTTTTTAAATATTAATTTACAAAATTTTGAATTGTAATTTTGTAAAATGAATATCATTATTAAAATATAAATACCAAAATTAAATTTTGATAAAATAATGTGATTTTTGGAATATATTTATTTTTCATTGAATAGTAAATAATAATGTCTTTTTGTAAAAATATAATTTCTTTTTAATAAATTAAGTAATTTAAAATTATAAATATTTCCTGAATAAATATTTATGTAAAATAATTTTCTTAGTTACATTTAATACAATTAGTTACTTTTTAATCAATGTTATATTAGCTGTTAATAGAAGTTGGTTTTTGGGATTAAAGACAGATTACTATAAAAACTCTTTTAAAATTCATAATGTTTGAAAATTTTAATTTATTTAAATTTTAAAAAATTGGTAATATTATAAATTAAATTTATATAATTTATATAATTTATATAATTAAATATTTATTTAGTTTCAAAAAATGATTATTTTTTATCATTTAGTTAATATAGAACCATATATTTCTAGAAAAACACTATTCTTAAAAACTTATTGTTTCTCAGCATCTTCCCAATTATTATTAAATTAATTTTTCTTGTTCTGTGAAACAAATTTTGAAAAATGGATTCCTTATTTAGAATAATAATACTTTATAAATTCTAGTAATTCCATATTTTTTTTATTATTTTGATTAGTGAAACTAATGAAATTAATAACCACGCTTATGGTTACAATAAGAATTTACAAGTTAAAAACATTAAACATAATAATCCAAATGATCCAAAAATTTATATGTCACACATTTTATAGATATATATATACAACTTATACCTTATAGTCTTGATTTTGGTTCATAATTGGAGCCACATGACATGGAAAAAATGTGGGATGATTTTTCTATTTAAAAAACTTACATGTTTTCAGCTCACCCAACTTATAGAAGGCCAACCACTATCCTCCTCTCTTTAAACCTATAATGAAAATTGGATCACAAAATAACCTCCAAAATAAATTCTCCATTCCCAAACCATCATCCTATATGACTTAATTTTTGTATAAATTTATCCAAGGACATTCTATGGTGCAAACCAAATGGAGTTAACCGAAGAAGAGGAAACATTCATCAATGTTCATTTTTGTTTTACATAATTATACACCCCATTAAATTCTTATTATAATAATATTTTTAAATAACATAACTATACATAATATACAATATTTTTTATGATAATGGTATGACTTACACCCATAAAAACCTCAATCAAAAGGGTTTTGAAATCATTATTCGTGTCTACGACAGACTACCACCTTATGAAATGATGTCCTTAATTTTTTTCTATTACCACCTATCATAGTTGGGAATAACTATGTAAATACTATTTATATATTATATTTATGGTATTTATAACATACTTATAAGTTTTATTAATTATATCATATACACCCTGTTTACATTTCATACCTTTGTGGATATAATAACCTTGCAAATGTGCATGTTGTACTACCTCCTCACAAAGTGATGTGAAGAGTTTTCAATAACTTGTTAAATGTAAGGAAATAAGGGTATCCATAATTATATACATGGAATAATTATTTTATTTTTTAAATAAATTTTTTTAAAAAATTGGGTATAACTGCAAAAGTGGCACACACACAAGGAAGAAAATAAATTTAAACCACTAGCCCGAGGGCTAGACACCACAACCCTGTGACCAAGACCCTAACCCCACCCCACCAATAGAACCCTGAATAATTGATAACATATTCTTCTTACTATTTCATTAAAAAAATTTATAACATCGTTTATAGATGTGTGGACTACTTCCTCCTCAAAGAGATGCGATTCTTCTGTTTTTCATCTCCACATAAAAATAATGATATATATATAAGTATATATAATAAAATAATACGGAATTTATGATTTAATTATCAGTATGGAATGATAAATTTCACTTACCTTATTTCCATAATGATTATTTAATAGTGGGAACATTAATCATGTGTACGTATATCCAATCATCTCCATGATTGCAATGTTGGTTCATTTTTTATAACTGTCATTCACAAATAATTTTAAAAGTTTAATTTATGTATAAATATAAAAATTCTATAATTATTATTATTGTTCATATTTTATAGTAATGACCTATTTGACCTTAATATTCCTACTAAAGTCAGTTTTCACACATAATCTGAATATTGTCAAAGAATCTGACTTCTACATAATTGATTATGTAGTTTTATATAAATTTTCAATAAATGAAATAAAATTAATAGTAAATATGAATAGTTTTATCAATAATTTAAATAATTAACATAATATTATTATTAATGAAGATAAAGATGCATGATACAAGTTAGAAACAATGTAAAGTCCTTTATCTCAATTTCCTTTTAATAAGGATTTTTTTATGATATGCACTTTTATTCTTTTAGAGGGTGTTTATATATCCCATTTGACATGATATATCATTAATTTATCTATTTTCATGATATTTAATGTTTTTAATGTTATTATTTCATGGGAGTTATGATTTAAATTTTTCAAATGTGATAAGGAATTTTCCTTCTAAATAAATAATCTTTTAATGGTTTCCTTGAAAGTCCCATCCTCTTCCATGTGAATTTTTTAAAATGATTTTTGAAATGTTTTAATTGTACATAAAATATTTATAAACCTCATTTTATATATATTTTATGTTATTTATATGGTATTCAAAGTGATTGTTTTATATGTTTTAAATCAAATGTTTTGATAAAGGACAAATGAAATTTAATATTTTTTACATATGGTGATAAATCCCTTTCATGTCATCATAAATTTTATTTTATTTCCAGATTCCTTTTCAACAAGAAATGTTTTATGAAATGAAAAACCCTTAATGCATATTTTTGGGTATTTTTCTATTAAAATGTCTTTTAAAAAGATATGTTCATTGAAAAAGGTATTTTTTAAAGGGAATCACATTTTTGGAAATATGAAAGTGATTTACATATGTGTTTAAAAGAGTATTTGAAATAATGAAATTTTTTATTCATATTGTGGTTCTTGGATATTATATATGATGTCTATACCCAGGTAGCACCAGGTGAGGCCATTATAGCTTAAATTATGGTTGATCCAAGTTAGTGATCCATTCAATTATGTAATGGTTATATTCTCTAGATAATTATATTGGATTTTTTCATATGTTTATTCTAATATATATGGGTTATGTAAGGGTTTTGTAAGGTTTACATGAGATAATGGTCCAAGGTTCCTACATGAATTTTTTTTTTCGATAATTATTTTTCATGGTAATATTTTTTTTAAAAATGATAGTTTTTAAGGAATGGTATTTTCATTTTTGAGTAAAATGAATTGTATTCAATAATTGTTTCTTTAGGGGTATTAATGTTTTTCAATATACTAATAGTTTTTTTCAATATTAATCCCTTATCATGATTTTCATTCTCACCCCACCATTTTAATTTTTTTCAAAATATTTATAAATGGGTAAGGGGTTTTAAGAGGTCTTGTTGAATGTTATGAAGGGTTTTCATGAAAATAGATAATTATTTATTTTAAAAGTTTAATATTATTGAAAAAATGGATACTAATAAGATGTATAAAATTTTTATTTTATGATTTTATTATGTAGAAGATATTTCATAATTATCTAAGACTATAAATCTGAAAGATACTATTTTTTAATGTAATTAAAATTCTTGACATAAACTCAAGAATATAAAATGATCAAGTTTGTTTCTTCATAGTTGGTATCAAATATTGGTTTAAAAAAAATTAGAGGTTATGTGTAATATTTGTAGAATTCCCTTGAAATATTTTATATTAATTTTAAGTTAAAATAATACTGAAATTTGGGATTACAATATTTATTTTTCTAAATTATGTATATTCAGAATTATTTTCAATAGAGGAAATAAGAAAGCTATAGTCAGAAGAAACCGAGATAAATATATCCTTCCAAATTAATATCCTTAGATGGTTTGAATCAGAACAAAAATTTTTGTTACATTGATGGATCATTTGATTCATGTAGTAAATGGTGGTGGTATACATACTATATGGGAACCCAATCCACCATGATGGATCATGTATTTTTTGGACAATTTCATGAGATAAAACCCCCATCATTTAGTGGATCACTTGATCCTATGGAAGCCTAAGGATTGATCAATCCTCTAGAAATAATATTTAAAATCTTGGGATGTCTGGAAAATTTGAAGGTAACCATTTATATTTACTATTTTGAAGGTGAATTTGATATATGGTGGTATTTGCATAAGAATACCAAAGAGAAAGATGATATTGATTAAATGGAATGTGAAAAATTAAATTAAATTTTCCTGGAGAATTATTTCCATAAGAGAATTTGACTTTTGATGGAAAAAATGTACTGAAATTGAGGTAGAAATGTGAATATTATGTAGAAACATATGAGAAAAACTTTCAATGATTGGGCTATTTTGTTACAGTTTTTATTTGAAAAAACTAATAAAAAGACTAACTTATTTTAATCGGGATTGAAAGAAAGTACATGAAGATCATTTGCAATATGATAATTTAAAATCTATTATAAAGTAGTTCACTGTGCTTAAAAAGTTGAGATGGTGTTTTCTAACACCTATGTGCCAAATGATGATGAATTTAATAATTTTATTGGATAATAGGTGATTAGGAAAATCAATGAACTCGGGAGGTATGAAATTAACATTTTTATCTTATGGTATGTGTGGTAAAAAGAACCCCAAAGAATGACTTGTGATGTCTGATAATTTTTACCAATGTGGAATGTTTGGCCACATTGAACATGAATACAAGGAAAATAATACCGATGAATCAATGAATGGGGTAAATGATAGCAATCTATTAATGATATATTTTCATTGTAATGAGTTGGGTAATTATGGTAATGTGTGTCCAAAGTAAGTTGTACTCGATTTATATATTCAGTATCTGAAATAGAAGGTTGTAGTGAGGACATTTTATAATACTATAGTTTATATGTATTAAAATTATTCCAATAACCTGGCTGACTTTGGATCTTCAAATTCATTCATTTCTATGAAATTTGAAGTAAAATTGGTAATATAACCTAAGGAATTCAAGATAGATCTTTTTATGAAATTTTTTTGTGTAATTATTTAATAAATCATGTTTTATAAGAATGTTCTAGTTGTTTTTAGAGGGACGTTTATTCCTTAAAATCTTATAGAAATTTTCATATTAGAGATTGAAATCATTTCAGGAATGTGTTAGATGTTATTTTTATCATTCTAAGATATATTTAATTTATAATAAGGTTTTTTTCAATGATTTAATTTATTTGATAACTTACCAAGAAGATTATAAATGGATTACTGATGGAATTGAATGTTACCAAGATCATATTGTTGAAAATAAAGAAACTATTCATGTTAGTGAAGTTCTGGAAGAAAATGAATACATTGATGTTTTTTCAAATTATTAGTCAGTTGTTATTTCTGATTCAGTGGGTGAGTTTACTATTGAATTAAATTATAATGATAAGCTTATTTATAAACCCCCTTATTAGATTTCACAAATGTAACATTTTGAATTGAAAAATAAATTTGTATTATTTATTAGATAAAGGATTCATTTGACTAAGAATTTCACCATGGGGTGATTCTATCATGTTTTTTAAAAATAAATATGGTTCAATAAAGATTTTAATTGATTATATGCCTGCAATCCGAAATGAGGATGGGTTTGGAGCTAGATCACCCTCGCGGGATCGTGACCCATTGTCCCGGCCATTGTAGAACGTGTGGCGCCCAGGGAATAAGGGGCATGATGACTTGATGACATCCTCACCTTACTCCGGCTTATCATAGGCAGTCTTCTTAGGGTTCCAACCTCAACGGCGGCAACTAAACACGAGGGTTGCGCTCGTTGTGGGACTTAACCCAACACCTTACGGCACGAGGGCCATCCTGGACTTGAACCAGAGACCTCGCCCGTGAAGTAAATCATCTCACCTATGGTCAAGAATCAATCGATTCCTTTTCGGGAGAGATTCCTCCTTCCCGAACGCAGCATACAACTCTATCCTTGTACTGCGCTCTCCAAGTGTGCTCCCCCTTCTCTTACTAAAGTCTTTGTGAAAGAAGTCCGATGATTGAAAGATTTTTTTTGTAATTCCTTACATAAGGATTCATAAAATGCTGGATCCCTACCGATACAAATAAATTTTTGATAAAATTCCAAAATAGAATTTTCTTTGGACCTAACTTTTTTCTCCTTGTCATTCAGGAAAGACAAGAAAATTTCAGGGTAGAAAACATTATCTAGAATTTCTCTTTGATAACATGAGTGGTAAGAAAAACATATCCTTATCCTCAGATCAATGATTTTTTTGATCAACTCTAGGGAGAATAATATTTTTTCAAAGAATGACCTTAGGATGGGGTACCATTAGTTGAATTTAAAAAAAAGAGTATATTTAAAAGACTACATTTTTGACAAGATATGGGAACTAAGAGTTTATAGTTATTCCATTTCTGTTATCTAATGCACATTATTTATTAACAGAAGTTATGAATATAATTTTCCATGAGTTATTGGATAAAATTGTGGTTGGATTTATTGATGGTGTTTTGTTATATTCTAAAATTCAATATAAACCATAAAGTAACCTAAGGGGTTTTTTGAAAACATTAAATGAAAAAAGTTGTTTCCGAAATTTTGAATGTGTGGGTTTTGGTTGAAAAAATTCCATTCCTTGGACTTATAGATTTTAATGATGGAATAACAATTGAACCTAATAAAATTATTGTTTTTGTTGGAGAATACATAAAAATATCATATATATTTGTAGTTTTCTTGGATTAGAGGGTTACTACCTGAGTTATGTTGAAATATTTTCTCAGTTTCAATCCCAAAGACTAAGTATACAATAAAATAATTGTTGTTTATATGGGAAAACTATGTGATGATTGGTTTTAGGTATTTAAAAGAAGGTTGGTGAATGATCTATTTATGAAAATATTTTCCCTAAATGGTGAATTATTCATCTACTATTATTAATAATTAAAATTAATTTAGTTTTTCCTAATGAAGAATGATCTATTAATTTCTTGTGATTCATATAAATTGAATACTCTTCTGTTAAAATACCCAAAAAATTATTTGGAATTAGTTTTTGTGGATTTTGATTTAAATATTTTTATACATCAATTGAATTTTTTAATGTATTAAATATATAATTGTCACAAAATGTTGAATTATATATTCAATCATAATGAATTAAACATGAGACATGGAATATGGGTGGAAATAATCAATGACTATGATTGAACGATTCACTACCATCAAGAAAAAGAAATAAATGTTGTTGATTACTTGAATGTAAAATGTAATTCTACATTTTCCATGTTAAATTTGGAATATGGACCTTTATTTAATGACATGATTAATTTTTTCTTAGAAGTTCTGGATGTAGGAAAAAGCTCTATTTTTTATATGTTTCATTTTAGTCAAATTTTTCCAAAAGAATTAAGAGATATCATAAGTTGGATAAATAATTAATGTAAAATGCATAATCTATTCAGAAGGGTATGTTTATTGATTTTAATATTGAAGAAGAAGGTGTTTTTTTATTTTGAAAAAGATGACATGTTCCTTATGATTCCAAAATGTAGAAAGAGTTTTTGACTAAATCTCATAGTTATTTGTTTTCAATTCATCTTGTAAGAACTAATATACATAAAGACCTTTGAGGGTAATACTAGTGGGATGAAATAAAAATTGATGTTGATGAAATTTTTGTGATATTATTGAATTTACATCCTATTAATGAAGAATGAAAATTACTATTGGGGATGCTTCAACCTTTTTCAACAACATACTAGAAATTGGAGAATATATAAATGGATTTTGTGGAAGGATTTAAAAATACTTCTCGTTGTTATAATGTGATTTGGTACATTGTTATATGATCAACTAAATATACACATTTTTTTTATAATTTGAGATATAATGTGTTTATATTAGAATTCCCAACTATATCTAAAGAATATTTCCATGTAATATCAAGTTATTTTTCTATTATATTATACCGTGATACTGGGTTCACATCTATTTTTTAGAAATGATTTTAAAATTCATTCAGTACTAAATTAATTTTCAGTTCATACTTTCATGATTTATATGATCTAAAGTCTAATCATATGATTCATACCATGGAAGATATTTTTTATTCTTTCTATATGGATTAATAGGGTGGTTTGAATCAATATATTTATTTGGTTTAGTTTTCTTATAATAATAGTTTTCATTATCAGAAACCAGATTTTTCGGATGATGTAGGATATAGGAATTTGATGGTACTATAGATGTTATAAGATATAGAAGGTAATTTTTATTTGATTCAAAAACACATGAGGCCAACTCAGATCATGTAGAAATATTATTCGGATAACCAGAGGAAATAAATTTATTTTGAGGTAGGTGATCATGTCTTTCCAAAAGTTTATCCATGGAAAAGTGTGTTGTTTGTTGGTTAGAAGAAGAGGAATAGTCCATAATTAATTTGACCATATATGATCATGGAGAAATATTGATTATTTTCTTATCAAGTGGGTTTACCTCTGTGATTATTTTAGGTAAACAATATAACCAATTATTCAATGTTATGAAAATATGTTTTGGATTCATCTAATGTTTTGAGCCCTGAAGTAGTTAATATGGAAGTGAATATTTATTATAAGGAACACCTAGACTAGGTTCTTGAACATAGAGAGAAATTTTATAGAATACAATGATTCATAGGTTAAGGTCTTATGAAAAAACCATATGGTCGAAGAAGAAATATAGAAATTTAAAAATACTATAAGTGAAAAATATTTCCACATATTTAATAAGTGAATAAAATTACGAGGTCCTAATTTATAAAAGGGTGGAAGAATATAATATCCAATTTTTTTATAAAATAACAAATTTAAATATTTAATAATTTTAATTAGATATTTATATTAGTTATAAGAATATCAAGTCAATTTTTTCAAAAAAAAATTGTTTAAATGAAACAATTTTCCTATTAGGATTTATTTAAGATAACATTTAATTAATTTTGGAATTTTATTTTGACAAAATTAATAAAATATTTTATGTAAGAATATCAAAATTTACTTTAGATTTAACATAGGTATTTTTATAAAAAAAAATTATTTTTCCCGAAATAGTAAAAATACCATTTTTGTAGAAAAGTTATTTATTTAATTAGTTTAAAATTATAAATATGTTTTGAATATGTTTTTAATTAGAATATGTATTTTATAATTTATATTTAATCCAATTAGTTACTTTTTAATCAATTTTATATTTATTTTTAATAAATGTTTTGTTTTGTTATTAAAGATGAGTTTTTTCTAAAAACTTATTTAAAATGCTTAATGTTTCACATAAGTAATTAATAGAAATATTACCCAATGGAAAATGTTTTCAATGAAATTTATATATTATATATATGTAATTCAGTTTCATAAAAATATTATTATTAGTCATAGAGTGAATATAGAATCATATTTTTCTACAAAAATACTCTTTTTAAAAATATATTGTCTCACCGTACCTGTGAGATTAATATTAAAAAAAATTATTGCAATAATTTGAATTTAATTTAAATAAATTAATTTAATATTTTAAGTAATATTAATTAATAATTTCAAATAATATCAACTTAAGTTTTTACCAATATTATTAGTGAAAATAATTTAAATTTATCACAACTATTAAGTGAAAAACGAGAATTACCATGTAAATAAACATTAAACTCAAGGGACTAAATGAAATATAAAGTAATAAATAACAAATTTGATGGAAATATTAGGAAATTAAATCTTATATGGTTTATTTTTATGCATTATTAGAGCCACTTATCATGGAAAAAAATTGGTGGAATACCCTCCTACAAAAATTTACATGGTTCCTACTCATCCCACTTATAGAGAGATTCTCCCTCTCCTCCTCTCTTCACACCTATCAAGCCACTTGGCTTAACCAAAAACTACATAAATCAATTTCCCATATCAATAACCTCATCCTAGAATCCTTATTATTAGTATAAAGGTATCTATGTAATTCTTTTTGTGCAATTAAAAAGGAGTTACCTAAAAAATAGTCAATGTTCATCAACGTGAATTTTTTATTTTATTTCATTATCCAAAAACTAAATTTTTGTTATAAAATAATTATATAATGAAATAACTGTCCTAAATATATTAAAATTTTGTTTTGATAATATTATAACCTAAAATCCCACAAAATTTTACTAAATGAGTTACAAAATCATCATTCATATATAGGGAAGTCTACCCCCACGTGAAACCATGTCATTTGTTTTTTATTACTACCTATCATGGTTGAGAATAATGATGTACATACTATTTATATATGATGATAATAATTTTTATAACATTAATATAAAAATATATTAATTATATCATATGAAAACTTTTTACATTTCATACCATAGGGTATATGATGACATAACTCTTGTGTGTGGAGGACTACCGGCTCGCAAATCGATGTGAAGTGTTTTTCACTAACGTGTAACATTGATGGTAATATGTCTAAATATAATTATATACATAAAAAAAATAATTATATTAATGAAATAGTTTTATTTATTTAAGTATGATATATCATTTTCATTTTTATCATTTCACACATTGAATAAGTGACAACATCGTTTGTGGATGTGTCGAGTACTACCTCTAGGAAGTGATGTGATTATTCATTTATCATCACCACATTACAAGAATTATATATATCACCATATATAATTAAATAATATGGTATTTATGATATAAATATCATTATTTAATGGTTAATGTTACTAAAATTATTTCCATAATGGTCTTTGAAAATGGGAACATTACTCATGTGTATGTATGACCTACATTCCCCATGATTGATACATTGGTTCAATTTTCATAACCATATTTCATGATTTATTTTAAAAGTATAATTTAATTATAAATATAATACTTATTTCATGATTATTATTCTTGATATTTTTTTGTAATTAACTCTTTTATCATAGTCGACTTACCAATGTCAGTTTTGATATATAAGACGAATACAGTCAAAATATACAACAAAAACATAATTGAATAAGTATTTGTATAATTATTTTAATAAGTGAAATTAAATTAATAAAAAAATTTAAAATTGTTTATCATTAAATTAAATAATTAATATAAGTTTTTTATTCAATAATATAAATAACCATGAAAAAAATTCGGACTCAATATATGGGACTTCATCTCAGTTACCATTAATTAAGGCATTTCGTGATGATATGCACCTTTATTCTTTAAGAAGGTATAAACACTAATGTATTATTATGTTATATCATTAAATTATATATTATAATGACATTTAATGTGTTTTAAAGTTATTATTTTATATTTATTGTTATATATATACATAGATATTTTTTTGGGTTTACATGATCTTTGATTTCGAAGTAATTATGTATTATTCATTATTGGGATGTAAAATAAAAGTTATGAGATAATTTTTGAGATTAAGAATATTAATTATTATTTAATATATTTATGTTATATTTTATGATGTTTATAAAATTTCTATGAATTTTATAGGGATTATATTTTATATATAGGACAACTCACAGGTTGGGAAACAACCCCTACATCCGGTAAGTTTAGGAGGCTAAAATCCAAAACCAAATGAAAAAAGGGAGAAAGACATACAACAAGACTACATGAAGTCCTTGTAATTATTGTTATTATAAAAAATGATTTAAAAAATAAATATTAATTTGATTATGGGAATATATGTTTTATCATGATGATAACCATGATATTGAAATGTTTTTTTGATTATGTGATTAATGTTATTTTTTAAGAAGTTCACTCTTTTGGGATCCTTATAGGAAAATGGTAAACATAACACTATATAAATTTATTTTATGAATATATGTTAAATTATAATTAGGAATAATAAATTATTTTAATGTTTATTTATAGTGATTTAGGTTATTTTAGGAAATTATTATCATATTTGGGATATTATATGATTTTGGCAGTAACATTTTTGGTCTGAGATATGAATAATTATCATTGTTATTTTGGATGCTAAATAATATGTTTATCTTGGATGACTATGTGATAAAATATTTGTTGTATTTTGGTTTCAATGATACTGTGATATATATTTTTGGGAATTTTAAGGAAAATTATTTATTGAATGATCTATGTTGATCATTAGGTATTACAATTGAATTTTTCAAATTGATGTGTTTATTCCTTGTATGAATGTTTTTTAAATATACGAATTATCTTATTTTTTCATAAAAATTTTGTTTTGGTTAACCTATAATGATAAAATGAATATTCTTTTTTCCTTTTTTTCAATTTTTTGATCGATTAAATATATATTCTGATGCATAAAGATTGAAAAATTCGCCATCAATACTCATCATTTGGAGAAAAATATGCGATTGTTCTAGGAATTGATAAAAAGATGAAATTTTACTTGTAATTTAAGTATATTTTATCAGGTATATATTCTATATAAAAAATTGGTAACATTAGGTAAATGAATTTTAATCAAATAATTTATCCTTGTATGTTTTGTAATCTAGAAATCATTGACCTTTTAACACATGAAATATCTATAGTTTTGTGATGATTATCATTCTAATGTGCGTGTTCTATAACAAACTCAATAAGTCCATGAGAGTCAGTTTTCTCTTCTATGTCCATGTTTTTCAATTTTTACTAATGTTTTCCATTTAGGAAACCTAGTATATATTATTTAAGATGAACTTTTCACTTCAATTTATCTCTTTTAGGAGTTTTTTTATTGACCCTTCTTATGATGTGGGATTGAAGAAATGGTATTTTGAGAAGCCAAATATCAGTTACTAAGACCAAGTTAAAATAGAGAGGATTAAATGTATTAAATGGGGTATAATTTAGGTTCATGTGATTTTTAAAATAATGATTACATTGTAAAATATATGTGACACTGATCTTAAACAAATGACGAAATATAATTATTTAAATTTCACTATTAAAAACTATATGTAAAATATGAATATATGAATAGAAATATCTTATTTATGAAAAATATAATCGTACTACACTTTATTAATTATTTAATTAATTATATAAAAATGAAAAAGAAATTTAGTAAATTTTTTTATTCTTAAAAATATAATATCATAATAAATGGATTTCTGTATTTTTATGAGTGAATAATATAACTAATTTCAATAAATTTTAAAATATTTATTTAAAAAATGTATTTAATATTTAAAAATAACCATTAAAAATTATATAATGGATAATATTTTAGTATTTTCTGAAAATATTTATTTTTTAATGAATTTTGAAAATACATTTTTTAATTAAAAACTATATTTTATTTTATTTTGTTTAAAAATGGAAATTATGTTTTGCATTAATTTTAAAATTTTATTAGTTTTTTTATGTAAAATAATATGATTATGCGGTTTCAAATTGATTTTAGGCATGAATATAGGTTAATGACATTTTATATTTAGAAAAAGGATTTTTCAGAAAACATGTTTTTCATCATGTTTTTCTAGTTTAATTTTAATTTAAATTCACCCATTTTTTTAATTTTGAAATACAGATTTCATATTTTTAATTAGTGGGTCCAAATATATTAATTTGGTTCCTTTTATTTTCTATTAATATATATCATAACCCTAGTAATTTTTGTTACCACGATTCAAAGTAAATTGGGCAATTAAGGTTAAATAATGATATTATAAGAACTATAAAATTACCAAAAATCATGGATAAATTTCATAAAATGATTAAATATATTACATAATAATTAAAAGTTCTAATATATAACCTTTTTATGAATATTGAATGTGATTATGAATTTAAAATATTTTATTTATGGAATAAGAAAAATACAGCACAATTTATTTTTATAACTATAAAAAGTTTATCTTTGGTAAAAACATGATATATGACCAGTTACTAATATTATTTAGATATATATATATGATTTATCTATTTAATGTTAATTTATTTTTAATATTTAGTGATGAAATAAATAACATAAAAACTTAGACAATATTGACATAGAAATTATTTAATGAGTGGAAAATTAAAATAAATGATAATAAAAATATTTAATTTAATAAAATTTGAGATAAAAATTGTTATCCGAGAATTTTCAAGATCACCATAACATATTAGAGATAAAATAATTACTTTTTACTTTATCAATTTTGTTGATGTTATTAAACTCAATGTATCGATTAGTTCAAAATGTGGACATTTATTATATTTTATAATAAATAATATTTTATTAAAAGATATAAAATTCCAAAAAAAACTATTTTTATCCATTAGAATAGGATATAATTTATAATATATATCATGGTCTATTTATGGGATGTTTTTCTATTTATAGTAATTGTATTAACCTTGAATGTGTGAAAATCCTTATTCTCATGGTTTAAGTAAATGGGGATAACAAAGGTTTAAAAAGAAATTAATAAGGGTAAAAATGTAACCTAAAAGGACATAAAAATTAATTTATTATATTAGTTTGACCAATTATAATCATTTATCTGAAATAAATTTTTATGGCCAATTTTACTAGAAAATTATTTTATATTAATTTAATATTTTAAGGAATCCCCAAAGTTCCCCTATATGATCTTATGAATAGGAACCAATTATTCTCATTTGACCACACATTAAAACCATTTTAATAACCCAAGACCTTCCTAAATACCTTTCCATAATCCCTACCCTCACTTTAGAGGTACTTTTAGGTATAACTCCATTGTTTTTGGGATTGTGGTGTCTAACAAAGCATATTGTTTTAAGAAGTTGTATTGTTTTTAATCGAGAATTTTGGTTTAATATTTCATCCAACAACAAAAAATATCCTTAAACCAGGATTAAATAAATAAATTATTATAATTTTTTTTACATTTTATTATAATAATATTATAACCTACATCCAGCTTTACTTCCATCAAATGTGATTTCAAGACATTTTTCTCCATACAACAGACTATCTCCTTATGAACCAATGTGATTTTCCTCATCACAACCTATTATGATGGGATATAATTTTATAATTTGTTTTTATATATGATATATGTAAAAAATTTATCATTATTAAAATATAATATATCAGTTACCTTTTTACCTTTCCATCTAATGAAAAATGATAACTTTGTTCATGCGTATGTTTAGAATACCACTACCACAAAGCTATGTGATTATTTTTTTCAAAACCACACAACATGGATGATATATAAAAGTAAATTTGATGAATTAATATGATATTAATGATTTATTTTAATTAATGATAAATAATACAATACTTACCTTCCTTCTATAATGATCGTTGAAAAATGGGAATGTTTCTAATTTGTATATAAAACCTACCATCTCAATGATTTTAACATAGTACTTTTTTCTAATCCATAATTGATGATTGGTTTTAAATGTCTAATTTATGTAAAAAATGTTAATTATTTAATGAAAATTACACTATAGTTGGTGGAATAATGATATATTTTACCATAGTCACCCTACCGAATTCATGTTTGACATTTGAGCCTTATGTCTTCAAAATACATACTATGGATTTACTTAATTAAATAAATTTATATATCATGGTATTATATATTATAAAGGAATAGTTAACTTTTAAAATGTTCTTATTAATTTATAAAATTAAGAAAAATATGTTATCCATGATTAATATGAAGATACATAACATATCAAACTCGAGGCAATAAACTTTCATTTAAAAAATCATTTTTTAAATATTACATTAAAACACTCATTTTCTTATATATCCATATTTAAAAAAAATAATTAAGTTTTTTTACTATTATCCTAGAAATTATTAATGGCATTTTCACCCACGTTTCAGTTTTTTCAAAAAAAATTTGAATGGAAATTTCATGTAGTTCTGCAAATGATGTATCTTTTTTTATTTTACTTAATGGTAAAAATGTATCTTTTTTTGACCATTACAGTAAGAGTGGATTTTCCCACTATCATTCATAATCATTTTTTATGTTTCCTTTAAAATTTTTAAAATTTCTTTTCAATGAAAATGTTTTCCTTTATAATTGTGATTTCATATTAACTTTTTGTTAAAAATCGAAAGGATAAATTCATAAAGAAATGATTCAAGTGATAATTCTGAATCACATTCCATCTAAGATGAAATTGTTTGATATTACTCAATGTGAAAATATTATTTTCTTTAATAATGAATTTAATAATCTTTTCGGTGAATTTTTGTGTATTTTATTACTAAAAATGATTTTTAAATGGGAAGTTTATTTTTATATTGGAATGGGTTTTTCATATGGGTTTTAAAAAATTTTTAATGGTTTTAGGATGAAAAGAATCAAAGAATAAATTGTTTTATATTATACATGAAAATTATATATGAAACAAGTGATTCTGATAAATCTTATATGATGGTTAGATTACCATGATATATCATGGGTGAGATGAATAAATCTTTTACATTGGATGCATCAAGATAGCATTGGGTGATCATTTTATAGTTTTGGGAGTTCCTAGACATAACTCCAATGATTTTAGTTTTCTAAATTATATTTTGAGGCATCATGGATGGAGTTAACCAAGGTTTTATCTTTTGGATTTAACTGGGATCCAATTATTTTTATAAGGGTTAAAAATGCTTTATGAATGTGATTCCTTATGTTTCATAAATGGTTTTTATTTTCATTCAATGAGTTTTAATGTTTTTTTATTAGAAAAAAGTTTTTGTGATTTTTATGTGTAATTGATTTATTTTATAGACTCAATGATCAATTATATGAATTTAAGATTTTTCTTTTTTTAATATTTTTCTCTAGACTAATATTTTTCATTTCATTATGACCCTTAAAGTTTTTTACTCAACCCATTCTTTTTAAATGTTTTGCATTGTGTTTTAAGGATGGGTATGAACAATTACGAGATAAAGTTAGTTGTAATAAAGATTTTTCAAAGAAATAATTCATTTTTTATTTTATAGGATTAATATTGTTAGAAAATGGATATATATGAGAAGTGGCCCTTTTGAAATATAGGGGTTTGTTATGTAAGAGTTATGACCTAATTCTAAAAATGTATAAACAGGAATATATTCTGTAATGTAATTGAATTAATTCCTAATGTAAAATATATGATTATGTAATGTTTTATGGGAGATGATTATAATAGAGATAAAAAAATGGAAATAAGAACCCTTTTTGTTATATTTTAAAAAACTATATTATCAAAACAATACTATGTTAATGGAATAAGAAAAAAAAATTTAAAATTAAATGACCATGTACCAATGGTAGAAAAAAAATTAGAAGACCATAAATATAAATAATAATTGTTACTCAAAAATAATAAATATATTTAATAATATTGTAATAAGTATAATGTGTATAGGTGATAATAACATCTCAAACATAATAACAAGAAAAATTAAGTATCCATTCATTGTGATTATTGGATAAAAAACTAGTTTATATGGATAAAATATAGAACATGGATAGGTTGGAAACATAATACAACAAATGATACAAGACAATTATACAACAGTAAAATTTATATCTCCAACTTCACTGGGATGTAATCCCATAGATAGAGTATAATATTAATAGGGTGAAACTACACATTATTTAAAGGATACATTTTATAGAACTCATCCCTCAAATTCACACTTAATAACCCAAGGCTCCTATGATTCTTCCTATACCAATCCAAATAAAATAATTACTACAAGAAAATAAAATCAATATGAATAATAGTAACCAAATGAAATCATTTTTATAAATACACATATCTCTATATAATACCCTCAAAATAAATAACCCATTTTATAAATATATAAAATAATTAAATGTAATATATAATTCAATAATTATATAAATAATAATAAAGTGATCTAAAAAGGTGTAAATCTAGAAATAAAATTGATTTACAAATATAATGACTTTAGAAACATGAATATATTTTAGAACCATTAACTTTATCATTTTAAATAAATTATCGATCAAAATATAAAAAAAATTTATTTATATTGATGTAAAATTCCACAAATCACTTATTTAGAATGTAATATACAAAATTTAAGTATGAAAATTTAAAATATAATTGCATTATAATAATGAATTTTAGGCCAATATAACAACATTAAAAAAATTCTTTTAAAGATAAAAAATATAGTCACATAATAAAATTAATTTTAATATAAATGATGATTGAAACCTTCATACATTCAAGGATTCATTAAATAAGAAGAAGGGTATAAAACCTCCAAACATAGACCAACTAAATCAATATATATTTTTACATTAAAAAGATATATGGGATTGAGGAATGATATATACAACTATGGAATCATAATCCTTATGATTTATATATGATAAGTTATGTTATTATGTATTATATATGATTTGTGATAGAAAAGAATGAAAATATAGAAATAATAATGTATGGATAAAAAATGATATATTATGTCTTATATTTATTGTTATCAAATTTGTAACATCACGTTACATTTTCAAGTACTTTTGATGTTTCTAAGTACCTTTGTTTTTGAGTAGTGACTTGGGAGAGTCCGGAGAACATTAAATGATGTTTTGAGGCAAAGGGGAAGTTGCACGGGCAGTGCACGGGTTGTCTAAACCGTGCGGCCAAACCATGTGTAGTTGGTCATGGAGGTAGCAGCATCCACACAGGCAGTGCACATTTTGTCTAATTGTGCAGCCAAACCATGCGTGGAGTGTCTACTGAGGCATTGGCTAACGCACGGTTAGCACAAGGTTTTTCTAACCATGCGAACAAACCATGAATCCACTTAAATGATATCTTATAAAACTGTATCTCACTCGTTTTTTCCATAAGTACCACGTTTTTCCTTTTAAGAAGCCCTAACTATGAATTTTTCTTCTCCTAAGGTTAGAAAAGGTTCTCCCATAATTCTAGAGGTGATCCAAAGGCTTCTCTTGGTGAATCAAAGATGGATTCTTGAGGTATGTGATCGTTCTTCATCATTCTTGATCGGTTTCTTAGATCTACATAGATATACTTCTCCTCTTCTCTCTGTTTCTTAGATCTATGCCTGTTATGGGTAGATCTAAATGTCTGGATGCCAAATATAATGAGATTTGGTCTTGATCTTTCTAGGAGAAGAGATCTAAGGTGGGTTCTTTAAGAAGTAACCCAATTTTCTTGACCGTTCTTGACCGTTGTGGTTTTAGTCAAAACCTTTAAAGTAGGTGGTTCTGTCCTAACTTTCCAAATTGATTATCATTGTATTTTCTTGATTTATTTAAATTTTTGATTCAAATTCAATTTCTCAAATTTGATTTCAATTAAATTGTTAAAAACTCGATTCTAGTGAATTTAGATATTTGAAATGGTTTTGGCATGGAAATTTGGAAAACCCCAATTCCATTGAATTGGGTGTATTTATAGAAATTGGATGATTTAAATTGTTTAATTTAAATTGTGGATTTGATGGAAATTATTTTAATTAAATTTATGAATTTAATTGTGGAAATAAATTGTGTGATGATGGAATTATTTTTGATTGGATTTCAAACTGGTGAAAATGGATTAAAATTATTTGATAGAAACCCATTGGTTTTATCTTGTGAAAAGGTAAGTTTTTGAATAAAACTTTTTTTGGTTTTAAAAGGAAAGAAATTAGAAATTTTGAAATGCAAGAATGGTATTGATCATATTTTGAAGCATTCTTAAAATAATTCTCTCATCATGTAAGAGCGCATGCAGGCCTTAGGTAGTTAGTGAGTTATTTGGATACACTCTATGCTACAACAATGTTCTTAAACATACTTGTGGTGGGTCACATCCCCGAAAGGTTGGTGACGAGTCTCCTTTGGCCAGTGTCACAGGGACATGTGTATAGACATTTTTCTGAGTTCACATAGAGAGTGTGGAATCCTATAACTGGTTAATACTATCGTACCTTTTGGCAGATGACCATGTTACTCGCTTGTTTATTTATAATTGAGATATAAATGTATGCCAATACTTTTGAGCTGCTTTACATGCCTGATGAATTTATATAAACTGTTTTATATAAATGTTTTTCTTAAGCCATTTTTTTAGAAATTTTCCATAATTTGGAAAATCATTACTTAAAATATTTATTTCCATCATTTGAAAATGTATAGCATGTTTTGATAAAATATGATTTTCAATTTCCAAACCTGTTTATTTAAAAATTGAAAAATTTTCTCTGGATAGTCTATATTTGGCATCTGTTATGGAATCTTTGGTGGTATCCTACTGGGCTTAGGCTCACACCCTACTTTTTTCCTTTGGGTTTTTGTATATTTCCTTCTTCTAGGCTCGAGAAAAGGGAGGGAATCTCTTTGTGGAGGTGATATTCTCTTGGTGAATTGTGTCCTTAGGGACATTGGGACTATTTTTCCATTTTTAGTATATGGGTTGTAGTACTTTGGGCCTTTTATGCCTCTTTGTTTTCTGGTACATTACTCCCAATGGAGTTTCTTTTTGTTATGCATACTGTCTGGTTTCTTTTGCTTCCACATTCTTGTGGAAAAAATCATTCCAACTTGTATGTTGTATGATGCCAGGTGCTAGTTGCCGACCTGTGGGGATCGAGAATGCCCTTTGGGCTATGTCAGGGCCAGATCAGTTATCAGGTTACCTGGGTAACCGGGGTGGTTCGTGATGAAATTGTATCATAGGAAGGTTAAACATTTTTTTTGATGATGGTATGCATTTGAGTATTCTTATCAGGACTTAGGAGGTAGTTTTGATTGAGTGCATGGCCAACTCTCACCGCAATGAACCTTAAGTCTCCAGGTTTAGTTAGGGAAATACGACTTGTGGATTAGTTCTAGTATTTTACCTATTTTAATTTGGATAGAGTGGAATACAAATCTTGTTAATCCCTCCTATTAAGAATGTTTTTCCTTATTACTCTATTTGAGTGTTAATCAAATGACTTTTTATGTTGTGTAACAACATGCCTCCGAGAAGACGTGAGAATAGGATCCAAAAAGAGGCTACTGCTGAATCTCAACAAGCGAGTCGTATTGTGGATCTGAGTCTGGTTGAGGTGATTGTTCACACTGTCTAAGCTCTAGGACATGCGCCACCTCCTGTTCTCATTCAGACTCCAGCTATAGATCCTCATAGTGATATTCTCCAAAGTCGTTCTCAATAGTTCCTATTCCAGAAACCACTAATTTTCGAAGGCTCCACTAACCCTCAACATGCTGAGGAATGGTTGAGTATGGTTGAATGTCTATTTGGGTTCTTGGAGACACTTGATGTGATCAAAGTGAAGTGTTCCACCTTCATGCTGGAGGGACCAAGTAGGAGATGGTGGGACACGATGGTGACGACTGGGAAACATGAGGGTTTGGAGTTGAAAGACTTTAGGGTTCTTTTTACTAACCAGTTCTATCCAGAATCAATGGTGTTGGCCAAGGCTGTGGAGTTTTTCAAGCTTGAGCAGGCCAACAAAACTGTGACTAAGTACCCAAATCACTTTTCTGAGTTGGTACAGTTTTCTCCTGATATTGTATCTAACGAGAAGATTAAGTCTCGACGATTCGAGTTGGGACTTTGATCAGATATCCATTCTTAGGTTTTCTTACTGAAGCTACAAACTTATGCTGATGTGCTGGATAGGGCCATGATGGTTTAAATGGACCTGGTTGGGAAGTCAGGGTTGAAGGAGGTTCTTTTTCCTCTTAGTGGTAGTGTTGGTTCCTTTAAAGGAAAATGGAAGCGTGAAATTTCTCATTGTAGTTCTTGACAATAGAGTCATTCTAGACCTCCGGTAGCACCAGGAGGGGATTATTTTACTTGATATCATTGTAGAAAGCCAAGACATGCTAAGAGGGTTTGCACTGAGGCACCCAATAACTATAAATCTTACGGACATTTAGGTCACTTACAGAGATTCTATCATCACTTATTTACTTAACATAGCAGAACAGGATCATCAGCACATCCAGAAACTGTAGGGAAATCAAATGCTTCATGTACAAAAGGGTTCCAGCCACAGGCATGCAGAACAAAGCTTCTTCACGCAGTGGAAGAGTCGCCATAGGTAGCTGATAAAGGTCCTACAACTGTGAGAGGTACCATTACTATAGCTTCATCATTAGTGACGACTCTTTTTTATACTGGTGCATCTCACTCATTTATTTCAACCCATATTGTTAATCTTCTTAATCTACCTATGGAGATTTTATCTTGTGTGATGGATATTACTATACCCATTGGTACAATGAGAGTGAAGGGTATCTGTAGTCCTGCTTGTGTCTTCTCTCTATCAGATGCTGATCATGATTGGAGTTTCTTGGTTCTCGACATGAAATATTTTAACGTCATTTTTGGGATGGATTTCCTCATTGCCAATAAAGCTCAAATCGATTGTTTTCTTCGACGGGTCTACCTTACTACACCCAGTGGTGTGCCTATTTTTTTTCAAGGAGAATGGGACCCAAGGTCAGGCATTGTTGGACCCTCTTATCCAGGGTTTGGGAAAGTTATATCAGTGTTTTATTTTGATTTGGAGAGATATTCAATGTATGGTGATCTCCCTCCAGTCGTTTCTGAGTTTCCTGACGTGTTTCTTTCCGACTTCTCTGGTTTACCACCAGTAAGAGAGGTTGATTTTTCTATTGACTTAATTCCTGGTACTCAACCAGTTTCCATTCCCTCTTACCTAATGGCTCTAGTTGAACTAAAAGAACTGAAGTTTCAGTTATACGATATTCTTGAGAAAGGTTTTATATGCCCGAGTGTGTCACCTTGGGCAGCACCAGTTCTCTTCACCAAGAAGTCTGATTGTTCTCTTCACTTATGTGTTGATTATTGAAAGCTCAATTGAGTTACGATAAAGAACAAATATCCTTTACAACGAATTGATGATTTTTTGATCAATTGAAATGAGAAAAGTGGTTTTCAAAAATTGATCTTTGATCTAGTTACCATCAGTTGAGGATAAAAGAATCTTACATTCAAAAGACTGCTTTTCAGAGTAGGTATGGCCACTATGAGTACATTGTTATGCCCTTTGGCCTAACAAATGCTTCTACAGTTTTCATGGGTTTGATGAAAAAGGTTTTCCATGAGTATATAGATAATTTTGTGGTAGTCTTTAGGGATGAAATTCCTGTCAACTCCAAGTCTGAGGAGGATCATGTGCATCATCTGAGAACAGTTCTGAGTCTTCTAAGGAATCACCGACTTTATGCCAAACTTTCGATGTGCAATTTATAGATTCGGGAAGGGAAATTCTTGAGACATGTGGTGTCAGAACAAGTAATATCATTTGATACTGAGAAGGTAAGGGCAGTTATGACTTGGGAAAAAACACAAAATGTTTTTGAGATTCAGAGCTTCTTGGGCTTAGCAAGATATTATTGCCGGTTTGTTAAATACTTCTCAAAGTTAGATTCTCTAATGACTGCTCTGACTCGAAAGGGAGTGAAGTTTTCCTATAATGATAAATTTCAGAGTTATTTTGTTGATATAAAGCATCTTTTGACTACTACGCTGGTGTTAACTCTTCCTAAGGCTGGGATAGGTTATGTGGTCTTCTGTGATGCATCGGGTTTAGGTTTGGGATGTGTCCTCATGCAGGGTAATCATGTTGTTGCCTATGGGTCTCGTCAACTTAAGCCTCATGAGAAGAACTATCCTACCCATAAATGTGAAATTACAGCTGTAATTCACGCACTTAAGTGTCAGAGACATTGCCTTTATGGAGAATGGTTTACAGTGTATTCAGACCACAAGAGTTTGAGTTATATCTTCTCTCAAAAAGATTTGAATCTCCACCAAAGGCGCTGGGTAGAGTACCTTTAATCTTTCAACTTTGACATTGCATATACCCTGGGGAAAGGGAATGTAGTTGCAGATGCATTAAGAAGGAAACTTCCATCATAGGCTGTGAAAGAATCTTCAGAAGAGTGGAGTTTGATGACTCTTTTTTGCTCAGTTACATATTGGAATTCCATGGAAGGGGAAGGAAAATTATTTAGTCACTGTCCAGTTGAAATCTACTCTTCTCGAGTTAGTTCTTTAGGAAAAACAATTGGATGTTGAATTCCATATCATTAGGGACTCTCATTATGGTAGGGAGACCAACACTTAGTGGTCGTTCTCCAAAGAGGGTGTTCTTTGTTATCGAAACTGTTACGCTGTGCCGTTATCAGTACGGAAGGATGTGATGGGGGATTTCCATAACTCTCAGTGGTTTGTGCACCCAAGAACCAAAAAAATGTTCTATGACATGCGGCAGAAGTTTTGGTGGCCAGGTATGAGACATGACATTACTGACTTTGTATCTCATTGCTATACATGCCAGCAGGTGAAATCCAAGCACTAGAAACCTTTGGGTTTTCTACAACCACTTCTAGTCCCTATATAGAAGTGGGATGAAATCTCTATGAACTTTGTGGTTGGGTTACCTCAAACCCAGAGTAAGAAGAATGTGATATGGGTTGTGATCGACATGATGACCAAGTCGGATCACTTTACACCTATTAGGGATACAACAAAAGTTGAGGAGTTGGGAAATATCTATGTGAAAGAAATTGTTCTTTTACAGGGTGTTCTGTCTGATATAGTCACTGATAGGGTTCCTCGGTTCACTTCTCAATTTTGGAGAGGCCTTTAGGAGGCACTAGGATCTCAAGTCCGTTTAAGCATGACCTACCATCCACAGTCAGATGCCTAGATAGAGAGAGCTATTCAGATCCTTGAGGATATGCTCTGCACATGTGTTCTCAACTTTGGTGGGTTTTGGGATGATCATCTAGGGTATTTGAGTTTTCTTATAACAATAGTTACTAGTCTGTGATCAAAATGTCTCCTTTGGAGGCATTATATAGTCGTCCTTATAAATCTCCTTTATGTTGGTCAGAGATTGGTGAAAGTTCGTTGGTAGGACCGAGTTTGGTCCAAGAGATGACAACTAAGATCCAGTTGATTCGTCAGAGAATGTTGACAACACAGAGTCGGTACAAGTCTTATGATGATCATCGCTATAAACCTTTAGAGTTCTTAGTTGGTGACCAGGTGTTCTTGAAAGTTTCACCCCGATTAGGCCATCAACGGCTTGGGAGGCAAGGGAAGCTTACTCCTCATTTTGTGGGACCTTTCGAGGTTGTTGTTCTTGTAGGGAAAGTTGCTTACCATTTTGATCTACTACCATAGCTGACGTCAATACATAACGTGTTCCATTATCACAGGTGTGAAAGTATCTATCTGATCCATCTCATGTTTTGAGCTAGAGTGATCTTGATATTGAACCAGATTTATCTGTGACTGAACGAACAGTTAGGGTTGTTGATTCTGAGACCAAGGTACATCGTGGGAGAATGGAACATCTGGTCTGTGTACTAAGGAAACATGGTTATGATTCTCATGAGACGTGGGAAATGGAGGCACTAATGAGAGAGTAGTGGCCTCATCTTTTTGACGTGGAGGTTTCTTCATAGGCTTTCTGGGGGAAGAAAGATCTTATGGTGGGGAGGTTGTAACATCACGTTACGTTTTCAGGTACTTTGGAAGTTTGTAAGTACCTCTATTTTTGGATTAGTGACTTTGGAGAGTTGGGAGAATTTTAAATGATGTTTTGAGGAAAAGGGGAAGTCGCACGAGCGGTGCACGGGTTGTCTAAACCGTGCGGTCAAACCGTGCATAGTTGGTCTTGGATGCAGTAGCTTCCACACAGGCGGTGCACGGTTTGTAAAACCATGAGGCCAAACTGTGCGTGGATTATCTTTAAAGGTAGTTTCTAACACACGGTTAGCGCATGGTTTGTATAACCGTGTAGGAAAACCATGAGGCCACTTAAATGATATCCTATAAAAGTGGATCTGACTCGTTTTTGCCTCTAAGTGCTTCATTTTTCTTCCGAAGCATCCATAACTCATGATTTTGCTTCTCCTAAGGTTAGAAAAGGTTCTCCCATAGTTCTGAAGGTGATATAAAGGCTTATCTTGGTGAATCAAAGCTGGATTCTTGAGGTATGTGATCGTTCTTCATCGTTCTTGATCGGTTTCTTAGATCTACTTAGATCTACTTCTCCTCTTCTCCCAGTTTCTTAGATCTATGCCTGTTATGGGTAGATCTAAATGTATGGATACCAAATATGATGAGATTTGGTCTTGATCTTTCTAAGGTAAGAGATCTAATGTGGGTTCTTGAAGAAGCCACCCGGTTTTCTTGAGCGTTCTCGACTGTTGTGGTTTTGGTCAAAACCTTTGAATTAGGTGGTTCCGTCCCGACTTTCCAAATTTATCATCATTGTATTTGTTTAATTTATTTCAATTATTGATTTAAATTAAATTGCTCAAATTTTCTTTTAATTAAATAGACAAAAACTTGATTCTAGTGAATCGAGATATTTGAAATGGTTTTGGCCTGAAAATTTGGAAAACCCCAATTCCATTGAATTGGGTGTGTTTATGGAAATTGGTAGATATAAAATTTTAATTCAAATAGTGGATTTTATGGTAATTATTTCAATTAAATTGATGAATTTAATTGTAGAAATAAATTGTGTGATGATGGAATTAGTTTTGATTGGATTTAAAACTGGTGAAAATGGCTTAAATGGTTTGATAGGAACCCATTGGTTTTATCTTGTGAAAAACGCATGTTTTTGAATAAAACCTATTTTGGGTCTAAAAGGAAAGAATTTGGAACTTTTAAAATGGAAGAATGAGATTGATCATATTTTTAAGCATTCTTAAAATAGTTTTCCCATCATGTAAGAGCGCATGAAAGACTTATATAATTAGTGAGTTATTTGGATACACTCTACGCTACGACAACATTCTAAAACATACTTGTGGTGGGTCACATCCCCAATGAGTTGGTGACGAGTCTCCTTTGGCCAGTTTCATAGGTACGTGTGTATACACATTTTTCTGAATTCACATAGAGAGTGCGGAATCCTATAACTGGTTAATACTATCGTACCTTTTAGTAGATGACCGTGTTACTTGCTTGTTTATTTACATTTGAGATATAAATGTATGCCAATGCTTTTGAACTGCTTTACATGCCTACTGAATTTATATAAACTATTTAATTTTTTTTCTTAAGACATTTTTTTAGAAATATTCCATCATTTGGGAAATCATTACTTAAAATATTTATTTCCATCATTTGAAAATGTATAGCATGTTGTGATAAAATATGATTTTAAATTGCCAAACCTGTTTATTTTAAAATTGAAAACTTTTCTTTGGATAATCTATATTTAGCATCTGTTATAGAATCATTGGTGGTATCCTACTGGGATTAGGCTCACACCCTACTTTTTCCTTTGGGTGTTTGTATATTTCCTTCTTCCAGGCTCGAGCAAAGGGAAGGAATCTCTTGGAGGAGGATCCAACTGTTGATCTTCTCTTAAGTAATTGTGTCCTTAGAGACTTTGGGACTATTTTTATCTTTTTAGTACTTGGGTTGTAGTACTTTGGGCCTTTTATGACTCTTTGTTTTCTGGTACATTACTCCCAGTGAAGTTTCTTTTTTTGTTATGCATATTGTCTTGTTTGTTTTTCTTCCACTTTCTTGTGGAAAAAATCAACCCCACTTGTATGTTGTACGATGCCAGGTGCTAGTCACCGACCCGTGGGGATCTGGAATGCCCTTTGGGCTATGTCAGGGCCAGCTCAGTTATCAGGTTACCAGGGTAACTAGGCTGGTTCGTGACAAAATTTAAAATTTTGAAATATTTATTTGATATATATAGGTATAAGATATGGTATAAAATAAATTCAAAACTAAATAATAAGAAATAATACATTATTCATAAATGTAGAAAATTAAATATGGATCGTAAATTTAATATATAAAATTAACAATGTTATAATGTGATAAGATTAAAAAATTATTAAGTTTAAATTTATAATATATAGGGTTGTGGTTTTCATGAAATAACATACATGTGAATTACGTTTTAAATTGATAAGAGAAAAAATAATTATGATTATAATTAAATAAATTATCTAGAGATAAATGATGGAAAACTATGTGAATATAATATGATACAAAAAGAGGTATTTAAAATAAATACAAACCCAATAGAACTATTGAATTTCTAAAATTACCATTATAATAGTAACTTGATTGATAAAATAGTAACCATAATTTTACATTAATAAGAAAATCATTATAATTTTAGAATATATTATAAATAATATTCAATTTGAATAATGTAATTAAATATAAATATTATAATTACCTAAAATAAATATTTATATTTTAATGAAAAATTTATAAATTTATAATTATAAATAAATATATTTTAACTAATTTTGAAAAAACCATATATTATAAACTATGATTAAAATATTAAAGATAAACATGTTTTAAAATTAGTATTATAAAATTAATTTCATATTCTCAATCAAGCTATTGAAATTATCCATGAGTTATTTTTGTTATTTTTTTGTACAAAACATGAATTATTGGGTGAATAGTAAAAATATAGCTTTGGAAACACCATATGTCACTGTTGATGCCTGAAAAATGAGAATAATTTTTTTTATTATAAAATAAATACCCAAATAAGATATAATACATTCTCTATAAAAGGAAGAAAGGGGAAACATGTCAATATGAATATTAGCAAACTCGATCACAAGAATTTTGTAATGCCCAAGAGGAAAAGTGACCACAAGTCCTTGGGAAGGTCACGATGGTGAATCATTCACATCATGTTTTGTATTAATGATCCTTATAAGAACCTATTAAAGGTATTTATGATAATTATAATTCCCTAAGTCACATCCATTCAATCAAGCAATGCCCATGCAGATATATAGATAAGTGGGGGTGACTATCCATGATAATGAGCTTATTTTTTCACCAGATCCATCACTATTCATGTGAAAAACCATATACAAGATGAGTGAATTTCCATGAAAATGATCTTATACCCTATTGATATCCAATATCTATCATATGACACAACATAAATAAAGAGTGATTTATCATGAAATTTTTCACATACCATCATGAGATACAGTATTGATCATACGATACCCTAATTTATATCCAATGAGAAAAGGCTATAAGTATTGTAAAATAAAGAAAAAATTCTTTAAAACTTATAAGACTTATACAAGGAAAAGTTACATCATTTTTAAATAGAATGAATTATGTGACCTCTATAATAAGCTCATTTATCATGCGATACCCCTTTGACATTGCATCTTGATCCCGTGAATCATTTCTAGCAAGTAGACATGATCCTATGAATTGCCTTTAACAGGCTAGCTTAATGTCACGAATGCCCATAAATCAAGTATCTATTGATCATGTGAAATATTATTAGACGTGTGTCATGATCTTGTGAATACCCATTGATATTCCATTATGATTTGATAAAGGCCCTCTAACAAGCTATTATAATCAAATGAAAGGACCTAGAAACGTCTCCCTTGATTTCTATAGGTGTCCTAGTCTCTCAAATACTTTTAGGAATGCATCCCTTGATCATGTGAATGGATATTTAATAGGCTTCATGGTATTTCTATATATCCCATACATGTAAAAATGATAATGAAAAATCCATTTGAAAAGATGAGGGTATAATAAATATGGCGATGAAGGTGTGTTCTTATGGTCTCTGTTTATCAGGAGACATAGAGATGACTCTATCCATGTCCGACAAAAGGATCATACAAGGAACATGATGAAATGATCCCTCCAACAACTCAGTTTCATATCTATGATATAAGTTCCATTCTAGGTAGCTTTGATTTAGGTTAGTGAGGCTTATAAATTCCCCCCTTTCAATACAAAAAACACACCCAAGGGATACCCATTAGAGTGAAGAATCAAAGTTTGTACTTTTTAGAGACAATTTCCACAAAATCACAAGGGTATTTGACTAGGTAAAACCTAGTGGGTGTGTTTGGTTTTATTTGGCATGTTCATATGCATAAGAGGATCACCATATTAACCACGTAATGTATTTTCAGTGCACTAACCATATAATGTGAGATAATTCTATAATGTCAAATTTTTGGTGCAATACCTCAATAGGAAAATGATTTAAAAAATTTGAAGAATATATGAAATGAAGGAATAAAAAAATGATAAAGCCTTATGTGAGGAAAGATATGTTTATTTTCACTTGAAGGTGTTATATGCTTTTTATGACCTATACAGATCATCCCAGAGACCCCATATTTGTCATCCAAATCATGTGATGGTACACAAAAAATGACCTTTAGATCATGTGAAAGTTACAAAAACATGTCATAATGATCATGAAACCATACCCGGACATGTCATACAGATCATGTGACAATTCCAAGACATGTTATTTAGATCATGTGAAGTTTACCTGAATATGTTAGTAAGATCATGTGACATTATCTAAATGTGTCCGTCTTGATCATGCGAAAAATGTCGAGTTTTTTTTCACCAATCACATGAAGTCTTCTAGAAATATTATCTATTTCATGTGAATCACCCCATACATATTTTTCATTTCATCGCAAGACATCCAGGAATTATAGCTAGATCTTGTGATATACATCTGACATGTCGGTCATAATCAAACAGAATTGTTTAATGTGTTTGCATTAACCACACGAAGACCCACTAATATGTAAATGATGTCATCCAACTATCCTCTGTAATGTTTACCATGTCATGCTACAAACCACCGACATATATGCTTTAAACAGTAGAAGCACCATGCACATGTGATCATTGTAATGAGGTAATACCTAGGAAAGTTAGTTAAATCAAGTGAAATATGCCTCATACATTTCTTCTTGGAATCCCTAACTATGTAAGACATAAGATCAGGACATTTACATAAATACTAAATTATTTCATTCATACAAACATGACATGCATTGAATATATTTCCCACATGTAAACGTGTAAGACATAGACCCTCTTACCTGCCAAGCATGTCGGGAAGATAGCTAGGTATATTATAACCAAGTATATAAGTCAAATATATGCCTATAAAACTTAAATATGAGTACTCTGATTCATACTATAAGTAGGATACATAGGAATCCATCATAACACCTAATATCTAATTGGGAATCCACTTCAGTGTCTATCCATCCATATCACATACACTCAAACCCTTGGGACCTGTAATCTAGGTTGGATTTATCATTCATTATTATCCATTTAATGATTTTAAAGCTAGTTTAACTCTTAGTTCTCTGATTATTTACCAAAAATTATATATATACACCTTCATAAGGCATGAGATCCATATCAAACAACCCATTAGAGTCTCCCCATTTTGTAAGTCCCATATCTGTATGTAGTGGGTCTATTAACTTATTATCCATTGTTTCTGACGCTGATCATGAATAAATTAGGCTTAGGAATTGTAAAGAATCAAATCTATCACATCACAAATTTCCCCTAGCTAGGGAAATGTCATTGGGTAATCCCCATTTAGTAAAAATATAAAATTAACTCAATACAATGGAATCCACCTCTATGTATTTCCCGAATGAATTTCTATATTTGTAAATAATGGGGAAATAACCCTTATGGACATTAAATTTCTATCACCACCCCTAAGTGGGTTGAACACATACTAAACTATGAGAACTGTGATTATTAAAAAATATTATATGTTGGATTCCTTACTAATATTGAGCTCCATACGTGTCACCCAGGTTCCCTCATATATTTCATTATCATATGATATTATTATACACATATTGTACTCAAATGTACTATATGGGTTTTTATTTCTATTATAAAATTTCTTTGTTGGAAGCCTCATGAAGGTTCAATCCCATCCTTGAAACAATAGTCACATCCCTAGATAAATGAAACTCTAGATTTCCCGGTTATATGGATTCAAAATGTAACAAAATATCATTAATATGATATAATAGGAAAAAGATAGAGAACCTCATATACATAAATATTGTCTCATCAGTAGGATCCCCCTTTAAAAATAGATGGATTCAACAACTAATTGTTTTTATGGTAACTAGTCCCACAAAATGATATGGAATATATTCATGAACATATACATAATCTATAAGAGAGTCACATAATTGTAAATAATTCCACCTAGAAGGTTTAATTGATCTCAACCTCCCATCCTCTCGGCCAATGTGTGTTCCTAATTAATGTTGTGTCTAAAACCCAAAATGAGATCATAACTTTGGAGTCTAGGTATATATGTAATAAATAATTTGGGAAATTTTTATAGTTTCTATGAAATATGAAAATTGTATACCCAATGTGGATAACTAGGTAACCATAAATTAAACCCCCAAAACCAGTCCTAAAAAAATTAGAGAACCAAGTGTGAAAGAATGTAATGATAGTATAAGTGATTCAATATATGCATTAGGGATCATGCCTCTTAAATCCTAGGAATAACAAAACCATATTTTTCATATTATATAGGAAATAAATGATGAAACTTTTGTGAATCCCTCAAATTAAACAAATATGTTTACCATGCATCAAGTCACTTTTTTCCATATCCTATAAATATGAAAATTGTATTCACGACATGATATAATTTAATAATAAAATGTAAACCAGGTTCCAATGAAATATTTCAGTTCTCACCATGCGATTTCCAAGCAAGAAAAATGGATAATCTAGCAAAGTAAATGAAAATTTGGTTACATGATTATAATTGATTGATTATGTTTTGTACATGAAATGATTCAATCATTAGTTATGTTTTTTATTTATGTCTTTGATACTGTAGAAAATTCTCTCATAGAAACCTTTACCTGAGATAATGTCTTCATCTAGTGACTATTTTGGAACCAAGGCTATTTTAGAAACATATAAGGATCACAAAAAAACCTCACCCAATTGGATGATTCAACTTCTAGTAGACAAAAAGATGGTTTATAAACACCAATAACCCGGTACAATCCTTACCCTAAAGGTTACATATAATGGTCTCAAACCACTAAATATTAAAAGTTAGTTTCATTATAGGAAATATCCAATTAAACTAGTGGATCCTTTAATCACCACTATTCACTTTGGATTCTTATCCCTGATGTGTGGAAATAAACATTATCCATTTCATAGGAAGGTGGATCAAGGGGTGGCATATAGCTCTATATTGGTTCTAGAGATTCTCAATCAGGCTCCTATAAACTGTCTCCACCAGCATCATCCTCTTGGGTCCCCTTAGGTTCTGACACAGAGAACCAAACAATTTTTTTTTCTACCATAGATAATCATTCATGGTTACCAAAGAGGTACCACAGAGCATGGAAAACTTTGGATTAATGGGAGTTGGAACATAAAAACACTATTGCTAATGAATCCTATCGATATATACAAGAAGAATCCATTATGAATAATTATATCCCTGCTCACTTAGATCATGTAAGGGTCGACACAAAAATCCGCTGAAGGCCTCAGACCGAAATTTGGGGAAAACTGAAAGCAGATTTTGACCGAATGAACTGTTCTGAGACTAACATAAGAAAGACAACAAAAATAAGAGGTTTACGTTTAAAGAAACCCCATGACATGGAAAATTCCATGAAAAATATATTGTAACACCCCAGGCTTCCATAGTACGCTTCTATTTGAATAATGCAATAGTGTGTGTTGTACGCAACTCCGAGATTCTAACACGCCGCAACCAATCAATGTAGCCATTATGAATAGTAATACCCATTTTTTAAAATTTTATAAATTTTAACTCTCAAAATAGACTTCATTTTTGGATTCAAAGTATCTAATTTAGCCTAAGGTGAAATTTTGGTACTTTTCAGATAACTATAATATTTTGATGAATAGTGAAAATTACTAAATTTTAATTAAAAACAACGTTTTTAATCAAAATAATTAATAGTGATAAATTATAAATTTGAGTGGTTTTAAAGTATATTTAGAATATATTTTTACCATGTAATACAATGTTGTTCATTGGACATAATTTCACAATTAAACTGGACATAAACAAGTATCAATCTTTTGATAGCTATTATATCTTAAAAACACACTTTTTGTTTTGACATTGGGAATTAATTTTAAATTAATTTCTGCCACTTCTATGTTTTGAATTTGTAAAAATGGATTCCATATTTGGAATTAGGATGTCCAAAATTTTTAAATAGATAACTTTTATTTTTAGACATTTTGAATAATTAATTCGGTAAATATTTTATTTACCATGGTTAAAGAGTAAATCCGGTAAATAATGGTTAAAAAAGAATATTATAATAATATTATATTACCCTAAAATGTGTCCTAACCTTATTTGTGGATACATGTTCGTCCATGGTCATCTTTGGGTCGATTTTGGGACCCCATGGAGCCACTTGTAGGTGATAAGAACACTTTATTTTAATTAAGTTAAAATAAATACAAAAATGACATAAGCATATATCTCTTAGAAAACATATTTTTACATAGAGTTATATATGTTTGATGTTACACTATAAATCTTAATTAGAAATATAAAAAGATTTTCTACATAATGGTAATTTATTTATAATTTTTAGAAATTATATAATTTAATTTATTTATGACACAATGGTGATGCAGTAATTACCTAATTAATGAAAAATTAGAATAATTGATATTATAAATACCAAAATAAATGTAATTTGAGACTTTTTATAAATAAAAATAATTTATAGGATAATAAGAAATTTTATAATTGACTTAATTAACTTTTTTCAAAGTAATCATTCTGTTATGATTTTTACAAAAATCAATTATTGAATAGTGTCAAAATTGACATAAAAGAGTGTTTTTAAAAAATATTATACTATTAATTGATATTAAATTCTAAAAAATATAAGGTTCGGCCAAGAGACTTATATCATTATAGGTGTATCATTAAGGGACCACTTGGGGGTCACTTGGATGTATATAGTAAGTTTATTAACCATATAATAAAAAAATACAAAGAGACATTGTAAAAGTGAAAATAATTAAATAAGAGTTAATACTTAAAGATAAGGTTAATATAGTAACCCAAACCTGTATAAATCCTATTAGTTGAGTGGTTTTCAACCTATACCCACCTTAACCTTTAAATAATCTACTTTGGATCCATTAGAAACCGAATATGAATTTATTATAAAAATAATATTTCTAGCTTTTCCAAAGGTGCCCCTCACCCCTCTTATAAAAGGGCACTCCCCCTTCTCACTAATTCAAACATTCAATGACTTTTAGATCGACCAAACCCTACACAAATACTCTCTCAACTTCCCTCACTTTAACCTAGATGCCTTAGTTTTATCAGAAAGCCATCCTAAGGATCCCTTTTGATCAAATCAAACGGAAGAACCCGAGAAAGATGTAATGTTTTCACCACCCTCTTTCAAGTTCCTTTCTTCTTCAACTTCTTCATTATTTGTTATTCCCTTTCCAAAATAATAACTCCAGTATCTTATATATACTGTGATTTTATTATAAATATGGTACAACCACATTTCAGTATTCTATCCATTCTTTGAATGACATGTCACCATACGTGCGTACGTACGGCTTACCGTCTCCACATCGTGGTGTAATTGTTATTCAAAACATTATTATTTAGATGGTTATAATAATGATGTTTAATTAATGTAAATAATAAATATAACATGATAATGATTCTGTATATATGATATACCATCCAATTAAATATTATTTTAATATCAAAAGAATGATATTGTCGCTTGTGCATACGCACGGACTACCGTCTCCACGAACGCGATGAGATTCATTCTACATCGTATCCATTCAAGTATAATTATAATTTGAAGAATAATAATAATGTTTAAGGACTTAATATTATTATGGATATGAATAAGATACAACCTATCCATAACAAGCATGTCTTACATAACAAAACATATAAAATAAAATGAGTAAGTTAACAACCGAAACGACAATAATATTAAGATATTATTAACAAAGCAATGTTAAAAGATAATATATGATATCATATTAATGTATATGATTATTTTATAATTTAATAAAAATTATTTAACCATTATACAAGAGGTTAAACTACCCCCAACCAAGGAAAAGTACAAGGTAAGGGGTTTTCATCTCACTCCTTATTCCAGTGAGATTCATGCCATATTACCACTATTAACTTTTGTGTGGTGTATGTACTACCTATAATTGTATTATTTGTGTAATACACTTTAATTTATGTGTATTTACATATTCATAGTATGATACTTCTTTCATGGGTTGTATGTTTCGTAAGTTACCAAATTGGTAAGGGTTTATTTCGCAATCTCTTCATTATCCGAGGTTGTTTATACGTAATAATCTACTGGGATTTTTTTATCATCCACATCCATGTTTCTTAAAAATATATTTCAAAACATTTTTACTATTTACAAGAATATGGGTTAAAGTCATTTATACCCTTGTTTGACTTTTTATAAGAGTTTTATAATGGAATCTTTACTTCGTTTACCAAACAAGGTTCTTTTTAACCTTTTCGACAGAATTACAGTAAGAATGTTTTTTAACTTATATGGAGGGTGCGGCTATTTTCCGCCATTATAAAATCTTCAAAGCTTCCCTTATAAGCTTATAAGAAAATTTTCAAAGAAAATGTTTTATTTTATAATTATGTGACTCTTAAATTATTTCAAAATAGGAAGATATATTTCTCTAAAAAGAGGTTTGATTTCATCTATGTCAACATCCTTTGATGTATTTTAAGGATATTTGGAGTTGATTTATTATGATACAAAACGTCCATATTGTATTGATGGTTTTGTGATATGTTTGACTGTGAATGTGTTATTTTTATACCATTCATGGTTTATGAAGAAATTATTGACATTTCATATGCTAGTTTTAATACTAATGTTTATGTTATGTTTAAACATGTTCATATGAGGAATGCATTGGACTTAATAAGTGATGGGTGGAGCCCGCTATAGCTCCTCGATGCATCGGTAGGTCTCATGAGACAAACTAGTGTCTTGGCATAAGTCCTTGAAAAAATCTTATTTGTAGTCTTGGCACGAGGCCTTGGCTATGTGGTTATGATAGTCTAACATTATGAATTCCATCATTATGAAAGTGGTTATTGATATTTGCATGTGATTATTTGATTAGTCGAATATCCATGTGAAAAATTAAATGAAATTATTTCATTTTATTTTTTCCATACTATGTTGAAGTTCAAGTTTAAAAGGCTTTTATTTTAGTTATGCATTGCCTTAAATGTTTATTCTTATTTATGAAAGTTTCTGCTACATTGTTATCCTTACTGGGCATTTGAGCTCACCCCTTTTCAATGTTTTATTTTTCCCAGGATTTGAAGAAGTAATTTATGAATGACCTGCAAGGATAATATGAGGGTATATGAAGACAAGATGTTTTTTTGTAGTAGTTTTCATTTTATGATGTAATGTAAACTTTATGAATGTATCTAGTTATTCCAAGGCTACTAAACTAATCGGTTTTTTGAGACTTGATCTTTACTGTGATCATGACAATGTTATGTAATAATGCACCAACTCCGGGTAACTGGGGTCTGGGCGTTACATAGATTCATTGCGCACTATAGGGAAAATTCCATGTAACTGACAGAGGGATCAGGTTTTCTGCACAGGTCGAATTCTATACACCCGTTGCAGCTCCTGATCGCCTATAAATAGAAGGGAACCCCTTGCTTCTTGGTAGAGGAATTCAAACCGTCTCCCATATGCGCAATACAAATCTTTGGTGTGAAAAAGATGTCATTCAGGTATAGGATTTTCCATGACATGTCTCCTAGGGGTTTCCTTTGTACAAAATCCCTAGGGATTGACCGTCTTATGGGTCCTTTGTTGTTTATTCATTTGCGCGCATGTCCATTTACCTGCACACAAACCTCCGAGGTTTGTGTGCAAAACCTCCTCAAAATGTGTGAACACCTCCTTTAACTATGCAACATGAATTTTCGTGCACACCAGTTCCCATTTGCACACCTATTGCATAAAACCCCCCTCTTTTGTGCGCAATTATCCTTGTGCACTCCATGTGTATCCATTAACCTAAGTCACCATGTTTGAGAACCTCTTATGCATAACCCACCTATGTTGCACACCATTATCCTATACAACCCTCCAGGTTTGTATAAATTGATTTCAAGATCCCTTGGGTGGTTCTTCATATTGCATTTCTTAGTCTAATGCTTCTTTTCATAGGCACGCTAATGGATATTGCTTCCTTTCATAGCCATGCTAAAGTGATCCCATCAATGGATATCCACAACACCCCCTCCCTACATCATTTTAGGTGTCTTCTCTTAACCAAGGGTTAAATCATGCCAATTATGTAAGTCCTAGGGGTGCGGAGTGAACTTGCCTCGTCTGAGCTACAAGATGTTAAACTGCCAAGCACCATCTTCCCTAGCACACGACATTAAACTATGGCCTCTCCCTAAGAATCATACTCAGGGTTCCCCATATTAGATATTCTCTATGCATGATCGTCACCACAGGAGTGAGTTCTTCCTCACATGGAATGAGATCCTCTCTTCTAGAGCGGTGCTTGTCTGTGGGGAAGGGCAACCATCTTGGTGTAATCCCCTAGACTTTATTGAAGGAGGCATCACCCCTAATCCTCCTTTCTTCTTCAGTGCTAATGTATAGAGGCAAGAGGGGCACATGGGCATTTGTTATCTCATCCCTCTCCCTCTGGGATTTGTCCCCATCTGGCCTCCATCCAGTGAGTATGTCCCAATATCCATCTCCCTGATCCACTAACTATGAATAATCCCATGTTTCCTCTTTGGGCCACTAACCACGTGTAAGACCCCCTCCACTTCCCAAATTTGCACCTTTCATGATGTGATCGTCATGTATTTTCTACCGCTTGTTTCTCACATCTATCATGACTCACGTGGGATTTTAGTAATCATTGACCACGAAATCCTTCCTAGTATTCCTTAGAATGTAAGCCCCAAACCATCCCAAACTATGTGGACTTTGATACTTTCCTAGGCAAGGTACGTAGAAATCCTCCCTGAGGTTCAAACCCAACACCTCCATTTGTTCCAATCCCTTCGCGTCAGTTCACTCTCGTGTCATATGATGTTAAACTGCATCAACAATCTCGAACTATGTGGACTTTGATCCTTGCCAAAGCATGGTATATAGGAAGCCTCCCTATGGTTCAAGACCAACACCAACTTGTTCCGATCCCCTTCATGTCATTTCACCTTCACCCCACATGACTTTAAATTGTATCCACCATTCCGAACTATGCGGAATTTGATCATTTCCTCCTAGGAAAGTTATGTAGGAAGCCTCCCTAAGGTTCAAGTGTAACACCTACTTTTCCCAACCCCTTAATGTCGGTTCACCCTCATCCTGCATGACGTTAAACTATATCCACATCCTGAACTATGAGGACTTTGATCCTTGTCTCCAAGTCAAGGTACGTAGGAAGCCTCCCTGAGGTTCAAGACCAACAATTACTTGCCCTGACCCCCTTAACATTGGTTCAACATAATTCCGGATGACATTAAATGGTATCCACCCTTCCGAACTACGAGGAATTTGATCCTGGTCTCCTAGTCAAGGTACATAGGAAACCTTCACGAGGTTCAATCCCAAAACCTACTTGTTCCAACCCCATTCATGTCAGTTCACCCTCATCCCGCATGATGTTAAACTGTAACCACATACCAAACTATGTGGACTTTGATACTTGTCTCTAATGAAAGGTACGTAAGAAGCCTCCTTGAGGTCCAACCCCCAATCGACGGTAAGCCATTTTGTCCCCCAATCAGCATTAAGCCATTGGGATCCCACAACTAGGTGTAATCCATTAGAACCCTAATAGAAAGTAATCCATCGAAATCCTGATTGATGGTATTCCGTGGGAACCCCAATCAGCGGTAAGCCATTGTCTACCCCAACCAGTGGTAAGTCGTAGTGTTCCCTAATCGATGGTAAGACGTTGTAGTCCCCAATCAATGGTAAGCCATTGTAGTCCCCAATCGATGGTAAGCCTATGTAGTCCCTAATAGATGGTAATCCATTGTAGTCCCCCTTCGCTAGGACCTATATCTCTAGTCCTCCCCTCAAGCGTCAGACCAACATGGGCTAATAACCATGCATAAGCCCCATTATATCATCATGTCGTTGTCCTATGTGTATAACCTAATTATATTCCCCCATCCTGATCTATGTGGACTTTGATTCCATACCTCTAGGATACGTAGGAAGCCTCCCTGATGTTAAATCCCATCACCCATGTCTCATTATGGTATTTCCCTCGAGCCAACATGTTTCGGGATGGTCATCCCCCATCTTAGAGGTTCCAGTTCCTCATGGTCCCATCCATACATCCATTCCCACAGGTCGCCTCCTCAGGTGTCCCAACACCTCACTAAACTACGTGGACTTTGATTCCCTCCCATGGGGATACATGGGAACTCTCTTCGAGGCTCAAGATCAACATCACATTCACCCTCATGTCGGCTCAATATCACTCTCCATCCACTCTCAACAATCCATATCCACCCTAATTCTTACCTGGGCCGCCACATCCCAGTGAGATCATGTCACCCACTTTTCTATTGTTCTTAGAAACAATCGGGTAACTAACCATGATTTATCCCCAACATCAGTGTTCCCTACTATGATTACACCCATCTGATCCACTATTATCAGTGTTCTAATCAAGTCCAATCCATCTCCACTAGAAGTTAAACAAGTGGAATACCCTATGTTAAACATGGGAAGATGAGAAAAAACTTAGAGGCATGCCTATGAAAGATAATTCCACACATTCAATGTGGGATGCCTTGGGCATCCGCGCCTTCATGAATCCCTATCATAAGGGAAAGAAACCCAGAAACATTTGTATTCCAGCATCTAGAAATGCCAACGATGTCCAACGTGAGTACTCCCCCAACCAAAGGTTGCTTCCCTGGCTGGACCTCTTGGAATGTCCTAACAAAAGAAGCGTAGTTAACCGAAGTCCATGAAGACATGACACTGGGGAGAGTTTCACGAACAACATCTAAAGTCTATGAAGGAGAAACAGACTAAAAAACGAGTTTCGAGGAGTAATCCATGGAAGGAGGAACCAATATACCATCATCCTATTTCGATCAAGGAGAAAACATCCCTGGAAAAGTGATGGAAGCCGCCCACCTTTGTAAAGTGGGGATGTGGGGAAACAACTGCACATCCTCTGAAATAGATGGATATGAGCCTGGGAAAAAGTGTCGGAATCAGAAATGGTGAACCCGATGTGATTTTATTCTCCTCAATGTGAAGATTTTTAGTACTTGAGGCATAAGTGGATTGACATGTCACCAGATCTATTTATTTGATGCCATGTCCCACCAAGTAAAAAGTGGGCCTGGCGTGAAACTCACTAGAAATTGGGGCAGTTGAACATTGGACATCCTGGTCTGTGATGTTGTCAGCATGGATCCTGTAGAGACCCGAAGCTTGACGTACATGGACATTACATTACTTTTGCGGAATACTTGGTACATAAAAAAAACACACACACAAGGATCATAATAGTTTAGTGTCTCTGGAAACTCGGAACGTAATCTTCTAATCGTGGTGAAAGATCTTCAATATCTCCCATAAATATCTTCCCATTTTTTTTACCTAGAACCTTTCTTTATATCCTGGGGAAAAGAAAACATAAAAGGGTGATCTCAAATGATCAGTAAGGGTACACAAAAGAAAAATCAATCACATCATATTCATAAGAACATAACTTTTGGAAATCTTATCCTGCAAAAGAGAGCATAATTTCATAACATGGGATAAATCATGGCAGTGAAATGTAATCACAATAATCATAACTTAAAACATGAAACTTTGTGGAATTCACAAATAATCATAGAGAATCATTTCTTGTTAGTCAAGACTCATTTCCAAGACTATCTTAGTGGACAAAGTCCCTTTCTGAATCGAGTAACCCTCGTTTCAGTCCTGTTTCACTGAACCGGTATAACCTACCATTCCAGCCATGTCTATCTCATGAGATATAAAATCTTTACCCAATGCATTGGAGGGAGATATAGGTCCCACCCGTCTTATAATGAATCCTTTCTTATGTGTGCCACATAATCATAAACCATACATCACAGCGTAACCCATGTAATAAAAATGGGATTCTTAAACAACATGACATCATAAAACAATTCATATAAGATAAAGGAATTCATAAACATAATTCCATCACAACATAGTCAAATGAATGTAAAAATATGGATAGAAACATAACCCTTTATTATCTTATATGGAAAATAATTTTGATAAAACACTTGAAATGAATTCTTGAGGAAAATATCCTTTCTTCTTCAAAATCAATTTCTTTTCACAAAACATCATGCAATTTTAAATGAAAGAGATTTTATTGAAAATAGTCATGAAATATTTTGGAAGAAGCTTCATGAAAATAAGGCTTTATAAAACTGTAAAAATCTGTTCGGGCCATTTAAGTTAAAAAAAACATTCTTCGTACTTTTGTCGGAAAAGTCAAAAAGTACCTCGTACGAAAAACGACAAAAGATTCCTTTCATTTATTTTACTAAAAACTCAACGAAGGGTAAAAATGGATTTAAACAATTGTAGGTGGATGGAAATAATATTACATATTGATGAAACATAGATGTGGATGATAAAATACACCCCAGTAAATACTTACGAATAAACAATCTCGGATAAAAATGAGATTGTGATATTTCCCTTACCTTAGGTCCGATTTTCTTCGTAAGTGTCCGAACATCCTATATAATGATTTAAATAATGTCATTGACTTATTACAGAATCATATTCATTGTTATGATATCATATATGGTTCACTTATGACATTATATTACCCGTTCTTTTGTAAATTCCATGTTAAAGAGCGTTTTGGGTAAAATTGTTTCCTTTGTCGTCCGTGTTATGACTTGTAATTATTCATATGATTACTTAGATCATGATTACTTAATTACAGAATATAAAACATGATATATATATATATATATATATTCATAATATACATATTTATAATAAATCAGTAAATGGAAAGAAATACACCGTTCATGGAGACGGTAGTCCGTACGTACGCATGAACGCTGTTTTCGTTTCCTTATTGAATTGAATGGAATTAAGTAGATGACATACATATAAATATAAATAATTCCAGTATCATTATCAGGTAATATATTTCATTATTACTTATTACATATACTTTATAATCATTCATGAATGGTTACTCATTGAGAATGAATCTCATCGCGTCGTGGAGACGGTAGTCCGTCCGTACGCACGAGCGATGATATCGTTCCCATGGTCGTGGAATTGTGTTGAAGTGTATGTATACTATTTCAGTATCAATATTGATTTATAATAATCATATATAGTTACTCATTAAACCATTATACCCAGCCAATTAAGGTGGTGGCGGAAAATAGATTACACCACGGCGTGGAGATGGTATTCCGTACGTACGCACGCGCGGTGATTTCCTTTTTCCGTAGGATGGATAGAAGGTTAATTAGAGTTGTTTCATATTTATAATAACATATCAGTATGTATGTAATACTGATGTTATTACTTTATAATGAAACAACTAAAGAAGAAGAATTTGAAGAAGAATGAAATTGAAAAGATCGGTAATGGATATTACCTCTTCTTTGGAACGCCTCTTTGAATCTTCCACTTAGGGAACTAAGATTGGTCTTTGAAGAAGACCAGGACCTCTAGGATTATTCTAGGGAAGTGGAGAAGAGAAAATGGCAGGGGTTGGCCGAGCCTGAGTGCTCAAATTAGTGTGAGGAGGAGGGGGAGGAGGTTTCCTTTTATAAGGGAGGAGAGGGGCACCTTTGGAATTCTTAAAAATATTAATTTATAATAAATCTAACCCCACATAAAAAATGACTCATATTCGAATATTAGATAAGATAAGGTTGTAATATCATCAACCAATAGAATTTAGACATGTTAGGAATTTATTTTAAACATTATCAACATGATTTATCCTTATTTAATCAATTTTATTTTATTTGTGGTAATAACATTATAATTTTTAAATTATAACAAATAATTACTTATTTGTTGTGAATTGTCCATAATTGGATTCTTAATAACATTTTAGATCATATAAATTTAAATTTATAATTTTGAAATATTTTGTGATTTTTAATTAATTTTATAATATGTTTTTTTTATAAAATAACAATAGTGTCAATTTTGACACTATTCATTTATTTGAATTTAAATAAAATAAATACAGAAGATATGTTCGAACTAAAAGTTTTAATAGATTCATAAAATGTCATATGTATCTTAAAAATTATTGGAGAACATTAAATAGTTCATATAATATTTATTTTATTATTTTTGAAACCATTTATTTGGTTTATCTCTTAATAAAATAAATACTACAACATTTTTGTATAATTATTTAATATACTTATTTGTTGCATAAATATTAAAAATAAAATCCTATGATGAAAATAAATATATTACCTTTCACAATAATACTTTTACTCTAATTTATCATCTTAAAATCACAATATTTAAATTGTTATATTTATTAAATTATGAAGGTGAAAACTTTGGCATCATTTAAAATAAAATAATATAAGTGTCATAATCGCTTCTATAAGGCTCCAAATGGTCAAATATTAGACCATTGGATGATTATGGTTTAAATTTACATGTCCAATAAGTTTTTGTTAGGTATTTGTGCATTTTATGGTCACTATTAATTTAATAAACACAATATTCTTGATTTTTCACTAGATAAACAATTTCTGCATCGCTATTGTGTAATAATTAATGATAATTATTTAATCCCTAAAAATTATAAATAAATTTATATGATGTAGATAATTTCATTATCTTTCTGGAGACTATTCATGTTTGAAGTTTCATGAAGTTTATCACTAAATCAAAATTAATATACTTATAAAATTTAAGAGAGTGACATGTTGTCACTTTCTTTGGTTTTAATAATAATTAAGTTATTTTCATGAAAAGATGTCCATTAAATGATTCTAATCAGACCCATAGGTGATATGGGTCGACTTTTATTCATCCAATAGGATTTTGACATTTGTTAGGGTAATTTTAAAATATTATATTTACCCTTAATTACCCGATTTATCTTTAACTATGGTAAATAAAATTTACCGTAGTTACTATTCATAATTCCCAAAAATAAAAAGTATCTTATTAACATAATTTGGACCCACTGATTCCAAATATGGAATCCATTTTTCCAAATTCAATACACAAAAGATGCAGAAATTAAATTAAAATTAATCCCGTTGTCGAAAGAAAACAGGTTTTTCTTTAAAACATTGCAAAAGATTGAATTGATTTAACCTACGAATTCAAGGTAAAATCAATGCTAATGACATAAATTATATTAAATGGTAAAAATATATTCTATTTATACTTTAAAACCATTCAATATTATAATTTAACCACATAAGATATTATGATGAAAAAAGTTGTTTTTAATTAAAATATAGCGTGTTTTTACAATTCATTAAAATATGAAAGTTATCGGAAAAATATCAAAACATTATCCAATGTAAATTTTTATATCCTGATTCAAAAGAAGAATATTATTTTGTCAAATTGAACATATAAACATGTCAAAAACTATATTTAAAGTGGGTGCACCATCAAAAGGCGGTAAAACTGCATTTTTTGAAAAATACTTATTTTACCCAAAAAATTTATTTTGTTCTTATACCATGCTCTAGAAATGTGTAAGATGAATAATAATATTATAAAATTAAAAATTTAGTTAATACTATTCATAACGGCTAGTTCATGACAATATTATAATAATATAACATTGTTTATTAAAACCCGGTATTGCGTACAACACACGCTATCGAGGAAGGTCGCGATTGCGTGTAATGCAAGCCAAGTTAGGGTTGCGTGTTGTGAAAGAATCCTTCATTGTTTAGTATAATAGAATCCAACCATATTTCATTTATACATTTAATATATATATATATATATATACTCAATGTTGCGTAGAATAACTATTATCAAAATTGTGTGTAACACGGTCCAAGAATAGTGTTGCGTATACTGCAAGCTAATACGGTGTTGCATATAGCGCAAGGTAATCTTGGTGTAGAATACAAAAAAAGACATTAATGAAATTAAAATAATATTTTTCATAAAATCTCGGGGTGTTACATTCTACCCCCTTAAAATGAATTTCGCCCTCGAAATTAGTCGGGGTTATAAATGGTTTACTATTTTAAAGTTTCTTTGATAGAAACCCACATCGTAAAAAGGAATACCAAAACTTATCTTTAAAAACAAAAGTATGAAACGTAACGGTTACCCAAATAAACTAATCACTGGGTTTCCACATAGGTGAAAATATGGATATGGAAGAGAAATCTAACCATCATGTTCTGATGGAGAGTGGTAGAGAACATGGTTATGGAAAAGCTAGCAATCACAAAGCCATAAATTTGTGATGATCTAGGGTACCATATGATTCATCGGATATAAGGGCACTAGGACAACATTTTTGGTTTTCAAGATCATTTCCCTAAAGTTGATGAAATTGGAATTAAAAGAAATACTTTCGTGATTTTGGTATAGTCTCACCATTTGTCGTTCTTTGGAAAATTTCCACTTCATCTCTTAAAGAAATGAAGTTGAATTTGTCATTCGTGATGTGTTAGCAGATAATGTGATAGAATGATGGGTCATTCCATCTCTTTCAAACAAAACTTTAGAAAAAGTTATAAGTCCATATTATGGTTCCAAAAATGAACTTATACTTCATATATCATACCGCTTAATATAATAAAACTAGTTTCTACTAAACAGGGACTTCATGTAGGTCAGTGGTAGGCGATAAAGGCCAGTCGCACTTTGGTTGTGGGTTCGATTCCTATAGCCTTGTCCGAAGCGATGGGCTGTCGCCCGTCCTGCAGGTTGTCCTTTTTCTAAAACTTCATTACTATAACATCCAATCAATAATATCGAAAATCTTCTATCCTTAAACAATACTAACTTATGTCCAACATAATCCATTCTAATCTTTAGGCTTATCCATAATACTGCAGTCCACTCTCATAATATAGTGAAAACGATTACCAAAGATTTAATACTTTCGTTAATCCCCATATATATGGCTTGTTGGTCACATTCCAAACATTCAAAGGCCTTAATCATGTATTCTCTTGAATACCCATTGAACCATAGTGAAAACATGAATGCAGTTAAAAGTTAACACTTTCCACATACCAAAATCCTCAAAATTCTATATACTCAAACCATGATATCACTTAGTCCTTATATCAATCATGAGCTCATGAATACTATTAAACATTTCATTTTCTCGTTTTCCCTTCATTATGCGCATATCATCTTATTTCCAAAAAAATATCTCAATCACTTTGAATACCACATTAATAAATATTGCAATACTCAATGATACAACATTATTTTGGAATCCCATTACATAAACACTTAATCATTCCACCACATCATTGTCATATTCAACATTGCCAATAGTGATCACATGTGACTTCCCTTTGTCCTTTGCCTTCAGTGGTTGCTCATGTTGATCATCACTAACCCTTGGATTAGGGCATTTATTAGCATAATTCCCCATTTCCTTTCACTTGAAGCATTGAAGTGTTGGTGGTGCGTTCTCTGCAGTGTTTGCTTTATTCACATCATTAGAAACCCTTTTTCCATTACTTCGACACTCAGCTGCTCGATGACCTTCTCTTCCACACTTAAAACATTTTCTAGTCCCTTTAAGACAATCTCCACCATGCTTCTTTCCACACTTTGTGCATAAGGAAACATTCATCTTCTTTTCACCATTATTCTGAGATTTCTCCTTGAACTCCATCTTTCGTTTCTTGTCAAAACCATGAGATGGATATGTAACACCAACTTCCATTTCTACCTTGATAGCACAACGCACAATTTCTTCATAGCTACTGAAGTCTCTTATAGCTAATGCCCTTCGAAGACTTGGTTTTAAGCCACTGAAAAATCGATCAACTTTACTTTCAGGTTGGATGATAATGCCAGATGCATACCTTGCAAGTCTTGTAAAATTCGCTTCGTATATACCAACAGATTCATCATCCTTTTGCTTTAGTTCAAGAAACTCCTTCTCCATCTTTGTTCGAAGAATACGAGGGAAGTACTTATTGAAAAATAAGTTCTTGAACTCGTCCCATTCCATGGACTCAATTTCATCTCTTTGCCTTGTATTCTTGATAAGATTCCACCATTGATCAGCTTCACCTTCCAAACGATATACTGCTAAGATGACTTTATCATGTTCAGAACATTGAAGAACTGAAAATATCTTTTCAGTGGTACTGATCCATTGTTCAGCAACAAGTGGATCAGAAGACCCACTGAAAGAAGGTGGACGTTGCCTCATGAAGGACTCAATAGAATATTGTTCCCTTCTCTGCTCATTTGGAAGTCCAGAATGATTCATAGCTTGTATAAGTATAGAAATAAGATTTTGCACTCCATCTCCCATAACATTTGTTTGTTTAGGAGGAAAATCATTGCATTGTACATTGCATTGATCAACACGGTTCCTTCGGGTTCCATCCATCGTCTAAAACCCAAAAAGAATAGTGTGAGAGGCAAAAATCATGCTAGAGAAAACAACATAATAAAGGGGGAGTACCTTCAATATCTAACATCTTAGGTTTAATTCTATGATCGTTAGCGTAGTTCTAGTACTATAACCTATACGTATACTTAACCTTAGGGACATCCCTAGACATACCGTAGAAATATCTCTAGGGATCTCACTGACGTTTTCGCATCCTAGTTTCCAAAGGTTGACTAAACCTTTCCTCTGATACCAACTGTAGCGGTCTAGAATTACTTCCAGTGGACTACAATTGATACCTATCAGGTCACTCCATGGGTGGCTACACCCCCTGGGCGGGACACACCACCATCCCCAGTGGCAGCCATTTCCTCATGAAGCCCTTGGGCGGAGAGCCATTCTTCGTCCAACGCTCACATGTGAGAGTTAACAAGGATCAGATACATTCCTACCTCCTTTGCCTCTGATACCAACTGTAGAGACCCGAAGCTTGACGTACATGGAAATTACATTACTTTTTCGGAATACTTGGTACATGACAAAAACACACACACAAGGATCGTAATAGTTTAGTGTCTTTGGAAACTCGGAACGTAATCTTCTAATCGTGGTGAAAGATCTTCAATATCTCCCATAAATATCTTCCCATTTTTTTACCTAAAACCTTTCTTTATATCCTGGGGAAAATAAAACATAAAAGGGTGAGCTCAAATGCTCAGTAAGGGTAAACAAAAGAAAAATCAATCACATCATATTCATAAGAACATAACTTTTGGAAATCTTATCCTGCAAAAGAGAGCATAATTTCATAACATGGGATAAATCATGGCAGTGAAATGTAATCACAATAATCATAACTTAAAACATTAAACTTTGTGTCATTCACACATAATAATAGAGAATCATTTCTTGTTAGTCAAGACTCATTTCCAAGACTATCTTAGTGGACAAAGTCCCTTTCTGAATCGAGTAACCCTCGTTTCAGTCCTGTTTCACTGAACCGGTATAACCTACCATTCCAGCCATGTCTATCTCATGAGATATAAAATCTTTACCTAATGCATTGGAGGGAGATATAGGTCCCATCCATCTTATAATTAATCCTTTCTTATGTGTGCCACATAATCATAAACCATACATCACAGTGTAACCCATGTAATAAAAATGGGATTCTTAAACAACACGACATCATAAAACAATTCATATAAGATAAAGGAATTCATAAACATAATCCCATCACAACATAGTCAAATGAATGTAAAAATATGGATAGAAACATAACCCTTTATTATCTTATATGGAAAATAATTTTGATAAAACACTTGAAATGAATTTTTGAGAAAAATATCCTTTCTTCTTCAAAATCAATTTCTTTTCACAAAACATCATGCAATTTTAAAAGAAATAGATTTTATTGAAAATAGTCATGAAATATTTTGGAGGAAGCTTCATGAAAATAAGGCTTTATAAAACCGTAAAAATCTGTTCGGGCCGTTTAAGTTAAAAAGAACATTCTTCGTACTTTTTTCGGAAAAGTCAAAAAGTACCTCGTACGAAAAACAACAAAAGATTCCTTTCATTTCTTTTACTAAAAACTCACCAAAGGGTAAAAATGGATTTAAACAATTGTAGGTGGATGGAAATAATATTACATATTGATGAAACATGGATGTGGATGATAAAATACACCCCAGTAAATACTTACGAATAAACAATCTCGGATAAAAATGAGATTGTGATATTTCCCTTACCTTAGGTCCGATTTTCTTCGTAAGTGTCCGAACATCCTGTATATTGATTTAAATAATGTCATTTACTTATTACAGAATCATATTCATTGTTATGATATCATATATGGTTCACTTATGACATTATATTACCCGTTCTTTTGTAAATTCCATGTTAAAGAGCATTTTGGGTAAAATTGTTTCATTTGTTGTCCGTGTTTTGACTTGTAATTATTCATATGATTACTTAGATCATGATTACTTAATTACAGAATATGAAACATGATTTATATATATATATATATATTCATAATATACATATATATAATAAATCAGTAAATGGAAAGAAATACACCGTTCATGGAGACGGTAGTCCGTACGTACGCATGAACGCTGTTTTCGTTTCCTTATTGAATTGAATGAAATTAAGTAGATGACATACATATAAATATAAATAATTCCAGTATCATTATCAGGTAATATATTTCATTATTACTTATTACATATACTTTATAATCATTCATGAATGGTTACTCATTGAGAATGAATCTCATCGCGTCGTGGAGACGGTAGTCCGTACGTACGCACGAGCGATGATATCGTTCCCATGGTCGTGGAATTGTGTTGAAGTGTATGTATACTATTTCAGTATCAATATCACTTTATAATAATAATATATAGTTACTCATTAAACCATTATACCCATCCAATTAAGGTGGTGGCAGAAAATAGATTACACCACGGCGTGGAGACGGTATTCCGTACGTACGCACGCGCGGTGATTTCCTTTTTCCGTAGGATGGATAGAAGGTTAATTAGAGTTGTTTAATATTTATAATAACATATCAGTATGTATGTAATACTTATGTTATTACTTTATAATGAAACAACTAAAGAAGAAGAAGTTGAAGAAGAATGAAATTGAAAAGATCGGTAATGGATATTACCTCTTCTTTGGAACGCCTCTTTGAATCCTCCACTTAGGGAACTATGATTGGTCTTTGAAGAAGACCAGGACCTCTAGGATTATTCTAGGGAAGTGGAGAAGAGAAAATTACAGGGTTTGGCCGAGCCTGAGTGCTCAAATTAGTGTGAGGAGGAGGGGGAGGAGGTGCCCTTTTATAAGGGAGGAGAGGGGCACCATTGGAATTCTTAAAAATATTAATTTATAATAAATCTAACCCCACATAAAAAATGACTCATATTCGAATATTAGATAAGATAAGGTTGTAATATCATCAACCAATAGAATTTAGACATGTTAGGAATTTATTTTAAACATTATCAACATGATTTATCCTTATTTAGCCAATTTATTTTTATTTGTGGTAATAACATTCTAATTTTTAAATTATAACAAATAATTACTTATTTGTTGTGAATTGTCCATAATTGGATTCTTAATAACATTTTAGATCATATAAATTTAAATTTATAATTTTGAAATATTTTGTGATTTTTAATTAATTTTATAATATGTTTTTTTTATAAAATAACAATAGTGTCAATTTTGACACTATTCATTTATTTGAATTTAAATAAAATAAATACAGAAGATATGTTTGAACTAAAAGTTTTAATAGATTCATAAAATGTCATATGTATCTTAAAAAGTATTGGAGCACATTAAATAGTTCATATAATATTTATTTTATTATTTTTGAAACCATTTATTTGGTTTATCTCTTAATAAAATAAATACTACAACATTTTTGTATAATTATTTAATATACTTATTTGTTGCATAAATATTAAAACACTACTGGAAATCGGATCTTTCCCAACACTTATATATACCCTTTCCCAACGGTTCTCCCAAACCGTTGGGAAAGGGGGGGTCTTTCCCAACGGTTTGGGAGAACCGTTGGGAAAGGGTCCTCAAAACCCACCTTTCCCAACGGTTCTCTCAAACCGTTGGGAAAGGGGGGGTCTTTCCCAACGGTTTGAGAGAACCGTTGGGAAAGGGTCCTCAAAACCCACCTTTCCCAACGGTTCTCCCAAACCGTTGGGTAAGACCCCCCCTTTCCCAACGGTTTGAGAGAACCGTTGGGAAAGGTGGGTTTTGAGGACCCTTTCCCAACGGTTCTCCCAAACCGTTGGGAAAGACCCCCCCTTTCCCAACGGTTTGAGAGAACCGTTGGGAAAAGTCACCCCCAAAACCAACCTCCACCCTCCAGGAAATTTCCACCTATCCCAACAGTTTTGAGAACCGTTGGGATAGGTCTATCCCAACGGTTTTGAGAACCGTTGGGATAGATTCTTTCATTTCTTCTAGGTCTGCTACCCGAGAACATTATATAAATCTAAATTTTAAATAATTATGATAATACATATATATATTTATGAAATTATGTTTACAAAAGTGATGTTAGCTTAGTGGTTAAGTCGTTCGATTATAAACAAGGGGTCGTGGGATCAAATCCCAGCACATGTTTTTTTTTGAAATACATTTACCAACGGTTTTATATCCGTTGGAATAGATTTTCATATTACTTATACCAACGGTTTTGTAAACCGTTGGGATAGGTCTATACCAACGGTTTTGGGAAAACCGTTGGTATAGACCTATCCCAACGGCTTACTTCGCAACGGTTCTCCAAACCGTTGGTATAGGCTATACCAACGGTTTGGAGGCCTATACCAACGGTTCCAAACCGTTGGTATAGGTTAGTATTCTACTAGTGAAAATAAAATCCTATGATGAAAATAAATCTATTACCTTTCACAATAATACTTTTACTCGAATTTATCATCTTAAAATCACAATATTTAAATTGTTATATTTATTAAATTATGAAGGTGACAACTTTGGCATCATTTAAAATAAAATTATATAAGTGTCATAATCGCTTCTATAAGGCTCCAAATGGTCAAATATTCTACCATTGGATGCTTATGGTTTACATTTACATGGACAATAAGTTTTGGTTAGGTATTTGTGCATTTTATGGTCACTATTAGTTTAATAAAAACAATATTCTTGATTTTTCACTAGATAAACAATTTCTGCATCACTATTGTGTAATAATTAATGATAATTATTTAATCCCAAAAAATTATAAATAAATTTATATGATTTAGATAATTTCATTAGATTTCTGGAGACTATTCATGTTAGATTTTTCATGAAGTTTATCACTAAATTAAAATTAATATACTTATAAAATTTAAGAGAGTGACATGTTGTCACTTTCTTTGGTTTTAATAATAATTAAGTTATTTTCATGGAAAAATGTCCATTAAATGATTCTAATCCGACACTTAGGTGATATGGGTCTACTTTTAGTCATACAATAGGATTTTGACATTTGTTAGGGTAATTTTAAAATATTATATTTACCCTTAATTACCCGATTTATCTTTAACTATGGTAAATAAAATTTACCGTAGTTACTATTCATAATTCCCAAAAATAAAAAGTATCTTATTAACATAATTTGGACCCACTGATTCCAAATATGGAATCCATTTTTCCAAATTCAATACACAAAAGATGCAGAAATTAAATTAAAATTAATCCTGTTGTCGAAAGAAAACAGGTTTTTCTTTAAAACATTGCAAAAGATTGAATTGATTTAACCTACGAATTCAAGGTAAAATCAATGCTAATGACATAAATTATATTAAATGGTAAAAATATATTCTATTTATACTTTAAAACCATTCAATATTATAATTTAACCACATAAGATATTACGATGAAAAAAGTTGTTTTTAATTAAAATATAGCGTGTTTTTACTATTCATTAAAATATGAAAGTTATCGGAAAAATATCAAAACTTTATCTAATGTAAATTTGTATATCCTGATTCAATATAAGAATATTATTTTTCCAAATTGAACATATAAACATGTCAAAAACTATATTTAAAGTGGGTGCGCCATCAAAAGGCGGTAAAACTGCATTTTTTGAAAAATACTTATTTTACCCGAAAAATTTATTTTGTTCTTATACCATGTTCTAGAAATGTGTAAGATGAATAATAATGTTATAAAATTCAAAATTTAGTTAATACTATTCATAACGGCTAGTTCATGACAATAATAAAATAATATAACATTGTTTATTAAAACCCGGTATTGCGTACAACACACGCTATCGAGGAAGGTCGCGATTGCGTATAATGAAAGCCAAGTCAGGGTTGCGTGTTGTGAAAGAATCCTTTGTTGTTTCATATAACAGAATCCAACCATATTTCATTTATACATTTAATATATATATATATATATACTCAATGTTGCGTAGAATAACTATTATCAAAATTGTGTGTAACACGGTTCAAGAATAGTGTTGCGTATACTGCAAGCTAATACGGTGTTGCGTATAGCGCAAGGTAATCTTGGTGTAGAATACAACAAAAGACATTAATGAAATTAAAATAATATTTTTCATAAAATCTAGGGGTGTTACAGATCCTTCTTACCAACCATGGAAGATGGAATGGCATTGGGGCACTGGACGTCGCTTTCCTTCTTCCAACACTGATGGTTAAATCTCCCTGCATTCATGACTCAAGCTTCTTGGTCAGGGAACCAATCACCACCCACCCACTGATGTAGGGGTAGGGGAAATATAAATGTGACAATCTGGCATGACCTCATCCCCCCCATGGTGGTCTCCACGTCCACGGCTGCTGGGCACCTACTCCCATCTCCCCATATTAATCGTTCAAAGAAGGGTGAAAAATTTCCTCATTTGATGATATGAATAAGAATGGATTATCCCAACCTAGGATATAGAACGATAAGACTTTGAGTCTTCTATGAATCATCACCACCGCTTCTAGAAAGGGCCACACAGGGAGCCATTTCTCTCCACTCCGACGTATAACTGTTTTGGGAGCCTCTCCCAAGAAGGCTTCGATGAATCCCTCCCATATGCCGATGAGGTGAGGGATGTGAGGGTTATCCCAACTGGGATACAATTCTAGGGGCTCCCATGAAGGGATCTCACTAGGCTGCGTCAATGCTTCCACCCATTCCCATGAGTTGAGGAGAAATTAAGCTATGCACATACACCACCGGCCCCAATCTGGTTTACCTAGCGACAACATCGGGCGTAGGCTGAGGAGGATGCCCACCGAGTGGCATCAACGTCGATGACTACCATGGACCGTGCCACCATTGACAAATACCATTAGTCCCTTATTTATGCTCAGTAGGGGAAATCATATGCTTGGCCTAGATCAAGGCCCCAACCACCCCATGAGCAGGCTGGGTCGACTCTCCTTGTTGTCGACACATATAGAGCCCACCACGGACCAACCCTTGGAATTGAAACCCAATATGGAGGTACTCCCTATACCATCACCAATGAGAGCGTAGGTCCATACCAATCCAAATATCGACATGAATATCTTCTCTATGACACCTTAAATCTAAACAATGTTCCTCCCAGGTGCATTGACACCCAATACGGGAGCCTCCCCTGCACCCACGACCTCATGTATAGAGTAGTTCCTCCTGTTACTGGTCATCGGTAGGAAGATGATACACATTATTGTAACCATTAACGTGGAGGTATTCCCCATGTACTACAACAACCAGAGAATCATAGGTTTGCCTCGCTTCATGGAAACCCAACACAGAGGTCCTACTAGTGTTCTGGTCGACCAGTATGGGGACCCTCCTCGAACCGATGTTTCCAGAGGAAATAAGCATTGAGGCCCTACCCATGCCCCCGGTATCTCCAACGGAGGTCTTACCCACTCCAGAACTTCCCATGAAGATTCCCTCTATGCATCAGCTAGTGGAAAAGGAGGTCTTCCATGTGTTCCCTTTGATATGTATCTAGGTGATCCTCACACCTCGGATTTCCCTGGAGGAATTCCTCTCCTCCGCAACACCAGTTCGACCGAAGGTCCTCCTCGAGTCAAAAAAATACCATGTCCCAAAGATCCATCCTAGGGAAGGTGGTAGGTCTTCGCCTCCATAAAAAATAATTCCAGGAATATTCTGACCACGTTTAATCCTATATTCTTCTCAATTTCTGAGGTGGAATGCAATTTGACAATGGAAGCCTCACCTCGATCCTCTGTGCCAGTGGACGGGGCAAGGACAAGGCATATCAAACTCATACTTCTGGAATGAGAGGTCCAATGGATCCCTGCCTCCCTCTAAACATACATCCAGGAAAATGAATATTTGGCGTCTCCCCAGTGTCTGGCTATGCAATCCACACCATCATCTCCAGGAGCATTCTATACCTCAACCAGAGATCGTGGAGAGTTATTTTAGGGAATGATGGAAGACGAGCAACAACACAGTCCACCACCACCATACATAGTCCCTAAGTTATAAAAAGTGGTATCTACCCTATCTTATTGAGATGTGGTGGGTAAGTCACTACATTATTCGGAGGATATCCCGAGATGCGATGGTTTGTCATCCCGCTCGCTGTATTCTTTACTAGCCATCCTATTGTCTCAGCAGTTTTCTTTAGTACAACTACCATTTCTACAAACATATCCAATTGAAGAGTGGGGAAACCAATGACGAGACCCCAAGTGTCAGGAGAGGAGCTTATGTGACATTCTTGCAGTATCCCATTTCACAGAGATGTTTTGGCCAGTTGCAACATCGAATTTCAGGGCACTAGAATCACTCACCTAGGATGATGTTGGGTGTTTTCGCTAAAACCTTTGGGTGACACACTTTCTTATTTGTCATTGGAGAGTGGATTACCCCAAGATTCAAGCAAAATTTTAGGGAATTGGCCAACAATGCAGTATGGTCGACCTGGCTGCACTCCCTGTGGCCCAGCACCCCGAGTCACCCGGTCACCAACAGACCCTCCAGTAAATGATGCGTTCAGAGAAATAAATTACTCTATATATTTATCAAGGAGGATTCCCCCCATGTGCAGGTTCGTGGTTGGGGGAAATAGGATTCCATCCATTTTAGTTCTATTCAGCACTAACTAGATTTGATGGGCGATATTGAGAATATGCCTCCAGGTAGAGTCATAGTTAACATGGATGACCTAGTAGGGAGAGATAATGAGATGTATATACTCAGAGATGAAATACCCCCTGAGATAGCATCACACTTGTTGGATCCATTGGGAAGGATCCCCCACCAGCAAATAAATTTACTAGTTCTTCCCATACCAACCAAGTCATTTTACCTTGGCCGGAATCCCAATAAGGGAAAAGAGCACCTTGGAGCTGTCAAACCCTCTGACCCATCTGGATTAGAGAAAAAGATGGAGGATGATCCTGAAAAAGCTGTATTTCACCAACAAATCGTGGAGCACAAGAAGATTGTTGATGACCTCCTTTCTGAATGTGCAGCTAAGAAACGACCGAACTACGGTAATCCTTGTCCAGGGAAACTGGTGTAGGCTCAAAAGTCCCATGATGAATTGTCTCTGAGTGACCTTGACCATCCTGCCCATGTAGACATGATAGAGGCCGAGACTTATGGAAAAAGGGTATGATATGTGTCTCCAAATCCACATGAGTGGCATGATAACCCCTGAGACCCAGCTCTGGTTTCCCCAGCTTCTCTTCAATTCACCCCACCAGCCGCTCCATGAGTCGTCGAGCCTTCTTATCAAATTTATGAACTTGACAACACACTGGTGGTTAGGGACCCTCATCAAGACAGGAACCCCCACATAGATGATCTGATAGAGGAACCCATTTCTCACCTCGAGTCATTGGAAACTCGACCGGTGGAAATCCCGCCTGATGGAAATCCATATCTGACATGAGTGGATGATATGCCAGCACTCCCAAGTTTCAGAAATCCCACCTTCTCCCCCTTTAATGGGATGGGAAATCTGCTAAATCATCTAGACCAATTCATCTCAAGGTTTAGACCCATGTTAGGAACTCCATCATAGAAAGAAGCAGCCAAACTCGTTTGTTTCATATAGACATTGGAAGGGCATGCTTTTTTATGATACAAGCAGCTACCCATCAGGTCAGTCGCTGGCTAGGAAGATCTCCATAGGAAGTTTCTCTACCTGTTAATCTCTAACACCCATAAGATGACTGTTTCAAACCTATTCAAGTGCAAGCAGAGGCCTGATGAATGCGTTGCAGACTTCATTGCCTAGTGGAAAGACTTCACATACTTCTTTTATATGCTGCTGACTCAAGAATAACTTCTGAAAATGTTTGTGGGGAATGTCAAGACCAAACTGGTCTTCTCTATCATTACCCAGAATTACCCTAGGGGATTTTGAGACTTCTCTGATAAGGCCCATCATCTAGAGGAAGTCTTGCAGCATTCCAAGATGGCATGTATTTTTCCTCCTACAATTCTCGTGAGATGGGCTGCTAAGGATTATCCCATCATCCTGGCCCAAATAAAGGCCACCAAGAAACTATAATTGTTACCAGTGGAGCCACCTCCACATCCCTGTGGGGTTCCTCCACCTCTGTCGTAGCATACATCCTAACAATTCCCACCTTAGAATCGGATGAAGCCCCTATGTAATGTGCCTCCACCACCCAGGAGAGATAACCAAGTTCCGCCTCCTCGACAGGCTCATCCATCCCCTCGTTAGGGCCAAGCTCCCAGATCCCCCTTCCCAAACAAGAGAAATTTTACCTACTCATTCAATGAGTCTTAGGTCCCTAGTTATTTCCAAAGTTCCCTGGAATAGGGACTTCTACATTTTCTTGAATGCAAGAGACCTAAAGAGGCAGATATTACTAATTGCCTGAATTATTTCCGCTTCACCAGATCCTAGGGAATAACCTCAAACAGTTCTATGTGTTTAAATACTAGCTTCAAGACCAGGTTGATAAAAACATAGTCAGGTTAGGCCCGACTCTGTCATAGGTGGAATGTGTCTTCGTGAAGCCAGACTATGGTAGTTACAGCGAAGGTGAGTGGAATCAAGTTTCTAACCATGAGTCCTATAAGATCGATGACTGGATGGATCGTAAGGTAGTCACACATTCCCATGGTTCCATGCATGTGTGAATCAACCTGACCCTTCAGAAGATTCCATGTCACCCACAACTAGTACTTCTGTGTTAACGGCTTAGCATTCCACTTCCTAGAAGAGCATGCATTGGCGACACAATGGAAAACAAATTCCCCCACTGATTCCATCATCATCCCATACTCGCATAAAATTAATGCCCCCAGTGATAGAGATTCACCCCAGAATCCATCCAGTAGTGGAGGATTCTTCATGTGAAGATAAGGGTACACCTTAGTTAACACCATGGAGCTGGTAAACCCCTACATGATTTCCAATGGAGAAGAATGCTAGACTGATCCTCACAACTTCCCCAGTCATCGCCAGCATCGACAAGGTCATTTCTATATGGGTCTTCAAAGTGACTAAGTCAGTACTTCTATATTGGTTGTGCATGTTGCCGAAATAATAAAGAAGGCCCAACGTAGATCTCCACATGCACAACCTTCTCATCTAGTGTCATTAGGTCCACCTTCACCGCTATTGGTCTTACGTAATAAGTATAAGCCACCTAGACCATTCCGTGATCATACAAACTCTATCAATGACTAGCCTCAGTCATATGGACCACACCGGGTAGTGTCTCCATGAGATTAGACTAGTGAGCAACATGACATTCCCTACACTAGTCAACCACCAGTTTAGTCCGAATGGTCAGTCATTCCCCCTTCCACAGAACGACCCCTCTAAGTAGAAGTTCATTCTTGGAATAGAAGTATGATGTCCTTAAGCATCTTTCCAACATTCTTTCAAGGATCTCTATCCTTGAGGCCCTTCTCCTGTCAGCAGATATGCATGAATCCATTTCCGAGGCTTTAAGAAGCCCCCTCTAGTTTGAGATGGAGGTAGAATCTGGAGAAGCCTTCCATGATGAGGTAGTCAATAATGCTGAATGCCAAGTAATTATTTCATTCTCTAGAGAATATGAAGTATCTATCATATAGGGGAACATCTACCCATTGTACATCACTGTCCACTTCATTGGCATGGAGGATCACCATTTCCACGTTGACACAAGCTCTGGGATCAACCTAATCACATCCCGGACACTTCGGAATATGGGAATGTCTGAGGATGATCTAAGTCCCTTTGACCTAAAAATCCAAGGTTATGATAGGATGGAAGAGACACCGGTCGACAAGATCTACCTGAAGACCCAGTTCGGTGGCCTAGTTCCCAGCACCATGTTCATGGTTGTGTCCTAGGACACCACTTACAATGCATTCATGGGTAGGGCATGGATTCACCTGCATGTGGAGGTCCCTTCATTGTATCACCAGTTTCTTAAGTACTCCCTTATTATTTGAGTTCCCGTACTCCAAGTTTATGCATCTCCCTTTGCCTCTTGTGAATCCCGATACCTAGATGCCGACTATTACAAGAGAAAGGAAAATCATATTTACACTAACGAAGTTAAATAGGCTACATCTACAACTAACCCATGGATAGACCTGGATGATACCTACATTTTATCAATCTATCGATTGGAGGCTATGACCCCAGATATGGGGAAATGCTTTTTTTTTCTAGAATGAGGGGAAATAACATTCCCAAGTCTAAGAAAATCTAGAAGATCACCTCATATTCCTACACAAATCAGGCTTTGGTGATCCCAGATCCCCCTACCCCCATAAAGTATGAGGATTTCCGCCCCATGGAAATAAAATTATGTCATAATTTCTTGTTCCACCGGGATAGGATAAATCAGTTCATGCTGACATGCCACTATTGCTTCGATATCATTATGCATGGCCCCTTGGGCCGAAGAACAGATGAGATTAGGTTGAAATCTTTCATAGCCATGGTTTTTACAACACAAGAGTCCCCAGATGTAGTGTCTACTACCGCTCAGGCTGGAACCATTTTCCCATTAGGATCTGTTGACATAGAGGAATCTCCTCCCACCAAGGACCCCTCCTCTATAAGTGAAGAAGAGGATTTAGAGGATTATCCTCCTTTCAAAGTGGGTGTCTCCACCATGGTTGATGAATTGGTACAGGTGAACCTCGATAGTGAGACAGATCCAAAACCCACATTGAACAGTGCCGCTATGCCTGTCGAAGAGAAATAGTAGAATGTGGACTTCCTGAACCAGAACCGTGATGTATTTTCCTGGAGTTATGATGAAATTTTAGGACTAGACCCTCAGGACACTGTACACTACCTCGGTCTTTCGGAAAATCACTATGGGTTCAAACAACCTCCCAGGTAGATGCAACCTTCTCACAATGCCATGGTCGAGGCTGAAGTTGAAAACATCATTAGATACAACTTCATCTAGGAGGTCTGGTACCCTAGATGAATATCCATGATTGTTCCCATCTGGAAGAAGAATGGATAGATCATAGTCCGCCTCGACTTTTGGGATCTCAATTGTCACTGTCTGAAGGATGATTTTCACCTTACTATGATAGAGTTTTTGATTGATTCCATTGTTGGGTTCTATTCCCTCTACTTCATGGATGGGTATTCCTGGTATAACCAGATCTGAATAGTTTTTGATAATGAGGATTATACAACATTTAGGGTACTGTAAGGTACTTTATGCTACCGGGTAATGCCCTTTGTTCTAAAGAATTTGGGTGCCACCTACCATCATTCCATGAATCAAAAAATTAAGCCGATCATCGGGACATTGGTGGAATGTTACCTAGATGATCTGGTGGTGAAATATCACTAACATCAAGACCATCTCAAAGATCTTGAGAAAGTGTTCGGCTTCCTCCATTCTCTCCAACTAAAGATGAACCCATTGAAGTGTGATTTTGTGGTTACCTCTATAAATATTCTTATCATCATTTTCAGATACAAGGGTATCAAGATTTACATGGAGAAGATCAATTCCATCATCCAGATGTCTCCCCCAAGAAACATTTGAGAGATTAAAGGCTTTCAATTCCACTTATTCTATTTAGGCCAATTCATTGATAATTTTTCTAGAAAATGTAAGCCCTTTTCTTAGATCATGAAGAAAGGAATTGTCTATAAATAAGATGAATAATGTTAGGCTAATTTTGAGGAAATCAAGTGGTATCTACTCCAACCTTCAGTCCAAATTCCACCCATTTCTCAAAATCCAATGGTCCTTTATGTGACCACCCTGGAAAGATCTCTCAACACCCTTATCGCACAGAAGAAAAATGAGGTAATGGAGAACAATATTTACTATCTCAGCCGCATGCTCCTCGATACAGAGACCAGATTCTCCCCTATCGAGAAGATATGCCTTACACTATTATTCATAGTACATAAATTGCGACATTACTTGTAGCACCATGAAGTACAGATGATGTCCCAAGTGGATCTGCTAAAGTACATCCTAAACCACCCAATGTTGATAGGACATCTCACTCAGTGGGTAGTGATCCTCCAATAATTCGACATCCGGTTTTTCCCTCATAAGGTTATAAAGGGGAATTCATTAGAAAACTTCTTTACTACCGATCTCGCCCCTACGGACCAGTCTCGGAACCATGATTTTCCTTGTGAGGCAATCCTCTCAGTGGACCAATCCATTCCATGTTGGAAAATGCACATTGATGATTCTTCCCAGAGCCCAATCGAAAAAAGGCTCAATGACCCCAGAATAAACAGAGTGGGACTGAGTATCATCTTCATCACTCCATCATAAGATGTTTTTCCATATTCATTCCTGCTGTTAGAAGGTTGTACCAACAATGATTTGAAGTAATAGACTCTCATCACTAGCCTTGAGTTGGCCCTCGAGATTGAAGTTCCCCACTTGCATGTGAAAGGGGACTCCGAACTAGTCATCAAGCATATAAACGATGACTATGTTGTTAGGAAGCCAGATCTCTTACCACTATTTGAACATACCCACCAGTTGATGGCAATTTTCCCATCTCAGCTAGAGGTTACTCATGTCCCTCATTCACAGAATAGTAAAGCTGACGCCTTGGCCAACCTAGATACATCTCTTGCGGATCCTGATCAGGATGATTTGATTATCAATCTGGCACACCAGAGAGTCATCACCCCTTTCACTCTAAACTACGATGATATCCCACATGTAAGCCACCTTCCCACCGATACCTCCACTTCATGACCCTCATGTCCTCCTAAATCAATGTTGGAAGTAAATATCGATTGGAGGATCCCATTTATCGAGTACCTCTAGCATAATAATCTCCTTGCAAATTGAACTGATTGTGAGTGAATATGATCACCTGCAGTGCAGTTTACCCTCTCAATTTTTCCTGGTCTTGATAAAATCTTTTACATGAATGAGTTTGATGCTTTAATCCTCTGTTTTATTCAAGGAGTTGAAATTTATCAAGTCATGCATGAGATTCATGCTGGTTCCTGTAGATCTCATCAGACCAGACTAGAATTATCTCACCAGATCTATATTTTAGGGTATTTTTGACTCTCCATGATCCATGACTACATCAAGTTTTCCAAGAGGTTCCATGCATGCCAAATCCATGATAACATTTTCCATAGGCCACCAAAGCGTCTCCACACTACCAAGTACTCTTAGCCCTTTGCATTTTGGGGACTCGATGTCGTGGGGCCATATCTACTAGTTAAAGCTCGCCAATGTAGATTAATCCTGACCGCTACAGATTTCTTTTCCATGTGGGATGAGTAAATTCTGCTCAAGGAGGTCAAGGCCCATTCTATCATTGAATTTGTGAGCTCCAACATCATCTACCACTTTGGAGTCCCTTACTCTATCTCAACAATAATGGAACTATCCTCCGGGTAGCCGAGTTGAAGAAGTTATATGCCAAGTACAACATCTATTCTAACTATACCTACCGCTATCATATGCAAGAAAATGGGAAGATCTAGGCATTTAACAAAACCCTCTCTAATATCCTAAAGAAAATGGTTGTTCAGAACAAGAAGAGTTGGATGGAAAAACTCTCCAACGCCCAATGGGAATATCAGAAAATGAATTGCAATCCCACAAAGGTGACCCCATATTCTTTGGTGTATGGAACAGAGGTCACCCTGACCATTGATATTCAATTTCATTCATTACACACAGTTTTTCATGATTAGAAACCACCATATAGGGTAGTGGAAATCCATCTGGCTAAATTGTAAGTGCTCAATGAGAATAGGCTTTATGCCCTGCACAATCTGGAAAGGCATCAGAACAAGATATGCAGAGCTTTCAAAAAGAAGGTTCACCTTTGCTCTTTCTTGCAAGTTAACCTGGTGTTGTCCCTGAGAACACAAATGATGCCTAGTAAGAAACCTCCCAAGATGGATTCCAAATTGGAAGGACCTTACATCATTCACAAGGTTTAACCCAATGGAGCATACTCCTGGGTTACCATGGATGGTGAGCATATAACTCCTCCCACCAATGATAAATTCCTCAAGAAATATTTTTCTTGAGTAGTTGGGTCCAACATGACATTAAAATATATTTTATCCCATAGGATGTTAAACTTTATAGGGTCCTACATGACCTTAAAATGTTATGTTCCACATGACATTAAACTGTATGTCATCCTGTAGGATGTTAAACTGTATAGGGTCTTATATGACCTTAAACTATTATGTCCTACATGACATTAAAATGTATGTCATCATGCAGTATTTTAAAATTTAGGGTCCTACATTACCTTAAACTGTTATATCCCACATGACATTAAACTATATGTCATCCCGTAGGACGTTAAACTGTATATGGTCCTACATGACCTTAAACTATTGCATCCAACATGACATTAAATTTCTTTGCCATCCCACATGAATATAAAATGCAAAATGGTTAGAGCTCTATGAACATAAACTAAGATCTATAAGGTCTCGCATGACCTTAAACTATTCTGTCTTCTCCACGTGACATTATAACGTGTGATTCATCTGGACTGATAGACATAAAACTATTCAGAATACGTCCTCACCACATGATGTTAAACTGCATAGACCCTTCAAAAAATATGTATGTATTGATTCCCATCCTCATAGGATATGTAGGAATTCTTAGACACCTCGTCTTGAGTCCAACCCCAAGACTCATCTTTGACTATCCCCCATGGGTATAGTTTCTTTGGAAGAACCCACATGGTGTAGTGTAGGCTATTCTGGCCCCACTCATGGTAGGATAACTATAATCTCACCATGTGTCTCTCCTTATTCTTCTATCCTCCCATGTCCTCCCCAAATGACATTAAACTGTGTGGCCCTTTCATAACTACGTGTGGATTGATTCACATCCTTATGGGATACGTAGGAACACCCATACATTTCATCCGTAGGCCCAGACCCAACTTCAAGATCTCCCCTTGGGTCGAAACACACGGTGTCGTGCATGATTTTTCCCTCATTCATGTCAAGTTCATCAAGACCGCTCCATGTATCCCTCTCCCTAGATATCTCTACCTATTGTCTTACATAATGTTAAACTACATAGGCACATTCCTGCTGCAAACATGACCTTTATTTGTATCTTCATCATCATCACATCCAAAAGGACCCCTAAACGGCATGGATGCTTGGCCCTAGGGATCTCCTACCATTTCAGGCCAATGTATTTGGGGATCTCAAATGATAAATTGATACAAGTCCCACATTACAAATGTGGTCAGTGGCCGATGATCATTTTTTGTTCCCATTCCAAGTCACATGATATGAATGCTATGTTTTGAACATGATCTACAATTATCCTTCATTGTTGTCACCACCCCTATATGTCCCAAATATTGGGTGTAGTGATTCATTTTGTCCCGCTATCCCTTCAAAAGATAGTCTTCCTCTAGCAGAAGCATGTGTCCCATGGCCATACTCTCATATATTGGGGAGAGCCTGGTCCTATTCCTTGTTTCCTAAACTAAGCATTTCTCACATGGGATTAAGAGCTTTGGTAAGGAAATAACCATGTAATGGGGCACATATGTATTGTCCGAGCCCTATGAACTTAAAATAAGAGAACCATCATCCTCACTACAAGACGTTAAACTAAGAACTGGTTGTTACATCCCATATTAGATCCCTCAACCTTTTTGGACCTTGGCCTAAGTTCTCATTTGGGATTATACAATGTGGTATGGGCTTATGATTATCATTCATGTCGGGTTACCCACCATGCCATATGCATTCCCTGTTGAGATGCCTTTCCCTTATCTTCATCCTTACCGCATGACGTAAAACTGCATATCATCCTATAGAACTATATGTGGATTGATTCCCATCCTTATGGGATATGCAGGACCACTCAAACATTTAATCTTCGATTCCAACCCCATTTCTTAGAAACCTCCTTATCTTCCTGCCCCCCTGGCTTGAGTTCTCCCAGGAGAGGGGCATGCGGTGTGGTATGAGATTATGTCCTTATTCAAGTCATGTTTGTAACAACCACACCCCATACCTATCTATTCTAGGATCTATTCATCCTCCTGTACTACACTCATCTTTTTGAGTCGGCTACTCTTGAGTTGGGCCCCTCGACCCTTTTTGGCAATTCACCAATGTGCCGAAGAGCACTCTAGTTCAACACTTAGAGTGTTGAATCCTACATGGACATGTTATCACCCATCCTCAGGCTTCATGATCCCATTTATATGGGTTTCAACCATATTTTACATCCAAAAGGTCCCTTGAATGGTACAGATACTTAGCCCAAGTTCTCTCCTATCATTTTAGTCCAATGTCCTTGAGGATCTCAAATGACAATTTGATACAGGTCCTGCGTTGTGAATATGGTCAACATTCGACACTCATTTGTTTTTACCATTTCAGGTCATATGATATGGATGTTGTGTTTCAAACACGGTCAATAGTTATCCTCCATCATCTTACCAACACCATCAATCCCTAAATGTCAGTTGCATGATTCACATAATTTTTTACTTCATCATGTCCAAGTTAAATTTTGACACTCTTTGTACTATCCCTCAGTGAAAATTTGTATGTTAGGAGGACAAATCCACTGTAATGTGTCATTAGGGGCTCCGCACCGATCACCCCTTTTTGTGTATTCCATGTGTTTCAAATACCTTCTACGCCCTTATTTCCCACATTGAGTTTAGCTCACATGGGATTAGGGATTTAGTCGAAGTTTATGACCATTTGGAAGAGTCTCATCTCTCTACGGTTCGAGCTCTAAGACCTTAAACTAATATATATCTATGTCCTTTCCAAAAGATGAAAAACTACACAAAATTCATAGAACTACATACGGATTGATTCCCATCCTTATGGGATATGTAGCAACACTCGGGCACCTTGTCGTCAGGTCCAGCTGAGGTCCCCCTAATTACATTTTCTATTCAGGTTTTTGGATCTAACTTTCACAAGATTGTATGGTATGGCGTGTTTGGGATTATGTTCTCACTCACTTCAGGTTGGAAATAACCATACCACACACTCCCCTTCTAGAAGCTAGTCTCTCTTACCTCTCGTCTTGTATGATGTTAAACTACATGCTCAGAACTATGTATGGCTTGATTCCCATATTTATGGTATATGTAGGAACAACTATACATTTCATCTTTGGGTCCATGCCAATATTCCCTAACCGTTTTTTGGCTTCTCGGCCTGAGGTTTCTTCCCTTGGGTTGAAACACACGGTGTGGTGTGGGATTTTTCCCTCATTCACATCGGGTATGTTTCATCAAGCCATGCACATTCCTTTTAAAACCTTGTTTCTCCTATATGTGTCCAAGAAAAATGACCTTAAACTATGATTCCTAGTCCCACATTTCTTAAAACTATTTTCTATTTATTTCATGATGTTAAAGTCATTGGTTGGTCAAATCGTACGACCCTAAACTATGACATTATCATCCTGGCCGCACGACAAAAAACAGCACTGCATTGTGATGTCCTCACTCTAAGGGACATCATGTTTGGTAATGGTTACCCACCATACCATTTTTCAATGCCCATATATGGATTTATTACTATAATGATTCCTGGATTTTTTATCCTAGATTTATCACTTCATAAACACACACATACACACACATCCATCCTAAGGAAAAAAACAAGATCTATCGAATGCTGCTTTTTTTGTTGCATGAGACAGACCTACACAATAGTATTGTCTCTAGAATTGGTACCCTACCATGTCACTACAAGAACTATGTGTGGCTTGATTCCAATCCTTATGAGATATATAGGAATATCCAAACATTCCGTCTGTAGGTCCAACCCCATCAATCTTAAATCCTACCACATTTTTCGGCCCCTTAGCCCAAACTCATTTGGAAGTATATGGTGTGGAGAGTACCTCGTGGGATCTCATTTGTGCCAGGTCTTGCAACAACTGCACCGTGTTCCACCCTTGTCTCTTCCCAACCTGGTCTAAGTTCTACAACCCTAAACTAAGATCTCCCTATGGAAACTACACATCGGGTTTGACTACTTCTCCACCCTATGAGAATTTCATTAAACCGGGTTCCTTATTAATGGTCCAATCTATGAAATTAAGCTAGAAGAATAAGACCGTAGGACCCTTGTCCTTGGAAAAGGATTCGACTCCCCTACCTGATGCGTCTTATTTTCGTATTCAAATGTGTCATGACAAAGAACCCAAAGTGTGTAATTTTTAAATGGACATTCCCTCGTTTCATGTCTAAGTTTCATGAGCCCTTTATTTGGATCCCCATACTCTTCCATATCTAAAAGAACCCCCTTTATAACACGGTTTCATTCCACATTGGCTCACATACCATCTTGGGACAACAAAACTTAAGACCTAAAAAAACATTTGTGACAGGTCCCATGTTTCAAACATGGTCAGTGGTTAACCCTCATTTTTCTTTCCCCATTCTAGGATAACATGAAGTAGATACTGTGTTTCGAACATGGTCAGCAGTTATCCTCTATCATCACACCACCCTCATTGTGATCCAGATATCAAGCCCCATGATTCACATCATTCCACTTCCTTATGTTCAAGTGGAATTCCAGCGCACAATTTTACACCTTCGTGCATCTATGTGCGTTAATAAGGAGGGTTAATAATTTTGGGATGTCACTCACCTAGAATTACACTTCCCCTAATGTGTGCCTTCCTATACCAGAAAAATTTCACCACTAATCATTGTTTCTCGCATCAATCATGACTCACGTGGGCTTAGTAGTTTTGGTGGGGCATGTACTGGTGTAGCTATGCTACACATGCCTTTCATCCCGCATGATGTTAAAATGTGATTTAAGAACTATGTGCATATTGATTACCATCCTAATGGGGTATGTAGGAATGCCCAATAACTTTTCCTCGATCCCATCCTAACTTTCACTTTTGGTCCCTTGACCTAAAAACTTTTTTTCGGGATACATGGTGTGTTGCAGACTCCTTATGTCCTCATTCTCATCGGGTTTTTATCTATCACATAACATACTCCCTTTTTGGGACCTCACCTTTCACTCCTAGTCCTACAGTATGAAGTTAAAATACATGAATCCACATGTCCTCAATGCATGACATTAAACTTCGGTTCTACCCTGAACTAGTTCCAGATGCCCCATGTTAGCTATGGGATGCATCAACTTCCTCTCAAAAGAGGATTTCTCCTACCAGCGTTGGTCTCTGACCATTCTATGTTCAAGAACTACATTTGTATTGATTCCCGTCCTTATGGGATACATAGAGAGATCTAGGAAATTCCCCTTAGGCGCAGCCCAAGGCCCTTTAAACTATGTGCACCATCGTCACCATATGACTTTTAAACTCTGTGTTTATCTTATTTATTTGTATGACATAAAACAACCAGACATTTTAGGTCTTCTCCAAAGAGTTCCTATATGGATGTAGGTATAATACCTGATCAGACCGACATGCTCACCTATTATGTTTCCACCACAGTCGAGTAATTTCAAAGGTGTTTTACTCTATTCGTACAACCCATCACTCCACCCTCCAAGCTTTGCATGTCCTTTATTCGGACACTCATCCTATTTCATGTCTAAAGGAACCACCTAATCGGAAGGATTATCATCCTATGGATCACATACTATCCCGAGATAACATTTCGGAAGACTAAAAGATGATATTTTGAGTGAGACCCCATGTTTCGAACATGGTCAGTGATCAACCCTCATTTTTCATCCCCATTTCAGTCTAACACAATAGGGATACCATGTTCCAAACATGGTCAAAATTTATCATAATTGTCATACCACCCCTATAGTGTTCTGAATTTTGGGAATTTTGATTCACACTTTTCATTACCCTCTGTCCAGGTTGATTCTAACGCCCCTAAAATTACTTTACATGTTCACTAGAGCACATTGAAGAATGTGCAACTCAACTATCCTAAGAACTTCATTCTCCAGTCAGGCCTCCATCATTCTTATTGGAAGCCAATACTGGTCATTTATGATGCGAGTATTTGAATATTGGTTGGAAATCTCATGATCAGACAAAGTAATAGTGCAGCTATCCTTTGTTTCTCACATCAGGCATGACCCTCGTGAGCTTAGAGATTGATTTCTGATTACACAAAATTTATGGTTGAGATGAGACGATCGAAATAAACAAGAAAGAGGATGATAAATCTATTCACACAATTCAAGATATAAAAAAATGGAATAAATGTTTATAAGTTTGGCCAAAACAGGACCCTTATGGATCAACCCCTTTGATAGACTTCTCCAGTGCCACTACCCTCAGGCTTATAGCCCCTAGGACTGCTTCCCGCTCCAAGATCTTCGTCACCTAGTTAGCTGCTATGGAGAAGAGATCTTTAGTTCTAATATACATTTTCTCCCACCCATCTTGAAACCTAGCCATTTGATGGTTTTCTTGCACTGCATTCTCTTGGGCTTCGGCCAACTGGGCCTTTAACTACTCAATAGTCTTGGATTGGTCTGCAACGAATATGCTCGCTCATTTTCCTATTCATCAAGGTCTCAAACTTCTCACTCATCCTCAAGGAAATTCAGTATGCTCATAGATATTCTCAGGCATTGTTTAATGATGATACATTGGATTCTCTCCCACACATTCTTAGCCATGTTATCGTATATCATTGCATTAAGGTGATGATCATTCACCCATCTGGCGTAGAGAAGGTGCAACCAGGTGTGCGGTGATCTTATTCAGGGTACCCATTCAGCTATTGAATTCTCTATGAAGTTACCAATACACTTCCAAACCTTGCACGACATCATACATATTTTATTGGTTGCCTTAGGTTCGCAATCATCCATCTCCATAGGTTCTAGAAGCCAATATGTAGGGAAAGAATCCCAAAGATCAGCAGTAGGATCTCCCTCTGGCATTTATCTTAAGGGGCTAATCTCTTCAACATCTGGTAAAACTTCCTCACTAATCTCCACTTAAACAATTTTACCCCTTCTAGATTTATACACCACCTGACCGTAATATCACCGGTGCCCAAAACTCTTTGCTCTCCAAGTGCTGGGGCTGACGTAGTTTGTGAAGCGGGTTCTGATTTTGTGGGTCCTATTGCTATCATATTTTCTGTGGATGATTTAGATTCATTATCTTTCTAAGCCTCCAATATAGTGATTACTACACAAAAAATGAATTCCCCGATCAGCTAATCTACCTCTGATGAATGATAGAAGCATCTGAGTAATGAAACTTACAAGAGCTCAGTGCGTCTGTATTTTTCATTTCATTCGCTACAAGAACTATCACTGTGGGATATCCTTATGCACTTATCTGTTTGATAATGGGTGTTGGCTCCCCACCTTGTTCTGTCGGTGCATCCACACCCCCCTCAGGTGGAGCTTCCTGACTAGTTCAAATATGCATCTGAATAAGACAAAAAATCCAATTGATGATTGTGAATGATGAAAATAACAAAAGCTAGGATAATAATTGAGGAATACCTTGAATAGCTCATCAATTTCCATGTCAGAGCCAGAAATCTCACTACTCTTCTGAGGAATCCCTTGGTGTCCTGTCCCCTGAGAACCTCCACCTCCAAGATCCTCTATAGCTTCCTCTATTTATTCTTCACCTTCTTCCCCCCCTCTTCTTCTCTCTCTTCTTATTCTGACTCACTGCCCCTAAATCCTCATCACCGTCATCATATTTAGATGACATTTTTTCAGGATCATGCTCCTAGTCGAGCATTACATTCACCAAGAGAGGTGGTTCCTCACGTCGACCAATCTAGCATGCCTATGCATCTATGTCCATCCAATATGCGTGAAGATGATGGAATTTCACCATGTCATCAATTCGAATGATCCTAACTTCTAGCAGCTGGATTCCAACTCATATCATCTTTTCCCAAATGGATTCGGTGCTCATTGAATGATACAGGGTAAACTAGGCTGACCACATCATTGGGAATATTTCATCCTCATAAGGTTGAAAAAGATACTTTATCTGCTTCCCAGAAAGCTCCATGGCTACTATGTGAGTTTGTTCATGATCCCCTCTCCCTTCGTATTTTGGGGGCATGGACGCACCACATGACGTCCTCGCTATTGAAGCTAGGACCTGTACTGAACTAGATACCCAAATTGTTCCTAGCCTCTCCTTCCCATCATTTCCTTGTCTGCTCTCTCAAATCCCAAATTCTACACTGGCCACCTTGAGCTTCCGAACTCGCTTTCAGAGAAGCCCTTCGGGATATGCCACAACCCAATGTTCGGAATATTTTGTTGAGAGGCCAACGTCAAATTCAATGGGGGGAAAGGTAATTACCTCACTAGAGCCATAAGTTGTTAACACCATCAATATTTTATGGAGAATAGAAGGAATTTTATCCTATGGTACATCTGTATACCCCTTCTTCAGCAACCACTGGAGGCATCCAAACTGTCTGGAAAATTTTGACGGTATATAGGGCTCGCAATGAATCTATCCATTGACCCAGGCCACAAGAACCCCACCTCTTATTCTCTGCATGTATTCTATTTTCTATAGTGATCCTTTCCCATCATCTATCATTTATCCAGCCAGGGTGGGGAATAGACTAAAGTTAAAATTGGTGTGATTTTCAATCCAGATCCTTATCCCCTCTTCGTTGAGAATTAGCAGAATGACCCCATCAATGTTCAGCAAGGAGAGTCACAAGATATTACCTAGGAGATGAATGAAAGTTGGTAAGTGTACCCAAGACAATGATTCGTGATCCAACCATGAAGGATTTGAAAAGGTCCAGAAATCCTCCTCAGCGGGCCCCCTCTCGAAATACCCCTAGAATGGTGTACAGTCAGGCCGAAATAGGGAACCCAAAGTTAAACCTATGATTGGTTTCCATAATTCCATCCATCACCAATGTTACTGGGTTAACTCCCATCCTCACTTCCCCTACTAGTAGAATCCACCCACTTAGAAAATTTTCATGAAATCCAGCATACCAGATGTTTGGGTCTTGGATTTCATCTACACTGAAGCCCCATTATTGATATTCCCCTACCTCTAGGATCCTCCAATATGATTCTCTCTTACTCCTATGCACTATGTTCATACACCGCTTATTGTTCCCCAAGATCTTTATATTGGGATCTATCCACAGAAATAGGCTAAACCACATAGAATAGGCGATTCCTTTTAGGAAGTCCTTGACCACCAAATTCTCCTTGGAAAGCTCCAACAGATTCCATGTTAGGATGGGAGTCAGCAACCTATCCCCCTAGATGTTCTCTATCGGAAGAAACTCATCATACTGGTGCCCTTACAAAGGGATACCCCCAATGTAGTGAACATTCAACAGACTGATACCAACCTCCCCATGGTGGAGATGGAAAGTGTTGGTATCAGGGGACCACTAGCTAAAAAACTCCTATCCAAATTCTTTCTGGTGGTAGAAATGGAATTGTGACATCCACACCGCCTCAAACAACCTGATGTGTCGCAGTTCTGACCTGAACTGGTAACATGATTGGCATACCCAATACGCCCAGGCCCAATTACTTGTAAAATTTACTCCATACCTTAGGTTCCAATCTTGAAGCCTAGCCTTGGTCGCATCAGTGATGCTCTATCAGATGGTACTTGCATAATGGGATAGCGAATCCTCAGTGACTGGCTCACTCCCCAAGATAGGTCTAGTCCTTGGATTCAGAAAATAGATGACCATATTTCTGGTTTCACTAGAAGGATGGCTATTGTTTGTGATGTTGTATTGGGTAATATCATCCTCATGGGTCACCCATGACCGTAGTGTATCTACTTCAAATCTCGACACCTCCTCTAAAATATAGAAGTCCCATATAGGTAGGTTTTCAGATATAACATAATCCTTCTAGGCTTGGTTCAACATGTTAAAGAGAGTTTGGTTATCAAATGAAACATTCTTGGCACCATATACCTTAGGGTTCAAAACCATCTTTCCCCTCTGATTGGCAGACACAACTTCTCTCCTAGCATCACCTTGACCAACATCCATCTCTCTTTTTTTGGTAAAGTCTAAAACAAAACCAGGGGATCGTGTTAAAAGCCAAGTATGGAGGGTGAAAAATTAGAAGGAAGCCACGAAAAACAAGGAAGTGGTGTGGAAAATAGATTTTGTGTGCACAATTGTGACCAAAGTTGGAGAATTCTGCGCAATGAATGGTAGATTCTGTGCAAAGGCTAGCATGATTTTCTACGCACGAGAGCACCAGAGATTATTGCAAGTTAAAATCTGTATAGACCATGGGACCCCCCCCCATCGAGGGTTTTTATAGGTGCGAATGGGGTTTTCCACATGAATAAAAAATGATTGTGCGCCACATGCACTATTTTTCGAACGTCACCCCATCGGGGCCAGGCATCCTGGCATTTCCCTCATAATATGACCTTTGCACCCCTCACAGGTCCGATTCTAAGGGGGGAATTTTTAGATGCCAAAATTTTACGAAGGCCTCGAACTAAAATTTGGTGACAACCAAAATCTAATTTAAACCGAACGAACTGGTTCAAGATTAGTTAAAGGATGATGAGGAAAATCATAAGTGTGCATGTAAAGAAACCCATGATGAAAAAATTTCCACACACAACAGATTCATTGCACATTGTGTTGAATATTCTGCGCAACCAATAGAGGGATCGAGTTTTCTGTGCAGGCTGAATTCTGCACAACCCCTACAGCTCCTAATCTCCTATAAATAAAAGTACACCACCTTGATTTTCAGTAGAGTAATTTGAACCATCTTTCTTGCGTTCAATACACCTCTTTGTCGGAAAAAAATATGGTATTTAGGTACATGATTTTCTGTGACAGGTATCCCAGGGGTTCACCTTCCCGTGAAACCCATAGGGATTGACCCTCGCCTGGGTCCTTTGATGTTTCTCTAGTTGCATTCATTTCTATTTACTTAAACGAGAAACTCGGTGGTTTGTGAGAAAAACTGCCTCAAATTGCGCTCACACCTCATTTATCTGCGCAACCAAGCTTTTTGTACGCTCCAGTTCCCATTTTATCACCTATTGTGAGCAAACCCCCTCTTTTGAGAGCAATTCTCCTTCTACACTTCATGTACATCTCTTACCCTAAGGCACCATGTTCAAGCCCCTCTTATGCACAACCCACCCGTGTCACGTGCCTTTCTCATGTACGACCCTCCAGGTTTGTATGAAGTGATTTCAAGATCCCTTGGGCGGTGCTTCATATTGCATTGCTTAGACTAATGATTATTTTCATAGGCACTCTAATGGATGTTGTTTCTTTGAATAACCATGCTAACATGATTCCCTCAATGGATCACTCCACTACACCCTCTCACTACGACATTGCCGATGACTTCCCTTCATCAAGGGTTAAAACATTCCAGTTATGTATGTATTAGGGGTGAAGAGTGAACTTGCCTCATCTGAGATACAAGATGTTAAATTTACAAGCACCATCATACCCAACACATGATGTCAAACGGTGGCCTCGCCCCATGCATCATTCCTGGAGTCCCCCATATCAGACATTCTCTATGCCTGCTCATTTACACGGGAGTGATATCTTCCTCAAATGGAATGAGATTCTCTCTGAAAAAGTGAGACCTGTCCCTAGTGAAGGGAAACCATCTTGGTGTAATCCCCTATCCTTTATTGTAGGAGAAAACACCCCTGCTCCACCTTCCTTCTTCGATGCCAAATAATAGAGGCGAGATGGGCACAAGGACCTTCGTTATCCCATCCCTCTCCCTCTGGGGTTTTTCGCCATCGGTCCTCCATCCTTGAGTAAGTACCAATATTCATCTTCCTAGGCCTCTAACCAGCTTAAGACCCTATTTCCTCTTTGGGTCACTAACCACGTGTAAGCCCCAACCCACTTCCTACAGATTCACCTTTCACAACTTGATCGTCAGGTATTTGATGACTCTTGTTTCTCACACTGAGCATGAATCATGTGAGATTATAGTAATCATTGACCATGACATCCTTCTTGGGCCACCCTATCATGTAAGCCCCAAACCATCTCGATCTATGTGAACTTTGATCCTTACATAGGTAAGGTACATAGGAATCCTCCCTGAGGTTCTAGCCCAATACCTCAATTCGTTTTGACCCCTTCACATCAGTTCACTCTCATCCCGTATGACATTAAACTACATCAAAAATCCTAAACTATGTAGACCTTGATCCTTGCTAAGGCAAGGTATTTAGGAAGCCTCCATAAGGTTCAAGCACAAAACCTACTTTTCCTGACCCACTTCAAATCAGTTCAGCTTCGTCGCGCATGAAGTTAAATATTATCCACCATTCTAAACTATGTGGGCTTTGATCCTAGTCTCATAGGAAAGGTACATAGGAATCCTACCTAAGGTTCAAGCCCAACACCTACTTATCCTGACCCCCTTCACATCGGTTCACCCTCTCCCTATAAGACATTAAATTGTATTCACGTCCCAAACTATGTGGACTTTGATCCTTATATCCTAGGCAAGGTATTTATGAATCCTCCCTGAGGTTCAAGACCAACACCTACTTGTCCCGACCCCCTTCACTCTGGTTCACCTTTATACCACATGACATTAAACTATATCCACCCTTTAGAACTATGTGAACTTTGATCCTTCTATCCTAGGCAAGGTACGCAGGAAGCCTCCATTAGGTTCAAGACCAACACCTACTTGTCCCAACCCCCTTAACATCAGTTCACCCTCATATTGCATGACGTTAAACTGTATACACATCCCAAGCTATGTGGACTTTGATCCTTGTCTCTTAGGAAAGGTACGTAAGAAGCCTCCTTGAGGTCCAACCCCCAATCAACGGAAAGATATTGTGTCCCCCAATCGATGTTAAGACATTGTGATCCCCTAACCAGTGGTAAGACGTTGGAACCCCAATCTACGGTAGGCTATTGGAATCTCGATCTATGGAAAGAAATTGGAAACACAATAAGTGGAAATATGTTATCAACCCCAACCAATGGTAAGCCATTATGTTCCCCAATCGACGGTAATCCATTGTAGTCCCCAATCGATGGTAAGTTGTTGTAGTTTACAATCGTCAGTAAACCACTGTAGTCCCCAATCGATGGTAACCCATTGTAGTCCCCCTTTGTTGGGACCCACATCTATGGTCCACCCCTCGATCTTCAGACTTACTTGGGCTGCTAACCATGTGTAAGCCTCATTATATCATCGGGTGATTGTCCTATGTGTACACCATGATTCTATTCCCCCATCGTGAACTACATGGACTTTGATTCCCTACCACCAGGATATGTAGGAATCCTCCCAATGGTTCAAGCCCATCACCCATGTCTCATTATGGTATTTACCTTAAGCCTACGTGTTTTGGGAAGGTCATATCCTGACCAAGAGGTTCCAATTCATCTAGATTCCATCCATACGTCCATTCCCATGGGTCACCTCCTCAGGTGTCCCATCACCACGCTGAACTACATGGACTTTGATTCCCTACGACGAGGATATGAAGTCTCTTCGAGGCTCAATCCCAACATCACTGTTTCCCTCACGTTGACTCAATCTCACTCTCTATCCACTCTCAAAAATCAATATCCATCCTGATTCTTTCCCAGTCCACCAAATTATAGTGAGATCATTTCCCCCACTTTTTTTATCCTAGTAGAAATCGGGTAACTAACCATGCATTATCCCCAACATCAGTGTTCCATCCTAGGGTGACACCCATCTGAACAACTCTTATCAGTGTTCCGATCAGTCTTATCCATCTATACTAGATGTTAAAACCACGAGATACCCTGTGTTAAACATGGGAAGTTGAGGAAAACCTCTGATACATGACTATGGCATATAATTCCCCGAATTTGATGTCGGATGCCTCAACTTACACTCCCTCAAGAAGCCCTATAATAAGGGGAAGAAACCCAGAAAAGTTAGTGTTCCAGCGTCCAGACACGCCAATGATGTCCAACTTGACTAATCACCCAATTGAAGTTTGCTTCCCGGGCTAGACCCTTTGATATGTCCTGAAAGTAGTGGCGTAATTAACTAGTGTCCATGAATACATGGGACTGTGAAGAGTTTCATGAACATTGTCTTAATTCTATAAAGGAGACATGGACTAGGAAACGAGTTCTGAGGAGGAATCCACAGAAGGAGGAACCTCCATCTCTTCATACCATTTCAATCAAGGAGCAAACATCCCTGGATAAGCGACAGATGTCATCCTCCTTTGGAAATCAAGAATGTGGGGAAACAACTATGCATCCCACGAAACAGATCGATGTGTGCCCCGGTGAAAGCGTCAGTAACAATATGCACACATATTCCTACAAAATGTATGGGTGAGGGAAATATCCCTTCTCCACACATAATAGAAATAAACATATTCCTATAGAATAAGGGTATATGAGTGTTGTTATATCCCCTCTTCAATCAAAGACTGATGACAATATATCTTGAAGATTGAAAATGTGTAAGACTACATTCCCATAAAATATTTTCTAATTTGTTAGTACATTCTAAAAATAGATGAAGAGTTATATTTGAATACTTTGGAACTAGTATAGATAATGGGACATTTACACATTAGTATCCCAACAACTAGAAAAGCATATCACTATGATCTGTATGAACATGTGGCAACTACAAAGAAAATTCAAAATATTTTCCCCATCTATGAGGATTACTAGAATATTCCAATAAAGGAAGAGGAACATGACTAGACCCAAATACACATTCTGAATGGGGATCACCAAACTAGTTTATCAAAATTCTTAGGATAGGCATTCATTCCTATCAAAAAATACTAGAGATATATTCCAAAGTAATAGGGCTAAGCTCATATGCTTTTTTAGACTAGGGATCAACATGTAGGTATGGATAATTCCTTCAGAAATTCACATATCCCAGTTGAAAAATACCATCAGTTCACTCCAATGGAACATGAATAAGATCATATCCCAATTCCAAATGGGGATCACCATGTTGGTTTGGAACATGCCTCAGAACAAGAACACTTTTTTTTTCAGAAAAAGTATAATGAAATTATACAATGACATAGGACCTGGATAAAATTCTCAATGAAACTCAGTGTTTTAAAAACAATATAAAATCACCTATGAGAAATATTATATCCTTTCTAATGAAGATAGTTGAAATATTATAGTTTCATAAAGAATTTAGGGTTATATCCATACTTCCTCCAATGAATGATTGCACCATCATCATTCATACGCTATTAAGATGTAAGATTATACTCCTTATCACATTCTAGAGGACCATTGAAATATTATAATAGGGGATACATATAGGAAATGGTCTCATATCCCTACTTCTTCTAGGATTGATTGAAAAATTATGGAAACAAACTATAGGAAGGTTAATATTCATTATGATAATACAAAAAAGATAACAATCATACTTTAATAGAATAAATAGTGGGCGCATATCCCCACATCACTACATAGTTGTCCAAATATTATTACATCCATAATACAGTAGGATCATATCCCCAGTCAACCCATAATGGATTGTCAGTATATTACAAACACGAGGAAAAATTAGGATCATATCCCTACTATGATTAATTATAGTATCCTTGAGGTTGTACAATTAATATATACAACACATCAAGGGTCAATTGACACTTAAAACGAAGAATAATATGATCATTACATGGATAGTTCTTATGGTAGCGAAGATATGGTTCATCAATAATCTACCCTAGACCTCCTCTATGGTCAACCTCACTATGGTGATATCTCTATCGAACAACGAATTCTTTCACTTTCATTAACACATTCATATAGAGGGGAGATAAAAAATCCTACTCCATCCTATATGACAGAGATTGAAATAGAAGTGATAAAAATATATAGTGCCCCATAAATAATCGACATCACTTCACCATAGTCATCATGTGACCTTGAGAATAAACCTCTTTGAGATGACAAGGTTGAGTCATATAAATCAGATGAAGAAGATGAAATCATATATACATGGATAGAGATATCCAATAACAACATCCCAACAATATTATAGACCATCAACACTTCTTAATATGAGATCCCAAATTTGATAGAGAATCAGTGCATGGCCTATATATGATAACATATGCAGGTAACTGATCATTGGTTGAAGTTTATACACCTCTCGTTTCAAGGATACAAGGGTCACCATCATAAGATACACATAATTACTTGGAAAATTGACATGAAATCTATCTCCATGATCTAGGATTTATTACAAAAAAAGAAGTATAAAAATATAACAAATTATTACTGTAATTTCAATAAACCTATTTGACAACTGATTTCTAAGGCCGAATTAGATATTCATATATTATGATGGGGAATTTATTTAAATTTTCACATCAATATGTCCACATAGCAAAATAATTCGATCAATATGGAATCTTATATTATCATAGATGTAGGAGAAATCATGTGACTAGGTAATGCTTGGGTTAGTGGGTCAATATATTAAAACACCACATCTCTAACGATTCAAAGACATTTGAAAACTGAGGGAGTGTTATTCTAATATACCTTTAAGATGACTCCCTCAAAAAAATGGGAATTCATTTATGGCATGAATAGTGATGTTTTGGACAACCCGATAACATCCCAAAGAAAATTACTCCCATTATATATAACCATTGTACACAACTCACACAAGAATAAAATTGAATAGAAATTAATCATATCAAAATAATAGACACTATAATAGCTGTCATAGAGAGAAACTAGCCCATTTATATTTATAAATTTTTACCACAATCTTCACCCATAAAGTTATCAAACCCTGAGTGGAATCATGAAATATCAACCACATATATAAACAAAAAACATACCATTGTTCTTAGGTTATTTTTATCTAAATATTCATCACCAAGTTCATGACACCTCAAGAGGGTACTCAATAAATCATTCATAGTTCAGAATCAAGACCATCCCAAAGGGATGGAGGAATTTATATCCCAATTTCAATCACATGAATCATCAAATCCATGAAAACATGGTAAAAAAACTTCCAATAGAATCCTAGAATCATCCCCAACCTACATGGATGGGGTAATATTCATCATCATCATTACCTAAAAATTAATTAGTCTTCTTCAGGATGAGAGGTAAATATAGATGGTTAACTACCAATATGTTTATCTTGTCATGATAATGTACATTATCATTTGGGGAACATTCCAAAAGTGAAACTTAAATTTCACTTATAGTCACTATTAACATACTGAGATAATAGGAACTTTCAATAAAGGATATTAACCCCAATAAGGGTTATAATACAAAATGGTACTATAGAAAAAGGGTTATAGAAATTTTAATGGTTAAATACTCAATAAAAGATAATGTTGTACAAGATTAGTCTATTTTGTTTTGATTAATGGGATAACTACCATTTATCAATACACCTCAGTGAATGTAAAAACAAAAAATGATATAGAAAAATATTAAAGTGTAATGAGATGAATCGAAAAAACATACATTTATGAGAGGTTAATCCAGATGCACCCACTGAGGCTTTGTTTACATGGAATCAGAAAAAGATTCAGAATCTGGAACCTTTGAAAATCTAATTTCAAAATATATGGTAGAAAACCACCAAGTATAAAGGGAAGGGTGTAACTATATCCCACTAACCACATAGAGGAATTAAATTCCCTTATATAGAGGAATGACTAACATAGTATGAGAATGAGATATACAATCATAGATTGACAATAAAAAAATACTTATGGGTAACATTCCTATTGAGTAACATGTTTAGAAATAAATGAATATCCATATCCCAAATGTTATAATAGTGATAACCCACCTACAATATTGAAATTTGAGCATCAGAATAGAATTGGATCCTGGAAACTTGTCTACAAAAATGTGGATATTATGGATGATCATGAATTCCCTCCATTAAAATGAGAGACTCTCACCAATCAGGATGATAATATAGTCCAATAATAGATTAAAAATATCTAATATATGAAAATGTAGGAACCTCACAAGGTATATATATTTTCCTTTTGATGGAAGGTAACCAAGAAAGTGGTACCTTCAGAACTATTCAACACCATTGAATCCTTGCATAGTCGAATGGTTTCCATAGAAGGGTGGAGAACACCTTTTCAACCCAATAATATGTTTCAGCATGAATTTTTAGATAATGATTTTCCACCACCAAATTTAACCAATTCTTTATTCTCAACCATCAACGGTTCTAATGATCCCAAACAACATCTCACACTATTCATGTCCCGATCTGGCCCAATGATGGGCCCTCAAGACCCCCCTTAGGAAACCTTCAAAATATGTTTAGATTTAAATATGATATGTCCAAAATTAATTTGTTATAAAATTATCCTTTTAGTTTCTATTTATGGATGGAAATACCTTCATCATTAATTTATTTATCATTTCAACTACCTAATATGTAAAAAATTGACCTCACAATCTATAAACTACACGTGAATGAGATAATTTATAAATTCATTATTAGATGGATTGGTTTAAACAATTACCTTAGTATTTATCTCTAGTAAGATCCACTATGATCACTATGTGATGAAAATATTCAGGATAAGTTGCAATGAATGATGATCCTAAAGAATTATCCAAGTTGATTCTATGAGTTTGTAGGAATAAAACAACACCTAAAAGATTCCATTTAACAAATCAAAGCTAAATCTTTTCCCATGACTTCATATTAGGGAAAATTATTTATATATTAGAGACATAAAATATTTCCCTCGTAGTAGTATCAGTTTCCATGTAGGCACTAAGGAAAGAGACAAGTCATATGATGCCTCTCATCGAGCTACAACATCAACAAAATCAACCTATCCAGATGAAATATATGATTAGCATCACAAATGATCTTAGGAATGGATTAATAAATATATTTCATTATAAAATGAGATGTTACACAATTATTTCCTTGATTCCATATAAAATAACATACACAAGATACCTGATCCCATGAAACCCAACAAGGTGAAACTAACTGATCAACCTAACTATTTTTCTTTCCATAAGAGGTTGTGACACATCAATCTAGATTTATTTTTCTTTTGTGATTTTATCTAAATAATTGATGATTATGGAAATGTTGTTATGGATAATTCACTTGAATAGGTGATCTATGTAACTATTATTCCACAAGAAGAAGATGGTGACTAGAAAGAAGTTCTAGTCAGGCATGGATTGATGTTCAATAATTTAATTAATCAAAATATAGGCGACTGATATAATTTAATCCAAATATAATAGTTTTAAAAAGAAATATCGATCCTAACACCTAGGGGGAATCATTGAATACACCCCTTAATGAATATTTAGTCTCTGAATATAGGAAAAGATACAAGAAAAAGAGGCACAACCATCTCCCAAAAAATCTCTGACTCCTACAAATTTCTTTCAATCAGCATATGAGAAATGGGAACCACCCCCACAAATTGAAACCTGAACAGATGAAGATATTTTTTTTGGTATTGTTAACATAGTTCACTTAACAAACACATTCTCTAATGATGAATGTGATTTTGAGCATGAGTTCCTCATACCTAAATAGGTAGCCAGAGGACAGTGGCACAGATCCCGAGGATATAAGGAATGGTGAGGGAATGGTCAAACCTAATATTTGGATCACATAAACATAGAGGATAGATATTCAGATGTGGCCTATGGGAGAGAAATCTAGTAATAAGAAAACATAGAGATACCTCATAGACATACAATGCTCATATAATCCCAACTGCCATACATGACTGTCTGGAAGGGGTGTGATCGTTTAATAATCCTAGAAAATGGTGAAGGATGATGAGACCCATTTAACTAGTAGTAGATACTATATTTTCCTCTGTTTAAGCACCCAGAAACTTCACATAAAAACCCACTCCTATGCCTCATAATAAGTAGAAACCCCTTCTAGGTAAGTGAATATCTCTAGCACAAAATTATATCATTATGAAATAGTTAGTGATTTCCCTAGAGAAACTATCAATCAAGGATGACCAGAATTATTATAAATAGCTTAGAAAGGAACTCATAAATGGACTCTAGATTCAATAGGTTCTTGAAATAGAAGTCTCTATAGCTGATGATTACTAAATAGATACTATTCCATTAGAATTCCCTTTAGAAATATCACCTATGAAATAGGATCTAGAAGAAGTTATGCAAGGACATATTAGACACATCTATCATTATGAAAAACGTGATAATATTGACATACAAAGGGATTTTTTTGATAATGATTCTATTACCATCCTCATATTTATTCTAACCCTTTGATATTTTGGATATATTTTGGGGGATTTATCTCTGACAAAGCATACCATCCATGGGTATGATAAGAGTGAGAAAATCCCCCCAATAAGATCATGCTTATGGATCCCTTAAAGGATATCACATTTAATGTTGTGTTCATGGTTATCAAGTAAAACAAAAGAAATAATTAACTTCATGGAATAATGTTTCTTTATATCTATCTATATGTAACAAAAAATTCATCAATCCTTGAAATACCCAATCAATGGGAATGTGAGCATACTACATGTTGATATTTTCCCTTTTGAGTCTCTCAAATACATGTATTCCAATGATGGTTTATAAAAAAAGGAAGGGATAAAAGCTATGGTGGATGTATATAAGTAAGTTATAGATATAGTGTCATGGGGACCATCCTAGGGAATCCCTATATTATGACCAATTTTTATTATGATCTACATATAATTGGGATTGACGTAGTAGATATAATACCATATTTTCAATTTCCTCATGTCACTGATGGAAGAATAAGTGAAAAAATATTCCATAGAATCTATCTATATTGAATCCAATAACATAGGTTGAAAATGTCTCTTACCATGGCCTCTCTTACCTCAGCAGTGATAGATATTTCCCCAGATTACCCTCCATGTCTAAAAATTTTTCCATGGACATAATGATGAAAATAGAAGAGGATGAACTTAGGAACTCCCCACCCACATTTGGAGATGGAGTCTCTACCAACACATATGAGCTTAGGTAGGTGAATCTAGGAACATATGAATACCCATAATATATATATATTTATTTGAATTTAGATGATTATCAAGTATCCATAAACGTATATTTCATTTCTAAGTCATCATCAATACATGTATGATTAGAATTATACAAAAATTCATAGGCTAAACCTCAATGTGGTTGTACATCAACTTGGTGTACTTGATGACCATCGAGGTTTCAATAGGAAAACTAGTAGGATACACAAACCTCATAGTACTAATGTAGAATCATATGTTAAAAAATTGATCAGTGCCAATTTTTTTACTGCTAGTGAAGTACCCAAATAGGCCGACCAACTTCATCCCTTTCATGAAGTAGAACAATCAGATTCATGTCTACATTGATTTCAGAGATATTAATTGTCACTTCCTAATGAATGATTTTTTATTTTCCGATCATTAAAATTTTCATTGATACAATTGATGGATTTAATTCCCTTTCCTTTATGGATGGATATTCAATTAGTAATTAGATAATTTTATCCCTTGAAGATGAGGATGTAACAAACTCTAAAGAATGTAAGGTAATAATTTTCTATCTGGTAATTCTCTTTGGGTTGAATAACTCTAATGCCAATGCACCATGGATCACACATTTAAGACCTTCTTAGATGAATAGTGTAATTCCTTGTCGAATACTTGGTAGTTAAATCCTCATAGCAACGTGATCACCTCATGGACATAAAAATATCTTCAAGAAGTTGAAAAAAAATTGTTTGATGATGAATCTATTGAATGTCGCATATGTTATAACATCAGGTAGATTATTTATCATTTTTGTACTCTTCCACAACATTTGGTTTGACCTAGAAAATAATAGTGTACTCTATAAATTTCAAATCCATGGAATATCAATGAAATGATGGATCTCTAAGGGAAAAATTATTAAATTCTACATTTATAGATAACCTACGAAGAAAATATCTCTAATTCCCCATGTTAATAAACAAGGGAGTCAATTATTGATGGGAGGATGACTGAATAGAAGCCTTTTAGACTCTCACACAATACCTATTGTACCCACCAATCTTGATGTTGTTGGTGGAAGGAATTCCACTTATCAAATAACTGTTCATAAAAAAACAATATATCAGTTATATTCTTATTGAAAAAATGATGTAGGGATGTAAAATTGTCTCTATAATATCACTTGAATGATGCTAGGTACTAAGCCCTGATTTTATGATATCGAGAAGAACTTCATTGAACTCATATTTTTAGTGAAAAAGTATCGAAATTACATGTAGTATCAATAAGTCTATATAGTATCTCTAATTATTCCCCTCATGTACATCATTGTTCATCCTATGTTAACTGGGAGTTTTAATCGATGGCTAGTTATTCTGTAAAAATATGTCATCAATTTTAGGTCACAAAAGATAGGTAAGAGGAATGACCTGGTTGATTTTATTACACCACATTCTGACCAAGAAATCAAACCATTGAACTCAAATAATCAAGATGAAGTGGTTTTATATGCATATAAAACTCCATGTATATGAGAGATATATTTTGTTGATTCCTCCTAAATTATTATTATAAAGAGGCTTGAAAAACGAAATCTCAACTATGTTAGCCAAGGGATCGTATTTTTTCACCAAAAAAGTATATTTTCCATACTACTTCTCACTATTTATAGGATTTACTAATAATGAGGTAGAATACCAATACTTAATTACAAGATTGTAACTATCCATATAGCTGTAAATAGTCTACCTAAATGTCTAAGGGGATTCAAATCTAATTGTTAAAAAATTTAGCAAAGATTATTCTATAAAAAATGTTTAATTGGAACCTATTAAAAGTTATGTTTGATAATTTATTGTAGAATTATCTATTGAACAAAAATTTCATGATGTACATCGATCAAAAAACTCTCATGTGGATGCACTGGATAATGAAGCTACAATCCTAGCTCAAATAGATCAGGGAGATTTTGTTTTCCGAATCATGTACCAATGCATGGTCTCATAATTCATAATTTTGTACATGGGGGAAATCATTCAAGTTAACACTACCTCAGATCATGATGAACTGGTTTCCACGTTGGATGGATGTATCCCACCATTGATTAATTCCATGATGGGACCCTCATGTTAGAAAAACCTAAAAGTAAATAGACCTAATATTGATAATATAACACTTCCATTATTGATGTACTAAATGGGAAAAAAAATTCAATAAAAAAGTATTTGATAGAATACTACTCAGATGCATAACATAAAGATAGATTCTAGATACAATGAAATAAGATCATATAGGCTCCTATGATAATCATTAGTCTAGTGTTAGACTCTCCCACAAATTTATATGGCTTCATTACTATTATAATCCAATGAAACAAAACAAAGTGGAATAAACCAAGAACATCCAGACATTTAAAAATCATGATAACTTCATCCATAAACTCTTAGGCATGATACATACATGCAAATATTCATGGTCATTTGTTGTATGTGGAATGGACATTGTGGGGACATGTCCCCCAACCAAAGATATGAAATTTTAGTACATACTTACTGTTACTAACATATTTTCAAAATGAACTAGGTAAATACCCTGAACGATTTAGATATTAATAATATGATTAACATAAAAATTTTCAACATCAACACCAAATTCAATGTCCATCACATGATATTGATAGAAAAGAAGAGATAGTTATATTCTATCAAATTGAAAATATTATACCCAGGGTACAACATTGAATCCAAACATTTATCCCACTACCATGTGGTGGGAAATAGAAAAATACTGGCCTTTCATAAGACTATAAAATATAATTCATATTATGGGAGAGATGGAAACTTTTTTTGGGCATAAAAAGGTCCTTCATTCTTTATGATCATACCATACTACCACACACACTACCACATAAGAGAGGCCATATTCATTTGTTTATGGAAAATAAGATGTGTTTCACATCGAATTCATGTTTCCCTAACTCAAACAATATATATGAGTACAACACATAGACAATAATAAATATCAAAAGTTATTGAATAATTTGGAATGGTTCGAAGAGAAAAGGATTATTATGCTCCAAAAAATCAATATTCATCAGAATAAGATCAAATGATCCTTCAATATAAAAGGTTCACCTCTGCTCATTCATTATAAGAGATAAAATATTGTCTCTCAGAACCCAAATGATACCAGGAAGGAAGACTCCCTGTAATGAACCAAAATTGGAACGAAATGTTTCCATTAATAAGGTTTATTCTAGTGGAGCATACTCGTTGATCACTATGTATAGTGAGCGTACTATACCCCCGATAATTGCATTGTTTCTCAAAAAATATTTCTTTTTATCAAAGACATATGATCCTTGTAATATTACATAAAACTAGAAGACATATTTTTAAATTATCACATGATTATAAAATGCATATTGATGTCTACATAGCTTTACCCTAAAAAGAATGATCTAGATCATCCAAGTCACAATACAAAACAATGTATGACAAAGTGTTTAGAAAATGAAATTTAAATTAAGTATTACACAATGTACACATATAAGATGATTTGGAAAACTAGATAAAAATTACCCATGTCATAGAAATGTGACTCCTCTCATCATATTATTTTCAGATTGCCTTGACAGTGTTTATAAGGCTACATGAATTGTTTTTCACATCGGGTAACCATCATATGGTAACTATCATCCTTCCAGAATAATGTTAAAATTAATGGTTAAAATACCTCTCATTTGATATTAAAATTCTCTCATAACTATTTATGGCTTGATTCTTATTACAATGTGATATATATAAAAAATTATATCCTATATCTGGACCACCCACTATATGATAAAAATACTATTGTCCTTTCCATTAAACATCTCTTTATGGTAAAAGAAACCTTTTTAATTTATTGTTTCTCACACCATTCATAAATCAAGTGGGTATATAAATTTTGGAAGGGTATTATGACCATGATAAATACATAGAAGTTCACATCAAGGTTAGAATGGTACATGATGAAGGACCATAAATGAAACCCCAAACTTCTTTACTGCATGACGTTAAACTACTTGGTTATGAAATTTTTCGTGACATAAAAATATGAATTTATATGGACTTTTCCATAGAGGTATACTTCCATAGTGTTTTTTCTCCCACCAAACCTCCAATCAAGAACTAAATCTGGATTTATTCCTACCATCATAGAATACATAGTGAAATTAGGATCTCCAATCATGGGTGTAGTTGTAATAATAAATTTGAAAAATTCGCCACTCTGTGTATGGTTAAGACATTCATTGAGAGTTTTATATTAATAAATATGTGTTTCCAGATTAATTCCATATTAGGATACATAGTGACTATTAGATCTCCAATATTTTGTCTCGAATAAACATTAAATGGGAGAAATACCACCCCCCTGCATAAGGGTGAGTTCAGCATAGAGATTTTTCCATTCAAGATTTTTTTTTGGCTTCATTCCGTCCATAATAGGATACATTGTAACACCTGGATATCCAATATTGGTTCCATATGCAACAATAAATAAGAAATATTCCCCCTCTACATGTGATTCCACATTGTATGAAGAGTTTTACATTCAAAAATTACATATTTACTAATTTTTACCAGCACAGGATATATAGTGAAAACTAGAATTCATTCCTTGGTATTGAAAAAACAACAAATGGAAAAAATAACCCCCTCTACATACAGTTCATAATGGTGTGATATTTATATATTAATGAACTACATGTGGAATAATTCCCTCCATTAGAGGATACATTATGACACATGTTTGTCCAATCCACTGTTCACCTACAATTATAAATGGTAAAAGGCTCCCCTTTATGTACGTCTCAAACATTCTTGGAGACTTTTATATTTTATTACAACATGAGGCTTAGTTCATGACATCACACTATACATTGTGGCACATGAATATAAAATTATTCCCCCATCCTCAATAATCAATTATAAAATTGACCCCTCTACATTTTTTCTAAACCTAAATGGAGATTTTAACAATCAGTAAATACATGTTTCTTGATTACTGCCATCATAGGATATGTAGCGACACTCTGACATTCAATCCCAAGTCCAATCATAATAATAAACAAGAAAAAATCCCCCATCTACATATGTTCTAAACATGTGGGGAGTGAAATATATTCAAGAACTAAATGTGGCTTCATTTATGAAATTACATTATTCATATTGACACATAGATCTACAATGCTGGGTCCAACCACAATAATCAAAAGGGAAAATTCCCCCTCTCTGAATGGGTCAGACATGTGGGAAATTTTTTCTAATAAAGAAATACATGGGGAATGAATCCTTCCATAAAAAGGTATAAAATAACCCTAGAATCAACAATCCTTGGTCAAACCATAATAATAAATGGGAAAATATCCCCCTCTATGTATGTGTCATACATGTGTGGAGAGTTTTCCGTTCAATAACTATGTGTGGCTTGATTCATGCCATGATAGGATATGTAGTGACACTAATAATAACAATGATATGTATAACTGTAATAATCAGAAGGAACACTGCTCCATTCTACATAAGGGTAAGACCTGTATGGAGGGTTTTCCATTCAGGAAATATGTGTGTCTTGATACCTACTATCACAGGATACATCACGACACCTATACAATCATTCATGTGTCTATCCACCATATCAATGAAATCATACCATCCTCTATGTATGGTTTATACATACATTTAGTGTTTTCCATTCAAGAACCTAATGTTGTTTGATTCCTTCCATAATAGAATACATATTCACAACTGTATCTCTGATCCTAAGCCCATTTGAAAACTATTAAATGATTAAAATTCACGAAGTTCATATGGGATAAGCCTATATAGAGAAACAAATGAGAACGATGGACGAATTGATTCATTACATCACTGGATACATAGTTATTCCTTGATCCACTAATTACGGATTATAAATTAGCTGATATTATGCCCAATCATATCCATTTGATAAAAGTCATATATATACAGAGTAATCTCCTTAAAAAAGCTGATTATGGCCTGATTCCATTCTTTACAATATTAGTAGGGAAACCCAGTGAATCCCAAACAAAAAAATTGAGTATATCTCTATTTAAGGAGAGATGATTCATAAATACCTTCTTTACATACACTTAATTTATATTTGCATATGGATTTTCTATGCATGAGATAAATCTTTTCTAGAAGGGTTCTATCATAAGGATACTGATCAATAATCCAATACATGGATAAGAGGTGATTCTCACATCTGAACTTCCCTAACTAGTAAAAACTATCTTCAAGGATATCTTTAAAAATTTTACATTGATTTCTACATCCTTAATTCATGATGTTAAATTGAAAGTAAAATGTCCTTGATGCATGATGGTAAACTAGATAGAAAATACATCCCCAGTAAATGATGTAAAAATATGAATACCATCTATCGTTATCATTCCTTATCAAAGGACCAAAAGAGCCTTACCATGGTATACTAGGGTATGGGGTTCTCCTATCATCTTATAATCACCTCAACCTATAACCCACACTTCAAATCTATAATGCCTTAGTTTTCAGAAAACCTTTTACACCCTTGGAAAGTAGAAATGGCCCCATTTATTAACCACGCTAGAGGATGATATACATAAGGTCTTTAGACTCACCATATTGAGGCATCTAGGAACTACAAGAAGGGAATTGTTATCCTTTTAATCCCTAACATAATTTATAGGGGAATTTAATCCAAATAGTGGTTCATCATTATTATCCATATGATCATTCCATATCATTACTATTTACCCATGAACCCTAACACATTAATTATAAAATTTTCATCTCCCTCTCAATAGTATGTTGGAGTATCTGTAACATTGGGTATCCTAATTAGTCAGTTATATAAAATTTCTATCCTATAAAGTCCACATGATTCATGACCCTCAAACTCCATTCACTTTGGTCAATTCTATAGGATCTTAAATTTTTTTGTGTGGTTATAATCATAATACCCTAAAACTACTTATGAATGGTCCATAATACTAGTTGGTATAAATTATTGAAAATGTTATCCAAAGAATAATTCAAGTCTTTTCTTAAATCAATTATCATATATAGATCTTATGAAAATTTTAGAGCATCAATACATAATGCCTAAAGCTCATAAGGCCGACTTTATATCCCTTTTAAAATCTGATCCATTATCTTTGGACCCCATGGTCAATGAAAATGATAGATACTGATTTTCACATATCCTCTTCATGATAACAAGTTCACTAGTTTTTGATGAAACTGTTAGGGTTCTCAAACCCATATTTAATATTATGATTTCCATAAACCACCATCATGCCATTTTTTTATGAGTTAACACAACAAATTTCTCAAATTATTATTATTTTCTTTGATCCCCGTGGACCCCAAGCTCTCTTGATCTTGGATATTCCATATAAAAACTATATAAAAGGGATAGATTAATACAAAAGAACCATTCTAGTATTCATTGGAGAACTATAGCCTATAAAATATATTTTTCTTGGTGGATGTTTTATCTATGAGTAGACCCACATAAATCTAGGATTTATTTTACTGGCCACATTTATTATTATTTTCCTCCATTACTAGTGGTTGACATATACCCAATAGTGTCAACCTCCAGATAAATTAGACATTACAGGACCATGAATTACAATACACATAGTTATATTATTCAAGTGGACCTTATATCCTCAATGATAACTATCCTTGTGTTGTTCCCTTTATTAATGTTATAGTGTGATATTAAACTCCTTAATATTTTGATTTTCTATACCACATGACTTGAAACCACATGGAATACATCCTAAATTTTTCAAATGAAAATTAAACAGCCCGAGGGTTCCATAACCCTTCTTGGAAATCCTACACCCTACTTCCCACTTCATCATACTAATGCTTCAATCATCAAAAATATTTATTTTTCCAGGTATATAAGTGGGAACACCTTCACTTAACCACTCTTGTATCCCCCATGTGATTTTGGATAAGGGCCCTTGACCCGCCAACTAGAGGCATCTTATAAATGTAGGAATGGTTCTCCAATCCTTGTGATAATTGATAACATTAATGTAGAACACAACACCTTAGGGTATTTTGGTCCATACTCATCAATTATTCCTATTCCTATTTATCAGTTAAAGCTCTTAGGTTAGGATTTACGCTACCAATATTCTAAATATACAAGTGGAATCAAATTCACTAATATTTTAACATCTACCAATGCCATGTTAAAAAATCATCCATGGCCTTTTGAAAGAGTGGGGGTCACCATTACTTAACCATTCTTGTTATCCATATGAGAACATGAATAAGGTCATCTCATCCACTAACTAGAGGCATCTCTTCATTGTAGGAAGTGTACTCCAATCCTCATGAGCCCCGATAATATCGCGGTAGAAATCCACACAATAGTCTATTTTGGGATTTCCCGAAAATGCCTTCCTTATTCCATATTCATCTTATAAAACTCTAAAACACATGATTTACATGGCCTATATTTTAACTATCCATGTTGTCTAAACATACATCTCATGCTATCAAGTCCTGGAAGAAGGACTTTAAACATCATGAAACACTATGTCTTGGAAGAAAGACTCTGAACTACATAGTGTCTCATGTTTTCATAGAAATTAGATAAACTATATATAATTTTACATTCCTTCCACATTATGCTAAACTAAAAGGCATATGTCTTTATCGTATGAGGTTAAAATTCATGGAGAACATTACATTGTAAATGGTTCACTACACACGAGTAAGATGGTCTTAGATAGAAGACCTTAAACTAAAATAAGAGATGGTTTGAGGTAAAAGAACATAAACTACAACACTATAATGGCGTATTTTCAAAGACCATAAAGCATCCAAATAAAAGTGACACAATGTTTCTAGGTTTAACACCTAAAAAAGTCACCCATGGTAAATGTCAAGTCTCTACTCGGTGGAAAGACACTTTGTGTGATCCAAGAAATACTAAGAACTTATTAAATTGAGAAGGAATTAATATTCCTTGGTTGAAAACTTGTATAATACCATAAATAGAACAATAAATTTTCATTCCCTATAATATTTACCCATATGAATATTAGGAATAATATAGGTCAATAAATATAAATGATAAAGATAAAAATCTTTTTGGGATCATTATTTGTCCCTAGAAAAGAAATCATAGTATGATCTCTATGTCCATTGATATAGTAAAAAATTAAATAACTCCCCCCATGAAATATATTTTATCAATATTAATCTTTTTAAAATAGGTAATCCCATGAAAATTGGATATTATACATTAGTCAAGAATATCATGTTGGTAAGAATTCATAAAGAATTATAAAGAGAAATATGTTGTGATTAATGACTTTAAATCTAAGTGTTTGTGTTTTTGTGGTATTATAAAAATGATAGGTATTATTGATGATCCTTATGATATTATGTAAATGAAATTTCATGGACATAATGAATAAATGAAATATAGGAAAAAACATGAAATATTCATAATATTTATTCATAATGTGAAAAAGGGAGGAATCTCCACATTCCAGACTCTCTCTTATGAATCCAAAAATAAATGGAAATTCATGAAATGCTATGACCATAAAAAAATTAACTCAAATGATTCCTTGAGATTTGATGAATTATTCTATTTTGAGGCCATTAATTGGTGCAATTAAAAGATAGATTTTGTTTCTACCACCACAATCCTCTACAATGATTCTACTATGGAAACATCATCATGACTATCCTTTTCCGTGAGTATAGAGGTACCATATTTCTACAATATATTTTTTACTATTTTTTTATTTAATGTGAAAACATAGAAATATCTTCATAGAAATGGATGATTTCAGACCATAATCAGAAAATTTCCACCTTTTAAATGTAGAACACGTTTCTATGTGTCATCACCTCCACCCTACATTGTAAAGCATTGTTCATGGCCCTATCCTAACTTCCATTGACTAAAGATAATCATATACCACTATTAACCTCAATTCATGGTCCATTATTTTCTCCATCAGTGAATTTTTTTTTCTTTACACGCACATGAAGTGTGTCATAGTTAATAGAACTATATCCACATGTGGTACAAATACACCAATGATGACCAAGTTGATCATTCAACTCATCAAAACAAACTTTGAGATTATTGTCCAAATTTCCATCCACATATGTAATAATATCAATAAAACATGTCATTGATTTCATGGACAATTTTCTTAATGTATTATGTTTAACATAAGCCGTATATACCAGAAAATAGTATATGTTTGTTGGGAAAGGAGACTTTTCAATATAGGTTCATAACATATAAAATATCATGATAATAATATGAATCACATAATAATTACATATTTCATGACATGGAATATGTACCATGAATCATATGACCCATGGATATTATCTTGATCTATTGAATCATTGTAATACATGTGATCATTTGATAATGAGAAGGTCATAGAAGCCTCATGATGCTACAATGATCATGAGATAATGTCGATAGATCACATGAAGCCCGTCAGACAACCATGAAGTTGAGAACAAGAATAAATGTTTAACCAAACCACCATTTATTAATTCATCAGTAGATCTTTAAAGGATGTCATCGGGAGAGATCAAAAGATCTAATCAGATAAATACATAATAAAAATTGGGTCTTTTGGAGTGATTCTTATGAAGTAGTCATAGGATGGATTCACAAGAGAAATAAAAGAGAATGATCTGTAAAGTCTATGTCATAAGTGGAATGATAGGCTCCCTTACTACCTTATTAATAGGAATTTTGATCTTGTGAAGACTCCTATACAAGTATCCTATGATCAGATGAGTTCATATTCTATAGGAATACTGGTCTTGCAAAGACTATAATACATGTCATCATAATCTTTAAAATTATACTTAACATGTCGAAATGATCATGATAATTCAATTTTACATGTAGAGGGTCCAATTAATATAGAGATGAAGATGTGTTATCACTATTTATATTTATAATGGATCACATATATGACTCCATGGATCACCTGTAGTAGGATCGTGTGAAAAAAATGATGCAATTCTCCCTCAACCAATATGATCCCTTAATTGGGTATAAGTGTTCTACATGGAGAAATATTTCTATGATGGTGAGGACTATAAATTAAACCATCTCACCAAAAGAAAACACATGAAAGGAACAAACAATGTTGCACTAAATATAATAATAGTCTTCTTAGAGAATGAGTCCTCTCAATTGTAGGGGCCTTCAACAATGTAAATATCATGGAACAACTTATAGGATTACATAGCATGTTTATTTGTTTTCTTTGATCAACCTATTGACCATGTGAAGGAGATAAAAACACTAACCAGATTATTCGATGGAATTAACATGTGTTAACCTGGTCACACATGGAATAACCACGGAAATTCTTTAAAGACAATGATTTATAAATTAAATGAAGGATGATTAATATTTATGACTTATGAGAAGGGGAATATTATAATTTTCAAGTGATGGAATCATGAGTTCTTCATGACCTATCAAGATCATATGAAAATACACTAAACTATCATGAAGATAATGCGATAGATCCCAAATATTTGAGGAAGATCATGAGAGGTTTACCTAGATATTCCAACCATATCATGTGATTATGCAACACCCTAAGATTTTTTGAATTATTTTTCTTTTGAATTAATTTATCTTTTTTATATTTTTCATTTCACATGACACTAAAAATAGTTATATATATATATATTAAAACTCTTAGTTAAATATTCCTTTAACACAAATCATAAATGGATTCTTCTAAACATATTACCAACATGGCTTGTGCTACACGCAATAATGACTTGGCATGCACTACCATCAAAATCAACTTAGTGTATATTACAGACAAGACCAGTGTTTCTATAAAACATCAATTTTTTAATTATTTAAATGATATAATTATAACCAAGCCATTAAAATATGTTATTTTTATAGTAATAAATAGTTTTCAAATTTTATTTATATTTTTATATACACATATAATGTGTTGGTAATGAAAGATAATATTTTTGGTAAAGTCCTTTATGTTTAAAAATTTAATTTTCTGGAATGAAACACTTTTAACAATAAAATTAATTTTAGATGAATATATAAATTTAATTTAATAAAATAAACTTCATTTTTCAATTTATAATGTCTAAATTATCTTAGGGTGAACTTTTTATATTTTCTTGAGAAACTTTATTTTTTGATCAATAGTGAAAATTTTGTGTTTTAGTTAATAACTGCCTTTTCATTTATATAATTATCAATGTTAAATAAAACTATAAACTTATTTTAAGTTCATATAAGATAAATTATGAATATATTAATACCATTTAGGTAATTATAATCAATTTTAATTTGAAATTGAATATAAAAACATAACAAATTTTAAACAGTTTTTTACTTTAAAAACCTGTTATTTTATCTCATATGCACTATTAACATTAATCTTATTTTCCTACTAATATGAATTTATTTTTTAGAAACATTAATAAAAAATTTTAATAAATATTATATTTTTATTCTAATAAGATCAACATAATTTTTTACCAAAAATATTAGAAAAAGTGAACAAAATTATTTCGAGTGATTAAGGTAAAATTAATCCTAATTAGGTACTAAACTATAAAATTAAGGACCCAATGAACTAGAAACTTTTCCAAAAACAGTTTTATATCCATATTTACTACAAACACATTAAATTATTCTTCTATTTTTTCTTGGTATGACTTTTTTTAGGTGAGAACATGTGTACACCTAACTTGTTTTTAAAAATTCCAAGTGAGTCGTTTTCCTTCCCTATAAAATGCCACTAACTCCCCATCTTCTTAAAACCTATAAAACCTCCTAGGTTCAGAAAATATATTCCTAATATAATTCCCCAAATCTCTACCTTCCTTCTAGAGTAATTACCTTGGTCATAAGTAAAAACACGGAATCCTTTTGGCACAAACCAAAAGGAGTTACCTGATCAAGAAGTAACATCTTTTCTCAAGTACTTTATTTTATTTCCCCTCTCCACTCTCTCCAAATATATTTATTCAATGAATATATAAAAAAAGGATAATAATTTTTATATTATTTATTTATGTAAATTTATCAACCTATACTTACACACACCTCCATCTAATTGGTAACGAACATACTGTTTCTGTGTATTGTAAACTACTACATCACTGGATGATGATTATTCATTTTTCCATTAGCACCTAACATAGTGGCCATTATGATGGAAAATATATTTATATATTTCATATATTATATTTATTACGTCTTTAATCTTATTTATTCCTTTTTACAACACATGAAATTTTACTTTCCAATTTGTGTTAATAATATAATTTCATTTGAGGAAGTGCAGACTACCTCCCCCTCAAAGCGATATGATTTATTTATACACTAAATAGAATATAATAAGGATGAAATTAGTGATTATATATGAAGTATATGATATCATAAAATATAATATAGTAATTATATATACAAATATATTTAGTTTTCTTTCTTTAATTCAATACTACAATTAAATGAAACTAGCGTTCATGCGTACGTACGACCTAGAGTCTCTATGAAAAGTGTATTACGTTTCATACGCATATAACATGTAGATAATTATAATGAACATGTAATGTATATAAATGATATTTATATCATGTTTTAAATTATGGAATCATGATATAATTATAAGTAACAACAATATAAAAAATTAATAAATATAACGAAAACAAAGCGAATATTCCCGGAAGTGAAACTATAATGTAAAATGGTTATCAAGTTAGAAATATATGGTCGTAATAAAACCATATATGATATTATATATTATAATTTTATTCTTTAAAATATTTATAATAAATTTATATTTATTATACATGTGGTTTGAATGAGTATAAATATATTCAAGACACAAGGTAAGGGGATTTATTTTCACTTTTTATTCTCGTGAGATACATGCTATGTTCACCACCCATTAATTTTATTTTGTGTATGTAATTACCATGATTATATTATATTTATATTATAACTAAATTTGGATATTAAAATATAATTTTTATTAACTTTCATCCATAGGGTTTTATGTTTCAAAATTTACCAAATTTATAAAAATGTTTTGTCTCAATTTTCCTTTTTTGAGATTCATGTTTTGTTATACACCTCAACTTATTTTAAAGGTGGATATTCTTCCATTTTACATGATATATACTAAATCTCATTATTTTCATGATATTTTAAGCTTCATGAAATTTCTTTTTCTTACATGAAGAGTATGATTTCATGTCATAGAGTTATAGGAGTTTATTGAGACAATCTCATTGCTTTTGGAGGTTGTTTAAGATTATACATCCTTTGATGAGTTATCATGTTCCATCTATCAAGAAATTCATAAAATTTCATCTAATCTGATTATTCATGATATATTAATGTAGTGGTACAATTTTTTATTCTTTGGTATGTAAGATATTTAAGAAAGTCATTTTAATAAAGCCTTATGTTACCCTCTATTCAGTCAGAAATCTGTGTTCCTTCAAAACCATGTTCTCTAAAAAGGGTTTCCAAGAATAATATACTAATACTCTATGATAATTAAATGACATTTTTAACCTTTTTTTTATTTTATGAATGTTTTCAAAGGAATTTTATTTATAATTTCCAAATAAGGAAATTTTCTAACCTTTTTACTATGAGAAAGGAACGTTCTTTTATACCTCATATAACATGTACAAATTTATCCACTATCAATCATTTGAAGCTTTATTTTCATTTTTAAAGGTTATTTTTTGTTTAAAAATATTTTTAATATAAATTTTCAAATAAAAAGGTTTTCAAAACTCTTTCAATATTTTTTTATATTTTTTCAAGAAAAATTATTTTAAAAACATTTTCAAACTTCTTTAAAATGTTTTCAAGGAAAATGAATTTCAAATTTTTTCAAGATTTATTTATAAGTTTTCAAAGTGTTTTCAAGGAAAAATGTTTTTAAAACGTCTTAAAGGTTATTTTTTACATTTTCAAGTAAAAATGTATTCAAAATATTTGAATTATTCTTTATAAGGTTTAAAGGGTTTTTCTATGAAGTTGATTATAAAATTGTTTTATATATTAAAAATAAATTTTCGAAGAGTAAAGTATATTTTTCTCAAGAAATATTTTTGAATGTTATTTCAAAATTATTTTCCATATATGATGAAATCCATTGATGTTACTGATTCATTTCTTGGAAATGATCTAATAGTTACATTCATATCCTTTCTATGAATGGGTTATGCTTAATGTCATGGTCTTTTTGAAACACATTTCTCTTCTACAGGTTTTATATTTGTTAAAATAAATTTCTTTTACATTGGTTATATGCTTTTGAAACTCTATTGTTTTCGTAGGTTATGATTTGAGTAAATATATATGAAATCTATATCATTCCCATAGGTTATTATTTGATAAATTTTTAATAACAACCATTTCATTTCATGGGTTATAATTTAATGTTCATAAAACACATATTTGTTTTCCAGGGCTCATGACATGATGAATGTTTTGTAGAAAATGCATGTATGATTTCATTATGTGGTTGGTCATACCTATATCTCCATTAGATTCATTGGGTGATGATAAATGTTTTATGTGCTCCAAGGGTACATGAGAGGGAATATGAAGCCAGAACCAAGAGGGTAAATGAGAGGGAATCCCATGCCCAAAACAAGAGGGTAAATAAGAGGAAATACCAAGACCAAAATAATAGGGTAAATGAGAGGAAATACCATTCCCAAAACAAGATGGTAAATGAGAGGACATCCCATGCCTGAAAAATGAAGGTAAACCATAGGACATCCCAAGCCTGAAAAAAGAGGGTACATGGGAGGAAATCCCAAGAACGAAACAAGAGGGTACACTGGAGGGAATCCCAATCCAAAATATGGTACATAAGTGACTATCCCAAGAATAAAATGTTACAAAGGCCTTGTTAGGCCACCATGATAGGCTACCTTGATATAGGGTTTTATATGTGTTTTCCACAATTCCATGTTTTGTTCCAATATTATGATTTCACGGATTATATTCAATATTTCCTTATGATTCATGTATTATAAATAACCAATCATTATTATCATCTATCATATGTGGGGTGTGATCTTCAAATGTTATTCTCAGGTTTCATAGCATTTTGTTCATGTTATGCTATGCATTTTCTTTATTTTCCCATACTGAGCATCCGAGATCACCCCTTTATTATGTTCTCTTTCTATAGGTTACGAAGAAAGGTTTTAGGCAGAAGTACTAGTGGTGTAGATCTTTATGGGAGATGGTGAAGATATTTTATTTGGATAGAAGATTTTGTTTCCATGTTTCTGAAGGCACTAAACTACTATGGTCCTCAATCATGTATTTTTTCAATTTACTAAATATTCATTAAAAATGATTTAATATCCATGTATGTAAATCCTAGTTCACTATAGGTGGTATCAAAGGAATTATTTAGTTAACCTTTGGAAAAAAAGGATGATAAACATTTATGGATATCCCTATATAGATTTCTAAGGATATGTATAGGGATGTCTCTATGGATAAGTATAATGGTGATTCAACGTTTAGGAAAAACTGTTAGATTTTTTATAAAGGATAAAGTGAGTGGTTTCCAAGAAATAAATCCATATATGGATACTACAAGTGGCTTTTTCTCTGGATAAAATATACATAGGTGTAAAAACATTGATAAGATGTTTTGGGCCTGAATCTAGGTAATATAGTACACAAAAATGGTCCTTGTTTCATATATGGATCAACACTCCCTAGGGATATACTTTAAGAATTGAAAAACTCTTCATGAAAAATCATTAAGTATTTAGATATATGTTGTATATGAATAAACTATGGTGAACCTGGGGTGTGTATATTATGGAACGTTTCATGATTTATACATCACATAAGTAAATATTTTCAGGACTATGTGATTTTATACTATGATAAGTAATTCTCACACTATGCTTATTGGTTTTAGTTAATGGAGGAGACCAGATAAAACTAGGTTAACATTGAGTATTATGGAAAATCTTGTGATTATGAGAAAATAATTTGGATAATTACTGGAGAGAAGGATATTGTGATTTTACCAAATCAGCTATCATGATATATTATTAACAATGTAAACTGTGGTGATATTCCTAACACATTTTATAAGAGGAAGTTGTAATTTTACAAATGTTCAAATTATAAAGAGCATAGAGAAATGAATATTTGGATTCCTATATGTTAAGAAAAAAGGAAGAAGAACATTTTAGAATACCTCAAACAGAGGGTAAGATGTTATCTCTCTGGGGAAAATTGTCATAGAATGATGAATTTTCATGGAGTTCAATGTCTCATCCATGGAGAACACAAGAAGTACTCAAATCAATGCACATACATAAGAATATACTTATAAACCAAGGAATGAACTATTCCATGTCGACCATTAAAGGAGAAGTATTGAACTATTTATGTATTTGGATCTATGAATTATGAAAGGTGAATTATATAATGATTATTCAGATTATGTTTTTCATTATGGACTTTCACAAATATTTTGAATAGTTATGATAGGTAAGAAAAGTGATTTAATGATAAGGTTATATTCCTAGTAAGCACAAGATTAAGGTAAAGATAACCCTTAATGTGTTCACAATGTTAATATAATGATTTTTGGATAATAGAAATTTTGGATATAAAAAAGTGAATTAGATGGTACTGATTACCCTGGATTTGATTATTGATTAGTTGAAAAAGTGGTACATGTCATCAAGGATGAAGTTTACTAATTATTGGATTTAAATAATTTATCTAGTAATCATTATAATAAGGGATAATTCATGTTTTTAAAAGGATTTATGGTAATTAATGTTATTATGATGTTTCATGGGAATATAGGATTAGGGTATTCACTTGTTAAGGATCTAACGAACAAGTGTTACTTTGTGATACATAGGGGATCAATTTCACGATGATTTCATGAGTTTCTTTCTAAATTATTGGATTTTTATCATTTGATAGGTTTATGAGGCAAACAATTTATGGGAATTTTAAGTTAATCTTCAGATGAAGTTAGTAAGGTTAAAGTGTTATCTATCTATATAAGGATTTATGCATATTGGATAGCCTGTTCAAAATACATTTTATTAATGGATAATGATAACAAATGGGATGTCATATCATGGATCTAATGATCTATTAGTAATTTAGGAATGAAAAAGTCACCTTCATTTATAGAGAAAAAGGTGAAGTGGATCATGGAACTATAAATGGTGAGGTTTTACTGAAATCATTCAACTATATCTTTTCATAAAAATTCTTCAACTTTAATAAAAATGATTTGAAACCAAAAATGATTTCCTAGTACCTTTGTTTTTGATGAATCAGAAGGTCCCTTAGGTCATCAAGGATTTATGTCTTTCTAATTTTTAACAATATCCTAACCTTGTTCTCTATAACTCTCCACCAGAACATGACAATTAGATTTTTCTTCCATGTTTATTTTTTCCCTTCAGACCTATGTTATTCTATGTGGAAATCTAGTTATATGTTACTTTGGGTAACTGTTATAGTCCCAACATTCCCTTTTAAGGGAAGTTTTGGTATTAATTTTTAAGAAGTGGGTTTTTATGAATTAAAATTTGTATTATTAAACCTTAGATAACTCAGAAGAATTTTGAGGGATAAATTCATTTTAAAGGGAGTAGAATATAACACCCTGAGATTTTGTGAATTGTTGTTTTTGAATTATTTTATCTTTATAAATTTTTTTATTTCACATGACATTGTAAATAGTTCATTATATATATATATATAAAAACAATAAGTCAAATATTACTTTCAAACAACACTGAATTGGGTTGTACTACAATCATGAACAACTTGGTTTGTGTCACATTCAATAATTACTTGGCTTGCGCTACCTGCAACACTGACATAATATACCTTACACGCAACACCGATGTTTCTAAAAAACAAATTTTTTTTATAATTGTTGAAAAGAAATTATTATATGATAGATGTTATACATAGTTATAATAATAGTAATAAATAATTTTAAAATATTATTTATGGTTGTTTTATATAGTGAAAATTTATTGGTTATGAAAGCTATGATTTTTGGTATCATCTTTTTATGTTTGAAAATACCATCTTATCGAATGAACTATATTTAACAATAAAATTAATTTCAGATTAATTTATAAATTTAATTTTATAAAATAAAAATTATTTTTGAATTAAAATATTGAAATTATATTGTTGTTAATTTTTTATATTTTTCTGAGAAACATCATTTTTCGATGAATATTGAAAAATATTGCATTTTAGTTAATAAATGACTTTTTATTTAAATAATTATTAATGTTAAATTATAATTTTTTTTAGGTTAACATAATATTTATTATTAATCTATTTATACTATTTAGTTAATTATTATCATTTTCACTTTAAATTAAATATAAAAACAAAGTAAACTTTTGAACATATTTCTACTTTAATGACCCGTTATGTTGTCCCGTTTACGGGATTAACATTAATATTAATATTACCGCTACTGTAAATTGAATTTTAAAAAACCAACATAAAATATTTTAATCATTTTAATATTTATTTTCTAATAATATGAATTTATTTTTTTACCCAAATGATTAGTAAAAGTGATTAAAATTAATCACAATGATTAATGTCAAATTAATCCTAATTAGGGACTAAACCATAAATTTAAGGGCCTAAATGACCTATCCACTTGTACAAAACCCATTTTATATAAATATTGCTTTATAAAACCTTACATTATTGATTTATTTTGGTTTGGTATTTCTTTTTCTAGGAAAGAACATGTGTACACCTATCTTTTTTTTCACTAATTCCAATTGAATCCTTTTCCTTCCCTATAAAAGGCTACCACCTCTCCCTCTTCCTCAAAACTAAAAAACCTATTAAATTTGAAACATATCATCCAAATAAACTTCCAAGAATATCTACCTTCATCTTATAAGACTTACCTTGTGAAGAAAGAAATCTAAGGGGGGCCTCTTGGCACAAAAGAAAAGAAGTTACCTGATTTAGAGGTAACATCTACTCTTAAGTCCTTTCTTTTATTTTCATTATCTACCCCTCCAACACTCTTTATTATATGATTATATAAAAAACAATATCATAAATATAAGATGAATTTTTTTGTTGATGATTTTACCTACACATACACACACCACCATCCATTGAGAAACAAACATATTGTTTCTATGTATGGTGAACTACTTCCTCACGAAATAAAGAGTGTTCATTTTTCCATTACCACCTACCATATTGTCCATTATGATGGAAAATATATTTATATATTTCATATAATATTTTTATTATGTATTTAAGATTTTTTATTCCTTTTTACAACACATATCTTTTTTACTTTCCAGTTTTTGTTAATACGATAATTTCATTTGAGGAAGTGTGGATTACCACCCCCTCAAGGCGATATGATTCATTAGTACACTACATAGAATGTATTAAGGATGGTTTTAGTGAATATATATTATATATGTTATATCATAAATATACTTTAATAATTAAATAAATATATTCATATATTCAATTTTATTTATTTCTTTAAATACAACAATTAAACAGGAATATAATTTATGTGTGTGTACAACCTACCGTCTCCATGAATAGTGTATTCTGTTTCATACTTATATATTATATAGATAATTATAATAAAAATATAATGTCTATAAATTATATTTATACCATTTTTTAAATTATTGAGTCATGATATAAGTATAAGGACCAATAATATAACCAATTAAGACAGATACGAAAACAAAACAAATATTACCCGAAGTGCAACCATAACATAGGATGGTTAAAAAGAGGGTAATATAATAAAATAATAAAACCATATATGGTATTAGATATAATAATAGGGTTTTTTAAAAGATTTATAATAATTTTTTATTAATTATAATGGTGGTTTTAATTATTATGATGAGAGCCATAACACAAGGTCAGGAGATTTCATCACACTTTTTATTCCCCTTAGATACATGCTATGTTCGCCACTCTTTCATTTTTTGTGGTGTGATTAATACACAAGATTTTTTTATATGTATATTATATCTAAATTTTGGTGTATTAACATAAACTTTTTTTGAACTTCCATTCATGTGGTTTTATGTTTCTGAAGATAACAAATAAGTAAAAGTTTTTGTCTCCATTTCTTTCTTTGAGACTCATGTTTTTTATGGAGCTTAACACTTTTTCAAGGTTCATATAATTCCACTTTATATGTTATATCATGAATATTTTTTTTCAAGATACTTTAAGACTAATTTTAATTTCATTTTCTTACATGGAGAGAATGATCCCATGTTTCTATGTTATAAGAGTTTATTGAGATAGTCTGCTTTCTTTTTGAGATTATTTACGTTTATGCTACCTTTGATGATTTTTTTTGTTCCATCTCTATATAAATTCATGAATTATATTCCAAAATATTAATTCATGCTATATTAATGTAGTGGTACCATTTTTTACACTTTGGTACATATTCTAGTTAAGAAAGTGTTTTTAAGAATACATAACTTTACCATCTATTCAGTTGAAAATCTATGTTCCTTCAAAAACATTTTTTCTAAAAGGGTTTTCCAAAAATACCCTAATAATATCTTATCAAAATTAACATAAATTTTTACTATTTTTATTTTTTTACCAATGTTTTAAATGTAATACTATTGTTTATTTATTATTTAATAAATTTTATATCCTTTTTACCATGTGAAAGGAATGTTATTTTTACCTTGTATGACATGTAAATATTTATCTACCATCAACACTTTGAAGATTTATTTTCATATCTAAATGTTATTTTTTAGAATTTTTTTAAATGAAATTTTCAAAGAAAATGGTTTCCAAAACATTTTAAATATTATTTTATATGTTTTTCATAAAAATGGATTTCAAAATAATTTAAATCTTCTTTTATATGTATTCATTTAAAATGGATTTCAAAACATTTTGAATATTTATTTATATGTTTTAAAAGTGTTTTTTGTGATTTTTTTTAATTTTTTAAAGATTATTTTATAAGTTTCCAAGGAAAACGGTTTTCAAATTATTTCAAGTCTTATTTATAAGTTTCAAAGGTATTTTCTTTGAAAATGATTATAAAATTGTTTTATGTATTATAAATAAATTTTTAAATAAGAAAGGATATTTTCTTCAAGAAATTTTTTGAAAGATATATCAAAATTATTTTCCATATAAGATGATATTAATTAATGATACTCATCCCATTATATGAAATGATGTAATGGTTATATTCATATTCTTCCTATGAATAGATTATTCTTAATGTCATGGTATTTATGAAACCCATTTATCTTCCATGGGTTATGAATTTATGAAAATCAATATCTTTTCCATAGGTAATATTCTTTTGAAACCCGCTTCTTCTCTTGGGTTATGCTTTGACAAAATATTTATGAAACCTATCTCTTTTCTAGAGGTTATTATGATATGGAATGTTAATGGTACCAATTTCATTTCATGGGTTGTGATTTGATGTTTATAGAACCCATATTTTTTCATGGGTCATGATATGATGAATGTTTTGTGGCACATGTGTATATAATTCCATTATGTGATGGGTTGGGCCTATACATACCTCTAATGAATTGGGTAATGATAAATGTTTTATGAGATCAAAGGGTACATAGGATGGAATACTAAGAAAAAAACAAGCGGGTAAACAAAAGGAAATATCATTCCTAAAACAAGAGGGGAAAAGAGAGGAAATCTCAATCCCGAAACAATAGGGTATACAAGAGGAAATGCTAAGACCAAAAAAAGTGGGTAAATAGAAGGACATACCAAGCTTGAAACAAGAGGGTAGACGGGAGGACATATTAAGCCCGAAACAAGAGGGTACATGGGAGGAAATTCCATGTTTGAAACAAGAGGGTACACAGGAGGGAACTACAAAGTCTGAAGAAGGTACACATGTGATTAAATTAATCATAAAATGTTATAAAGGACTTGGTAGGCCACCTTGACATATGATTTTTATAAGTGTTTTCCACAATTCCATGTTTTATTCCTATTTTATGCTTTCATGAATTATACTAAATATTTCATTATGATTAATATATTATGAACTTAAAACCTTTATAATGATCTATCATATGCACGGTACGATCTTAAAATGTTATGCTCAAGTTTCATACCCTTTTGTTCTTGTTATGCTTTCACATTTTCTTTATTTACCCTTACTGATCATCTGATCTCACCCCTTTCTTATGTTTCCTTTATCCAGGTTACAAAGAAAGTATTTTGGTGGTTGTAATAAATGTTTAGATATTTATGGAAAATGTTGAATATGTTTCTCAAAGATAGATGATTTTTTCCAAGATTCCAAAGACACTAAACTATTATGGTCCTCAGGAATGTATTTTTTATAATTTTATAAATATTCATCTAAAATGATATAATATTAATGTATGTTTTTCCTAGGTCGCTATAGAAATCACCCGATCTTGTCAGTTTCATCATAAGATATAACCTGTAAATTCCATACCAATTATGAGAAGGATACTCTAACAAGTCAGATAGATCCTGAAAAAATTCATGTATGTGACAGTTCTGATCACATTATAGCCTTGGGCATATATGTGTTGATCATTTGAAGTCCTCTAGACATATAATCCAAGTCACGAAATGGAACCTATAAATATCTCCATTTTATTTTAGGTAATCCAAAAATTCTATCTAGATCGTGAAACATTCTTCTAATATGTCATAATTAATCACACGACACCCTTGGACGTGTCTTTGTTGATCACATGAAGACCCTCAGATGTCTCATCCAAGTCATGTGACTGTCATCGAGACATGACATCAATATCTGGTGGAATAACTATGACCTGTCATCTTTAATAATCAAAATCCACATAGATATTTCATCATTGTCATGCGACAATCCCTAGTCAAGTTATAATGATGAAGCATCAGATACCTTAGACATGTATTCTTCAAATCATCATCTATGTCTAGTAGATGATCAAGACTTGTCTAGAACACCCCAAATGCATTAGTCAGACAACCATGAAATGTCCAATAGACATCTCTGACATGTCAAATAGGTTACAAATAGACCAATTACATGTCAACTATGTTAGGAGGACACCACAAGATTTTATAACCATGTTGGGAGCTAAAAAATTGAAAAAACAAGGACTCGGATTCCTTCCATAAGTATGATATTTAGTTTTATTCTTAATGACATCACCATTTTGGATTTAACCCTAGTGTAAGTCCCTCCATATATCAAACACACTAAAACAAATGACACAAAATATCATATGGGTTAATATTTATTTATCATAAATCCACGAATTGAGAAGATGTACCAAATTCGACTCATGTTTGGAGCCCAAAAGCAGTTCAGCTGGAGGAGAACCTTTCATATGAAGAGAAACCAGTTTATATTCTTGATCGAAAGGAATTGGTATGGAAGAATATGGTAATCCACCATATAAAGGTTTTGTGGAGAAACCACATGGTTGAAGAAGCTACATGGGAGTCTAAAAATGCTATGAGGGAATGGTACCCTCACTTGTTGAATAAGTAAATAAAATTGTGAGGGTGCAATTTTCAGAAGGTAGGGATAATGTAACAACCTAAGGTTTTCTTAAAATAAATTGAAATTCTTGAAATTTTGTTTAATTTAGATATTTATAAGTAGCCTTTAAACATAATTTTACCGCTTCTATGTTTTGAATTTTGAAAAAATGGTCATTTACAATTGTGTTCAGTATGTTATTTAGAGTCTATTGGAATCAACTTGTTTTTTTGATGAATAGTAACATACCCTTATGAATAGTAATATAACCCTAATGAATAGTAAATTGTATTATTATTATTTTTTTCTTAGGTATTTAGGGTAATGACATCTTGATTAATTTTTAAATGTGATATAAAAGCAATTATAGTTTTTAAATTATAAATTTTTGAATTAAGTATGATTTTGTTTAAAGATTAAATTAAAAATATTTAGAAAATTATTTTCAAAAAAGGGCTTCATTTTTGAATTCTACACGTCGATAAATAGTTAGGGTGAATTTTTAGGATTTTTTTCTGAAACAATTGATTTTTTCGATGAATAGTAAACAATATTGTTGTGAGTTTCAGTGTGTTAATGAAATCATTAATGATGTAATAATTATGTAATAAATCTGGTCAACTTTTGTACAGTAAAATAAGTTATGAGGTGTTTCAAGTGGCTTATACCATGGGAAAATACCATGGGAAAGCCCATAGTTTTGCAAATACCACTAATGAGGTGTCCCTTGGAAATTATTAAAATAATCCATCAATTTTGCTATAAATATCAACCCATTCCTTAATTAACTTCATTAAAAACTCCTCATCAATGAAGCTATGGCCTCCTTACCTCCCTAGAAGCCCTACCATGTTTTTCTCAATCCCTAATGTCCCAACCTTCATGTTCTCAGAGTTACATTACTAGGTAAGAAAATTCTTAATTGTTTTCTATTCAAGTTCTCTTTTTTGTGGTATAACTTTCAAATTTCTATACCATGTTCTTATTTTCTTCCTATTTTTCATCTATTATATATTATGATTCATTTCGGGATGGTTGGACCTTGTCCCCTCTCTTCTTCATATTTTCTAAAACCATATTAAATAGCCATTAGGCTGCTGAATTTTTGTAAGGTATTTCTCAATTATTCTTTTATTTTGAGTTTATTTATTTTCATATTCTTACTTCATATCTTCTTAACCAAGAGGAATGAAATGTCTAGGAATCATGTATATTCTATATGTCCTATTGTTCATGTAAAATGCATCATCAATATTCTTCTCGTCTCCCAGTTATTCAAGGAATAAAAACATTGTCTGTGATGTATTGAATTACCGACATCGTGGACGATGCGATTTCAATTTCTATTAATACTGTCACGTATGGTCATGAAAGCATTTATATGGTTGAACCAGGTTATAATATATATTTATTATGTCTCATCCAAGGTTCTGTAATTATTTTGTTCTCTTGGTTTTATTTTATAAGATAAAATGAGGTTGTTATTAACAAAGAACCACAAAAATGATATAAACAAACATCATTAATGTTTTAACTTATGAATCATACTCATATAAAACATTGAAATGATAAATGGAACAAATTATGTTACTATAAATATTTAAATACCTTTCCATCCCAATTCTGTAGTTTCACTTCCAATCAATAAGAACATCCATCTTGAACCAATCATGGAAATCATGTAAGGAACTCACCCAAAGCAGTGCAAGGAACAAAATACTAAAAATTAAAGGGTAAAATTAGGTTGTGAAATAATAATATAATATGTTATAAACATGAAAATGTTTCTGTAAAATAATAATAACACTCTTTTAACCATTATACAGAAATTTTAAACAAATATGATGTAAGAAAATCCTGAGGTAAATGAATTCTTAACCCGATTTCCATCCTTCGTATTAACCTTATTCTTCCTTATTTATATGGTATTTAAATTTTCTGTGTTCTTAATTATGAATATAATATGTTTAATTATGTATATATATAGGTTATATACATATTCCATCCACTCTATCGAGTCTCACTTCAATTGTATGATATTTATAAGGGACTTTTCTTTTAAAATACTCTTCTAAAATTATGTTTTTCAAAATTCAAAAGCAATGTTTTTATGATAATATTCATGTTGTAAGATTATGTTATGGATCTTGGGCATTGTTTGTAATAAAGGGTGGGACCTATATCTCCCTCCAATGAATTGGGTATGTGTAAGTTGGAGGTCAGCCGTATGGTTACTCCAAGTGTAACTACAATGGTTACACAAATAGTAACGTAACCATGAGGGTTACAAATTATAAGGTAGCAGAGAGGGTTAGAAGATTATGTAAGTAATTCCCCAAGACACCTATATGGTTTTAATTATGTTCTTAGGTATTTTAGAAATATCATGTTTCACAATGTAAGTATATATATATATAGGTGATAAATTTGTCTTATGAAAATGATTTCATACGTTACATATATTCATGGACTAATGTGTTCTTTTTTTTTTATATCGCTTACTGATTTTTTTTTATCATCTCACATTTTAAATGATTTTTCATAGGTTAAAGGATGTTTTAGAAAAAGAAGAAAGACAAGTTAAATGTTTAATAATTTTCAAGGAATCATGTTTTAAGTTTAATGTTTTGAATTTCAAAAAAAATGGAAACTGTTTTTATAGTATCCACTCTGTAGAAATGTGTAATGTTATGAATGTATTATGTCCCAATTCTCTAAATATCTAAACATGAAAATATTATCAATGAAAAATGAAATGTTTTCTTAACTAAATTCAAGATTATGTATGTAATAAGAACGAGTACATATAGTCGGTATCATAGGATGGTTTAGATAACATTAGGGGTTAGGATGATGCTAAAAGAATACCATAAATTATTTTTACTCTGTGATTAATTTGAAATATTATAGAATTTAAAAATTACCATGTCGCATCATCTAAGATATATTTGTTCATAATGGTTGTCTACTGAAGAAACAGTGAAGATGAAGAAGAGAAGCACCGACAGAACGATATCCTTCTAGATCTGCAGTCTGGAATGGTAATGATTAGAACCGAGCAGTTTGTGACAGTAATGGCTCAGCTAACACAAGTAATAAATGGTGGTGGCATCTATACAAGGGAAAAATTGGGGTACCACAATAGAGCATGATGGTAGTGGAACATTTTATGAGACAACAACCTCTTGCTTTCAAGGGATCTTATGACCCAGTAGTAGCTAAAGGATGGATCAAAGACCTTGAAAATATATTCTATGTTATGGGATGTTCAGAAAATCAAAAGGTAAGAATTTCCATTTATCATTTTGAAGGTGAAGCTGATTAGTGGTGGTAAATGGTAGGGAATATCAAAGGTAGAGAGGATTTTGATGCCCTAGAGTGGGATGAATTTAAAAGTCTTTTCCTTGAAAAATTATTTCATAAGGTGGTGTGACTTAGGATGAAGAAGAAATTACTTAAATTGAAGCAAAAGGAGGAGGATTTAGTGGCTCTGTATGAAGTGAACATCACCCGACACATAAGGTATGCTCCAAATATTATTTTGGATCTTTATTGAAAAATCAACCACTTTTACTCAAAACTGATGCCAAGGTATCGAAGGGTGTTGGCCTCACATGAATTCAAAAGTTATGAGAAACTTTTTCAATGTGCTGAGAGGGTAGAGATGGAGTTTTATGATGATCACTTGAATTTTGGCGATAAGGAGAAGAAGAGGTCCAGGTGGAAAGCGATGGGTAATAATTAACTAAATAAATTAGATGGTATGAAAATATAATTTCCAATTTGTGGAAAGTGTGGCAAGAAACACCCTAGGGAATTTCTTAGTAAAACTGGGAAGTGTTTTAAATGTGGTAGGTTTGGACATATGTCCCGAGATTGCAATGAAAATGATCCTAAGACTAATCCTGAAAAGAAAACAGTATAGTTTTTTAAATGTGGTGAGATAGGTCATTATGAAAATGCCTGCCCAAAGAGAGATCCAAATGATTCAAAGAAGATAGACTATAAGAAAAAAAGTTTAGTGAGATCCTTTGCAACTACGTCAGTAGATATAGGTACATCCAATGAAGTTGCATCAGGTACTTTGTTTTTTCACTCATATTTTGATAAAGATTTGTTTGATATGGGGTGTACACATTCCTTCATCTCTGAGAAATTTTCCTGTAAATTGGAAATATCACCTCAAAAAATAAGACGTGAACATGTCATTAAAACACCAGGGAGAAATATTATATCAAATAGGAATTATAAGAATCATTCTATTGTGGTTTATTTAAATAATTTAATAGAAAAACATTCTGTTTTACCCTTAGTTGAGTTTGATGTTAATATGGGAATAGATTGTCTTTCTGTTTGTCATGTTAAGATTGACGGTAGAGATAAAGAAGTTTATTTTTTCAGAAAGAGTTTTAGTTTTTATAAAATTATGAACCCAAACAATTGATAACATATCAAGAATCTGAGAAACTATTGAATGATAGAAATGAATGTTATCTTGCTCATATTGTTGAAAATAAGGGAACTGTTCTGATAGATGATGTGCCTATGGTAAATGAATACCTTGATTTTTTTCCTGATGAGTTACCCAGTGTCATACCTAATCGATAATTCAATTTCACAATTCACTTAGTTCTTGATGCTATGACAATTTCAAAACCCCCATATCATATAGCTCAAACAAAACTTCTTGAATTGAAAAATCAGTTGCAGGATTTTCTTGATAAAGTCTTCATTCATCCTAGCACTTCACCATGGGGAGATCCTATTTTTTTTGTTAAAAAGAAATAAGGTTCCATGATACTTTTCATTTATTATAGACCTTTTAATAACATCACTATTAAAAACAAGTATCATTTGCCTCACATCAATGACTTTTTTGATTAGCTATAGGGAGATCAGTACTTTTCCAAGATTGACTTGAGATCAGGATACCATCAGTTGAAGGTGAAGGAGGATGACATCCCAAAAATATCCTTTCGTACTAGATATGGGAGAAAGATATCCCATCCCTTTATAAGATTTGACGAAGCGACAATGTGTACCCCTCCGCGGTCTGCAATGTGAGAAGGGAGATAATGACCCTTGAGTCTTGCCTCCAGTAGGCCCCGGGTTGGAGACTAGCACCGATGGTATAGTAAACACACAAATGGGAGGAATTACCCTCTAATAGAACACATGTGGAAGAGAGAGATAAGATAAACACTAACCAACTCCAACTCAGAACTGGAATATAAAAGAAACCCAAGTGATAATTAAATACTTCTCCCTTCTCTTATTTCTCATTTACATATCACAACGACCATCCATTAAAGGTAGGTGTACTGTGTTTCCAGAATGGTGAGGTCTATCGATAACCTCTAACAGTAGGTGTACAGTAACGGTAGGTGTACAATGTTTCTAGAACGGTGAGGTCTATCGGTAACCTCTATTGGTAACCTCTAATGGTAGGTGTACAGTAACAGTAGGTGTATAGTTTTTCCATAATGGTGAGGTCTATTGGTAACCTCTATCGGAAACCTCTAACGGTAGGTGTATAGTAACGGTATGTGTATGATAATGGTAGGTGTACAGTGTTTCTAGAACGGTGAGGTTCTAACGATGAGGTTCATGAATAGTGTTTTTCCTTTTCCAAATTTTGAGTATATGAACCGTGTTTCCATCTTCCTACAGTTTCACCTCTTTGATGTTTCCTTTGATGTAAAATACATTTTAAGCCTTATTTTAAGGACTCTTAAGGCCGATTCAAAGGCCATAAATCCTATATTAATTATTCCTATGGCCCGAGATGTTTTTACTTGGTCAAACCGCGTGTTTTAATGTGATCCGCTTTTAATGGGAAATCAAGCATATCTTATCCTGCTGCTCCGTTAAATCTTCTAAAGGGACAAGATATCTTCCATAATTATTCCTCTTTGTTCTTGGATATGAGATGCTAGAAACTTTCATTCCTTCTCATAGGAGTTGCACAATCATAATTTCCCTCCTAGGATTGGTTCTGCTCTATTTTGATGAAACCAAGCTGTATCAATCAATATTCGATATAAGGTATGGTTTTCATCATTATTTTGGGTTTCACCTTCTCTTGTTTCTCCTTTCCATATTATATCATGTAATCTCCATGATTCTAATGGAGTTTTCTTATACCATCGATAATTTCCACTATACACCTACCACTTATTACTGGAACTGTTCATGTAATTTTCGATATGCAAGTATCCAAAATCATATCATAAAAGGTTCCTGAAACAAATTCCAAAATCTCTATCACTCGAGCTCCCCTGTCAAAGGGTAATAAGGTTCTGGCGACTGTACACCTTCACAGTCGAAGAAATAAACTCAACTCCAAACCTGTCTCAGAACTCCTCCCTTGAGATCGCTGACTCCTCACGATCCCCAAGGAACAAGAACCACCATTTCCTCGCTTCTCCATTCAGCATTGTCACAACCAAGGACACCCAGTGCTCCTTCTAAGCACAGATTGAACTGAAGCCTCTCTCGACCTCCTCCAACCAGTCTTCCGTGAATGAATCTAAAACAGAGCCTTCATACTTCTACAGACTCTGGCGCTGAAACTCTCAGAGTGTCTTCTTCCAAGTGTCATCTTCATCAACCTCTACCCTGCGGAGATCAGTTGGAACAGCTTGCTAGACAATTTCTATGCAAACCTGACAAGGATTTCGACCTGGATCCATACCTATAAAATAACAAACCATTAGTGTTCATAAACCTGGAATATGGAAGACTCAACATTAATTAATTAATTGTTTTCATTCATTGATTTTAGGCTATACTATCCCAATTTCTACCCATTCAAACATAGGCACAAGGAAGAATGATGCATGATCCTTTCCTAGGTCTCTACCCTGTAACGAGTATCACCTTGTATAATATCCATTGAAAACATAAAGGTTCATTCATCAGATCATAGGGGGCACTAAATGCCTATGTCTCAGCCGGTCTCTAGTGTTTACCTCACTTTCTAAACATGAATGACATTGTTTCCCTACCAACCCATGCAACCTCAACTGTGTATAGTGTTTCCAAAATGGTGAGGTCTACCGGTAACCTCTAATGATAGGTGTACAGTAACGGTAGGTGTATAGTAATGGTAGGTGTAAAGTTTTTCCAGAACGGTGAGGTATATTAGGAACCTCTAACGATAGGTGTACAGTAACGGTACATGTACAATGCTTCTAGAATGGTTAGGTTCTAATGGTGAGGATCATGAATAGTGGTATCAAAGGTCTAGTTGAGGGATCAGATGGAGTTTGGAGTTAGACACAAGTGAGGTTGCATGGGTTGGTAGTGCAATAGTGTCATTCATGATTAGGAAGTGAGGTAAACACTAGAGATCGGCTGAGACATAGGCGTTTAGGGCCCCCTATGATATGATGTACAAACCTTTAAGTTTACAATGACTACTAAACAAGGTGATACTAATTTCAGGGTAGAGACCTAGGAAAGGATCAGGCATTATTATTCCTTGTGCCTGTGTTTGAATGGGTAGACCTTGGGATTGGATAACCTAAAATCAATGAATGAAAACAATTAATTAATTAATGTTGAGTATTCCATATTCCAGGTTTAGGAACTATAACGTTTTGTTATTTTACAGGTATAGCTCCAGGTCGATGTCCTCGTTAGTCTTTCAAAGAAAATGTCTAGCAGGATGTTCCATAAGATCGCCGCAGGGTAGAGGTTGATGATGATGACACTTGGAGGAAGACACTCTGAGAGTTTTAGCACCAGAGTCTGAAGAAGTATGATGGATTTGTTTCAGATTCAGTCACGAAATACTTGTTGGAGGAGGTTGAGATAGGCTTTAGTTAGATCTGTTCTTGGAAGGAGCACTGGGTGTCCTTGTTTGTGAAGATGCTACGTGGAGCAGTGAGGTAGCGGTGGTTCTTGTTCCTCGGGGATTGTGAGGAGTCAGCAATCTCATGGGAGGAGTTCTGAGATAGTTTTAGAGTCGAGTTTCTTTCTTTGACCACGAAGGTGTCAAGTCTCCAAGAGCTTCTTACCCTTCCACAGGGAGGCTCCAGTGTTTGAGAGTTTGGAATTCATTTCAGGAACATTTTACGATATGCTTCGGACCTGTTACCAAATGAGGAGGCCAGGGCAAGGCATTTCGAGGAGGCTTTGCATCGAAAGATCCAAAATGGTAGGTGTATAGTAACGATAGGTGTACAGTAAAATAATTAAGATAGGTGTACTTACCCTCCTCCAGTAGGCCCCAGGTTGGTGACTAGTTCCGAGGGTATAATAGACACACAAAGGGGAGGTATTACCCTCTAAGAGAACACATGAGGAAGAGAGAGATAAGATAGCCACTAATAAACTCCAACTCAAAACTATAATATAAAAGAAACCCATGTTCACATATGAAATTTCATGAAAAAGTAATACAACTGTAAGGGAAAAACTACAAGTACCCAAAAGAAAGTAAAAATAGCAGCAACCACCAGCCCGAACAACTTCTGCAACCCCAAGATAGTAGAAACCAACTTGATCTCCAACCTACTCCAAGTTACCTAAAAAATAGTTTATATATACATAGGGTGAGTATAACAGTTTATTCAGTAGGATCCTCCCTAAAGCCTCTCGTGAAAAAGTAAAGAAAGCATGCTAAAGTACAGTGAACAACAAGTGAAACTAACTCATCACATAACAGGTATACTAAGTTCCAACCTCACCATGTCTACTCTCACTAAGTAACTCATACAAGAAAATATCATATAATAAATAATATCAAGGAGGCCTCTCTACTACTTCCCCAATGGTTTTACACTTTTCCGTAATTTCGCACGTCCTGAGCATCTCTCTCAAAAAAGGCTTTCCCACAGACACCTGGGCGAAGCACCACAACATGCACCATGTGCAGTAAAACCACTACGTCCACGTAAGAAAGTAACCAGGTAGTTTCTATGAGCCATCCCAGCCTGCATAATGTGTATCATACATCAGGTATTATACCTCAAGCCATTACAGTCCATACACCGAGTAAAGATCCTCAAGCCATCACAACCTATACATGTTACACCTATAGTAGTCCATAGGATACTATATCCAGAATATATGTGTGTGAAAAATCACAAGCCATTACAGCCCTCTATACACATATATGGGGAAAACTAACCATTGTGCCTACCAACACACGTAACTACCAAGATAAGAGAGCAAGGCCAAATAGTGTAGTCATCCATTCATCCTTCCACTAGAATGTTGGGGAAAACACCCCCTAGGGCTCAGAATCCCCAAGGTGTTAGTTTCCCTTACTGACTGGGTGGAGTAGTTTATAGAAACACAAAATGTACAAGATATACTATATCTCACAACCGCACTATGGGAATAACCTAGACTTAGACACAACTGCAGCTAACGTCTCTCATACTCCGTGCTGCTACTTCTAAGACTAGGTATCCTATAAACACACGACCATTTAAATAGATTTATTATATTACTTGTCTCCCTTTTTTATCATCTCCACTTTACATTAATTAAATCATTAAACATTAATTAACCTTAAACAATTCCACATTTAATTTTATTAGCATCACACCTAAATTCATCTGTTCCTTCAAAATTACAACCTCATCATTTTGTTCCAAAAAACACCAACCACATGGGTTAACACCATTTATTCAATCATTCATTATAGAATTACGTTCCCACATTCCCAGGCATTCTAGAAAAACATTTTATGTTACTAAACACAAGGGGGATCAACACAGTGAGTAGATGTACTACCCATCGAGTCTTTCCCACTTATAGAAAGAGCATATGACCATCCTCTCTTGAGAATCTAAACATGGAAAGCACGTGGCATACCCCAAGTGTCTTTTCATATTTCGAAAGAAGGGTAAGTAAGAACAGATGCCTTGAGCAGTGGGGATAAGTAAAGTAGAAAACAACCAATCAAAATTAGCAAGCATCCAACTATCACATCCATCCTATTCCATCATCCCTAGTGTCCTCCTGGACACCAAAATGAATAAACCAATGCGTCTTACCACTCTAGGAGTCATTTGCAGCCACAACTGAAAGCCTCCATGACCCCACATATCACAACGGCCATCCAGGATCACATCACAACACAAGAACCTGGAAAAAAGCCTCACATCAATAGGGATCTTGGCCCTTTAACAATCAAGAGGGTAACTCAGAACCCTTTAAGGAATTATCAAACAATCAGTTCATTAATCCATCTTGAATTAACAGATTTATTATTCGTAGGTTACAAATTCAGAAAACCTAACCAGTAATCTGTCACAACTAATTAGACATGCTTACTGCACCAATTTGATTAACATTAAATTACAACAAGAATAATATTTGTTTACATGCCTCTTTACCTTTATCCAAACAATTATGAATTAATCCCAATTTACATTCTTTACTAATTTCAATCAATAATGAACAACTAAGCAAATCAAGCATAGATATCACACTATCTAGCAAAACAAGAGGCAATAACATACGATCGATATCAATTTATGTATCCGGTTAAAATATTTATTTTGTAAATTCCATTGTCATCCAGTGGGATTTAACATGCTAACATTACAGTTGCACATAAAAGAAAAGTGAAGCAACGAATCCCCTACCACAAACAGTTCTTGACGTTCTTTATCCACACAATGGGTCACGATCCTCCTCTCATGCCAACTGCATCCACTCGAGGATTCCATGGTATGACCGCACCAACCAAAACTCAAGAAAACTCCATTAGAAGCATGGAGATTAAATTCAATTATATGGAAAGGAGAAACAAGAGAAGGTGAACCCCAAAAGAACAAGGATAAAAAATTCCTTATATCAAAGATTGATCGATACCGCTAGGTTGCATCAAAACAGAGCAGAACCAATCCTAGGAGGGAAAGTTTGATTGTGAAACTCCTATGAGAAGGAATGAAATTCTCTAGCATCTAATAGACAAGAACAAATAGTAGGAATTAGGGAGGAAGATATCCCGTCCCTTTAGAAGATTTAATGGAGCAGAAGGTTAAGATACACTTGATTTCCCATTAAAAGAGGATCGTATTAAACCGTGTGGTTTGACCAAGTAAAAACATCCCAGGCCTTAGGAATAATTAATATAGGATTTCTAGCCTTTGAATTGGCCTTAAGAGTCCTTAAAATAAGGCATTAAATGTATTTTACATCAAAGGAAATGTCAAAGGGGCGAAACTGTAGGAAGCTGAAAACACTGTTCACACACTCAGAATTTGGCCAAGGAAAAACACTGTTCATGAACCTCACCATTAGAACAGCACCATTCTGGAAAAACTATACACCTACTGTAACTATACACCTACTATTGGAGGTTACTGATAGACCTCACTATTCTAGAAACACTGTACACCTACCTTTACTGTACACCTTCCGTTACTGTACACCTACCGTTATAGGTTACTAATAGAGGTTACTGATAGACCTCACCGTTCTGGAAACACTGTACACCTACCGTTACTGTACACCTACCGTTATAGGTTACTGATAAACCTCATCATTCTGGAAACACTATACACCTACCATTACTGTACACCCGTTGTTAGAGTTTACCAATAGAACTGTTCACTGATGGAACTGTTCACAAAATTGGAAATTTGGAAAAGTGTTGGGGATAAGTCACCTTGACCTCCTAGAACACCCCAAACACCATATTTTCAAAAAGTAATGGACCCAAGAGGTCTAAGCCATTACACTAGATACCACTCAAAACATTTTCATCCTTGAGAATTTAAAACCCACCAAATGAAATGAGGTCCGAACAACCACCCATCAAAATACCACTCAAAAGAGAGAAAGCCACAATAACAACAAAAGAAATTAATAAATAAAACATGAATGGTCTAACCACAAAGGGAACATAATTACACGAAAAGAGTTAAACATCAAACAACTCTGGGTACTGAGCACGTATCTGTGACTCACATTCCCAGGTACTCTCCTCCATGCCACAGTGTCGCCACAAGACACGAACTAAGGGGATAGAATGCCCATGAAACACCTTCACCTTGCGGTCTTGGATCTCCATAGGTGGCTCCTTAAAGTTTGAATCATCCCCAACATCGATCTATCCCCAATCGATAGTGTGGGAGTCATCATGAAGATAACGATGGAGCTGTGACACATGGAAAGCATCACGTGTCTAAATCATCTATGGGGTAAGTGCTGCTCGATACGCCACAACTCCAACATGAGCTAACACCTCAAAAGGCCCAACAAACCCGGGAGAAAGCATACTTTCACGACCAAAACTTCGCTGCCCATGATGGGGATTCACCTTTAGAAACACCTGATCCCCAACAGTAAACTCCAAGGGTCTCCTCCTTTGATCATCATATGATTTCTGATGATCTTGTGCTGTCTTCATCCCCTCACGAATCACCAGGACCATCTATGTTGTATTCTGCACTAGTTTAGGTCTGAGAATTGCTGACTCTCTGACCCCAGTCCAGCACAATGGAGAATGGAAAGGACGTCCATACAAGGCTTCAAATGGGACAATACCGACGGTGGAGTGAAAACTATTATTGTATGAGAACTCCACCAAGGGTAAGTGTTTCGTCCACGAACCCCAAAATTCAAGAACACAAGAGCATAACATGTCTTCAATGGTATAGATGGTCTGCTCTGTCTGACCTTCTGTTTGAGGATGTCAAGCAGTGCTAAGGCATAGTTGAGAACCGAAAGCATGTTGGTGACCTCTCCACACCCTTGAGGTAAAACGAGGATATAGATCATAAATGAGTTTGTTGTAATGCTGTTTGGCGTGATGAATGCTCCAACTATATTCATAAGATTGATGAATATTGTGTTCCATGAGTTCCTGGAAAATTTCGTGGTAGTTTTCATCGACGACATCCTTATGTACTCTACATATGAAGAGGAGCATGCATAGCATCTACAAGCCATTTTGGGAGTTCTTCGTTGACATCATATTTTTTAGAAGTTGTCTAAGTGTGAGTTTTGGGATTGAGAATTCCGTTTCTTAGGGAACGTTGTGTACCAACAGGGAGTAGCTATGGATCCACCGAAGATAGAAGTAGTTTTTTCATGGGGAAGAAGGGTAAGTAAGACCAGCTACCTTGAGCATTGGGGTAAAGTAAATCAGATAAACAACCAATCAAAATTAGAAATCATACAACAGTCACATCCATCCCATTCCATCAGCCTTGGTGTCCTCCCCGACACCCACATGCATAAACAGATGCATCTCACCACTCTAGGTGTCATCTTACGCCACAAACGAAATCCTCCACACCCCGACATATCACAACAGCCATCTAGGATCACATCATAGCACATGAAGTAGGAAAACAACATCACATCAATAGGGATCTTCTCCCTTTAACAGTCAAGAGGGTAATTGTACCACTATGTCACAACCCCCTCCCCACAAAGCGTACCCCTCCTATGTCAGAAATGTGAGAAGGGAGATAATGACCCCCGAGTCCCGCCTCCAGTAGGACCCGGGTTGGCGACTAGTGCCGAGGGTATAATAAACACACAAATGGGAGGCATTACCCTCTAAGCAAACACATGCAAAAAAGAGATATAAGATAGAAACCAACCAACTCCAACTCAGAACTGAAATATACAATAAAACCCAAGTGCACATATGTAATGTCATGTAAAAGAACTACAACTGAAAGGGGAAAACCTGCAAGTACCCGAAAGAAAGTAAAAATAGTAGCAGCCACAAACTTGAACAGCTCTAGAAACCACAAGCTAGTAGTAACCAGCCTGATCTCCAACCTACTCCAAGTGACCGGAAAAACAGTTTATAGATACATAGGGTGAGTATAATAGTATAATCAGTAGGATCCTCCCCAAATCCTCTCGTTAAATAGTAAAGAAAGCACACTAAAACACAGTGAACAACTAGTGAAACTAACTCGTCACCTAAACAGGTATACTAAGTTCCCAACCACACCATGGCTACTCTCACCAAGTAACGAATACAAGAATATGTCATATAATAAAGAATATCAAGGGTACCCCACTACTACTTCCGCACTGGTTTTCCGATTTTCCCCAACGTCGCACATCCTGAGCATCTCTCTCCAAAAAGGCTTGCCCACAGACAGCTGGGTGAAGCACCACAACATGCACCTCATGTAATAAAACCACCATTTCCATGTAAGAAAAGTGACAAGGTAGTTTCTAAGAGCCACCACAGTCCGCATAACATGTATCATACACCGGGTATTATATCTCAAGTCATTACAGCCCATACACTGAGTAAGGATCCTCAAGCCATCACAACCTATACAGGTTACACCTATATTAGTCCATGGGATACTATATCCAGAATATTTGTGTTTGAATAACCACAATCCATTACATCCCTCTACACCCATATATGTGGAAAACTAACCATTGTGCCTACCAACACAAGTAACTACCATGAGAAGAGAGCGGGGCCAAAGGGGGTAGTCATCCATTCATTTTCCCACCGGAATGTTGGAAAAAACACACCCAGGGCTCAGAATCCCTATGGTGTGAGTTTCCCTTACTAACTGGGTGGAGTAGCGGATAGAAACACAAAGAGTACAGGATATACTATATCTCACAACCACACTATGGTCATCACCTAGTCTTAAACACAACTGCAGCTAACGTCTCTCAAAATCCAGGATGCTACTTCAAAGACTAGGTATCCTATAAGAACACAACCATTAAAAGAGATTTATTAGATTAATTCATTCCCTTTTTCTATCGATTCCACTTAACATTAATTAATTATTTAAACATTAATTAACCATGAACAATTCCATATTAATTTTTATTAGAATCACACCCAAAGACAAATGTTCCTTCAAAATTACAACCTCATCATTATGTTCCAGCAAATGCTAACCCCATGGGTTAACACAATTTATTCAATTATTCTTTATATAATTACTTTCCCACATTCCCAGGCATTCTAGAAAAAAAATTCTATGCTATTAAACACAATGGGGATCAACATGGTGAGTTGATGTACTAACCATCGAGTATTTGCCGCTAATAGAAAGAACATATACCCATCCTCACTTGAGAAGCTAAACATGGAAAGCCCATGGCATACCCCACATGTCTTGGCCTCTTTCTGAAGAAGGGTAAGTAAGACCTACAGCCTTGAGAAGTTGGGAAAAGTAAATAAGATAAAAAACCAATCAAAAATTAGCAAGAATCCAACAATAACATCCATCCCATTCCATCATCCCTGGTGTCCTCCCCAAAAACCACATGCATAAAACAATGCATATCGCCACTCTGGGCGTCATCTGCTTCCACAACCAAAAGCCTCGATGCCCCCACATATCACAACGACCATCCAGGATCACATCACATCACAAGCAGCCGGAAAACAAACGTCACATCAATTGGGCTCTTAGACCTTTATCAATCAAGAGGGTAATTCAGAACCCTTTAAGGAATTATCAAACTATCAGTTCTTTAATCCATCTTGAATTAACAGATTTATTATTCATAGGTTCCAAATTTGGGAAACCTAATCGGTAAGCTATCACAATTAATTAAACATGCTTACTGTAAAAATTTAATTATCATTAAATTACAACATGAACTAGATTCATTTACATGCCTCTTTATCTTTAGCCAAACAATTATCAATTAATCCCAATTTACGTTCTTTACCGATTTACATCATGAACAAACAACTAAGGAAAGAAATCATAGATATCACACTATCTTGCAAAATAAGAGGCAATAACATACGATCGATATCAATTTATTTATCCGGTTAAAATATTTATTATGTCAATTCCATTGTCATCCAGTGTAATTAAACATGCTAGCAATACAATTGCATGGAAAAGAAAAGATAAGCAACGAGTCCCTTACCTCAAATAGTTCTTGACGTTCTTTATCCATAAAACGGGTCATTGTCCTCCTCTCACGCCAACAGCATCCACCCGAGGATGCCATGGTATGACTACACCAACCAAAACCCAAGAAAACTCCATTAGAAGCATGTATATTACATTCTATAATATGGAAAGGAGAAATAGGAGAAGGTGAACCCCAAAAGAACAATGATAAAACATACCTTATATCGAAGATTGATCGATGCAACTTGGTTTCATCAAAACAAAGAAGAACCAATCCTAGGAGGGAAAGTTTGATTTTCCAACTCCTATGAGAAGAGATGAATGGTTCTAGAATCTCATAGCCAAGAACAAAGAAGAAGAATTATGGAGGAAGATATCTCGTCTCTTTATAAGATTTAACGGAGCGACGTGTTAAGATACACTTGTTTTCCCATTAAAAGAACATTTCATTAAACCACATGGTTTGACCAAGTAAAAGCATCCCGGCCCATAGGAATAATTAATATAGGGTTTATGGCCTTTGAATCAGCCTTAAGAGTCCTTAAAATAAGGCTTTAAATGTATTTTACTTCAAATGAAACGTCAAAGGGGTGAAACTGTAGAACGTTGGAAACACTGTTCACATAGTCAACATTTTGCAAAGTAAAAACACTATTCATGAACCTCCTAGTTAGAACCTCACCATTCTGGAAACACTGTTCCCTGAACCTCACTGATAGAATACTGTTCACTAATGGAACTGTTAACAAGTAACAATCACTTTGTCACAACCCCTATCCACAAAGTGTACCCCTCTTGGGTTGAAAATGTGAGACGAGAGATAATGACCCCTTAGTCCCGCCTCTTGTAGGCCCCGGGTTGGCAACTAGCACCGAGGGTATAGTAAACATACAAATGGGAGGCACTACCCTCTAAGAGAACACATGCAGAAGAGAGAGATAAGATAGACACCAACCAACTCCCACTGAGAACTGGAATATAAAATAAACCCAAGTGCACATATGAAATTTCATGCAAAAGTACTACAACTAGAAGGGACAAACTGCAAGTACCCAAAAGAATGTAAAACCAACAGCAAACACCAGCTCGAACAACTCCTACAACCCTGAGCTAGTAGAAACCAGCTTGATCTCCAACCTACTCCAAGTAACCTGAAAAAATAGTTTATATATACATAGGGTGATTATAACAGTATACTCAGTAAGATCCTCCCCGAAGCCTCTCGTACAAAAGTAAAGAAAGCACGCTAAAGAACTCTGAACAAAAAGTGAAACTAACTTGTCACCTAAACAGGTATACTATGTTCCAAACCTTACCATGGATACTCTCACAAAGTAAACCATACAAGAATATATCAGATAACAAATAATATCAAGGGTACCTCGCTACTACTTCCCCCCTGGTTTGCCGCTTTTCCCCAACGTCGCACGTCCTGAGCATCTCTCTCCAAAAAGGCATTCCCAAAGACACCTGGGAGAAGCACCACAACATGCACCTCATGCAAAAAAACCACCACATCCACATAAGAAAGTAACCTGGTAGTTTTGAGGAGCCACCACATACTGCATAATGTGTTTCATACATCGGGTATTATACCTCAAGCCATTATAGCCTAATCACCGAGTAAAGATTCTCAAGCCATCACAACCTATACACGTTACACCTCTAGTAGTCCATAAGACACTATATCCAGAATATATGTGTGTGAATAACCACAATCCATTACATCCCTCTACACACATATATGGGGAAAACTAACTGTTGTGTCTACCAGCACAAGTAACTACCAAGATAAGAGAGAGAGGCCAAAGGGGGTAGTCATCCATTCATCCTCCCACCAGAATGTTGGATAAAACACCCTCAGGGCTCAGAATCCCCGGGGTGTCAGTTTCCCTTACATATTGGGTGGAGTAGCATATAGAAACACAAAAAGTACATGATATACTATATCTCACAACCAAACTATGGGAATAACCTAGTCTTATTCACAACTACAACTAACGTCTCTCAGAATCCAGGCTGCTACTTCTAAGACTAGGTATCCTATAAGTACACAACCATTTAAAGATATTTATTATATTAATTCATTCCCTTTTCTTTATCAGTTCCACTTTACGTTAATTAATTCATTATACATTAATTAACCATGAACAACTCCACATTAAATTTTATTAGCATCACCCCCCAAGTCAACTATTGCTTCAAAATTACAACCTCATCATTATGTTCTAGCAAACACCAACCCCATGGGTTAACACCATTTATTCAATTATTCATTATCGAATTACTTTCCCATGTTCCCAAGAATTCTAGAAAAACATTCTATGCTACTAAACACAAGGGGGATCAACACGGTGAGTAGATGTACTAACCGTCGAGTCATTTCTGCTTATAGCAAGAGCATATACCCATCCTCCATTGTGAAGCTAAACACAGAAAGCATGTGTCATACCCTGCGTGTCTTTTCCTCTTTTCGAAGAAGGGTAAGTAAGACCAGCTGCCTTGAGTAGTGGGGAAAATTAAAGAAGATAAACATCCAATCAAAATTAGCAAGCATCCAACAATCACATCCATCCCATTCTATCATCCCTGGTGTCCTCCCTGACACCCACATGCATAAACCGATGCATCTCACCACTCTAGGCGTCATATGCTGCCACAACCAAAAGCCTCCATGCCCCCACATATCACAATGACCATCCAGGATCACAACACATCACAATAAGAAGGAAAAAACATCACATCAATTGGGCTCTTGTCCTTTTATCAATCAAGAGGGTAATTCAGAACCCTCTAAGGAATTATCAAACAATCATTTATTTAATACATCTTGATTTAACAGAATTATTATTCATAGGTTCCAAATTCAGGAAACCTAAACAGCAAGCTATCATAATAAATTAAACATTCTTATTACCCCAATTTTATTATCATTAAATTACAATAAGATCTAGATTCGTTTACATACCTCTTTATCGGTATCCAAACAATTATCAATTAATCCCAATTTACGTTATTTACCGATTTCCATCAAGAACAAACAACTAAGAAAAGCAAGAATAGAAATCACACTATCGAGAAAAACAAGAGGCAATAAAATATGATCAATATCAATTTATTTATCTGGTTAAAATATTTATTATGTCAATTTCATTGTCATCAAGTGGGATTAAACATGCAAAAAATACAGTTTCACATAAAAGAAAAGAGAATCAATGAATCCCCTACCTCAAATAATTCTTGACATTCTTTATCCACACAACGGGTCACAATACTCCTCTCACGCCAACTGCATCCACCCGAGGGTTCCATGTTACAACCGTGTAAAGACCTAGAAATTTCAAAGAATTTTTTTCTTAATTATTCAGAATTTTATGAGTCCGCAGTTTTTGACGGTGCCTGATTCTGAGGCTCGGTGTGCCCGGAATCAATTTCTGATGTTTTGTTCGGGTATGTTCAGTAAACATATGTGCGGGTTTTTCTATCTTTTGAACCGGTGCTCAGAAATGAAATAAGAGGGCACCGATGAACTTGCAGCACCAGTATTCGCTTAAGGGGACCTTTACCATAGTTGCGTTTTCTTGAGAGGAAAAGTTAATTTTTGGGGATTTAAATTAAATTAAATAAAATTGTTGCACATAATTTTATTGTTTATGAGTAGGTTATTTCCTACAAGGGGAAGTTAGAGGTGGGTATCAAACCCACATAACCTCCCATGAGAGGATAAAGTGTGGTGGGGCCCATACTATCCCCTAACCCTTCAACTTCCCTTAAACTCCCCATTAAATCCTCTTCATTTAATTTGACAACTCCCCTCTTTTAATGTGAACTATCCACATCATCTCTTTTGAATTTTAAACTCTTCGCCTCCTGTTAATTAATGAAAAAAACTAGGATTAATTAACTTCCACATTTAATTAATCTTTGAATTCATTTGAATCAATTTGAATTGCATGGAAATTCAATTAAAGTTGGGTAGCTATTATAATATTTTCTTGGCAAATATTTCAGTGGAGAAACCTCTGGAGAATTAGAAGAAGGTGGTCCTATCTCAATGAAGAACATTTACTCTCTCCAACGAAGAAATCAAGGCCTGCGACTGTCGTATCATTCATTATTCTCCCTCCGCGTCGAGGAAGAAGACTCCGCTTGCGTGGAATGTCGGCTACACTTCCTCCTCGGACGTGCCCTAACGTCAACGAATCGACGTCATCTTCAAATCCTCTTCCTGAGACACAGAAAGAGAGCATCAGAATCAAGGTAGGGGTTTTGATATAATTTTAATGGAATGAAATTATATTGCGTCCTTGGTGAATGATTATTTTGTCTTTGGCCAATTGATATCACCTAACACCGAGGGCGCGGGCCGAATGAACATGGCTTGACGACCCTCCGATGGTTCTTGAATATTTTAGCCCTGACAACAGGAGGAGGCAGTGACCAGAGGTGGCAACGAATGGAGGCGGTGATGACCAAAGGCGGTGACAGCATACCAGTCATGTGAAGGAAACCAAGGCCTGTATCCGTGGGCTGTTCGACCAAAGACGAACCGGCTGGCCGTAGCCGACCGGGCTGGAGAACCGCAGTGCCTCTAAGGTTCCGCACTGCAGAGAACCGCGGCCCATGCTCCATGGGCCTATTTGGCAGAGAACCGGCCTGCATCCTGCCAGCTAGGTTGAAGGAGGTCATGGCACCCGCAGGTGCCGCTCGGGAGAACCACGACCCGCCTGTGCTGGCCGCTCGCGCCGGGAAGACCGGTCGGATTCGGCCGACCGGACACGAGGGGTTGCGCCGCTCAGTGCCGCCAGTTCAGGAAACTGGGGGGCCGAGCCCCCCTGTACTTCTTAGCCTTCCGGGCCTAGCCACGACCAGTCGCGGGCCGGGTCACACCATGCTGGGTCGGGCCACGATCAGCCAGGTTAGGTCATGCCACGCCAGGCTGGGCCGTGCCCCACCGGGACGGGCCGTGCCCCCACAGGGCTGGGCCACACCACGCTGGGCCGGGCCGCACCTCACCGGGTCAGGCCGCTCCCCACCGGGCTGGGCCACCCCCCTGCCATGTCAGACCCACCGAACCAGGTCAGGCCGACCCACCAACCCACTAGGCTTGACGGGCCAAGCCCATTTCATTTAAACGTGAATAACTTTAAGACCGCACGTCCGATCGACACGGCGTCTGCAGCACTGGAATCCTCGTGATGAGACAGTCCTTTTGTGATACTCTAAGTGAGTTTTGGATAAATTTTAAAAATGGATGGTTTTGGAATGAGAATAATTCCAACTGGGCCCCTGGAACAGAAACACCAATATCTCTCAGACCGGGCGTCCGATTGACGCGCCATCTGTCGCGTTGGGTTCCTTTTGATGAGACAGAACTTTGGGATACATCAACTCTGGACTTCATGATAGTTGATTCATCTCCCCCCTTGTATCGAGGAGTGGACCCTCCCGGGATCAAGCGTGTTGTGTGAGGAAACCCTATAGCTGGCTGCGACCGCGACGACTATCGTTCTGGAAGCCTCCGACAGTTCGACGATGAAGAAAACTATACTAGAATCCTACATTGGTTCAACAACGATGACAAATGTACTTGTATCCGAAGTGTGTCCAATAGTTTGACTTCTGTACTAGTATCCTGTGTTGGTCCGACAGAGTAGCTGGTCTAGTATCCTACGTGGGTCCGACAGCTTAACTGGTCTAGTATCCTACGTGGGTCGGACAACTTAGACGAATCAGTGACTACATCTGATCATCTCTATCGCTATTCAAAATATGTATACCTATGTGAGCTGAGTCTTGAATTTCAATCATTATCATCGATGTGGTTGACTTGCTTTCCTATGTGGACTGGGTTGTGCTTGGGCTCGGGAGTTGGAGCCGAACTGTGATTGATAACTTAGGTATATGTATTGGTATATATCTAAGTAGAGTTGGTTGATACTAAGTGATTGTATCTTCTTCTGTGGTTTATCATTCATGGATTCTGGGATACCATTGGGAGTCTATGGTTCCCTACTGAATATTGTATACTCACACCTACACGGGTTATGCCCGCACTACATTGTGTTGGATGCAGACGACGGACATCACTGATCGAGGTGGAGGCTTGTGGAGATAGAAGGTACCCAGAGGTGGACCACTTGGCGAGACGTACATGAAGCTGATGGCTGGACCCGAGGTGATGAGGAGGCCATCTATACTCACCCTTTAGGTGGGATTCTCGGAGTAAGACTCAGTGGTTTTTGTTTTAGTTTATTGCAGTTGTACTAGCTTTTCAGTTGTACTATACTTACTGTTGGGCATGTATTTCTGGCCCCTTTCCTTTCAGCAGTTACTTTTTTATTCAGTATTACTTAGTGCTTTATTTTGTTTCATAGTCTATTGTTTTTGTTTACTTTTATAAAGGTAATGCCTTCCCTTTTTATCGGGATTTATGCATTTGGTGCTAGTCTCCAGCCCCTGTCCTTTGGAAGGCGGGCTTGGGGTAGTCATGGCACAGGCCCTGAGGACGGGTCGTGACAAATTGGTATCAGAGGAGTCAATTCTTCCACATAAACTAGGAGTCTGATCTATCTTACTGTGAAGCAATAGTGTTAAGTGTATTGAGTGTGTTTTTCAGTTCAGGGAGTCCAGTGTGGGTGCGGCGGTCGACGTATCCATACAGTAGGACCCTGACCTCTGATTTCTGTCTCAGTGCCCAAAAACACTAATTGCGTGTGTGTTTCCTTTGAAAATTTTTCTTTGTGATTACTTTGTGTCATCTCACCAAGTATACTATTTTAACCATGTCTCACCTGTTTCTTTTCAGTATGGCCCCATGAAATCAGCTAGCTAGGGTTCCGAGTTACGTACGAGATGGTAGCCCACCAAGCGATGAGGCCTCGGTGTAGGGCCCCATCACAGCGGAGGAACCAGAGGTACCACTAACTGATGGGCCACCGATACCACCAGCCTCAGTAGCAGAGAGTGCACACCGCCTGAGTGCATTGCACGAGTTCCAGCGCCAGAGGCCACCCGGGTTCCGGGGAGAGATAGACCCACATGCAGCTAAGGATTGGATGGAGGCTATCATCATAGTTTTCAGATTGGTAAGGACACCAGATGACCTTATGGTGATCCTTGTCTCGAGTCTCATGCACGCAGTAGCAGGTAGATGGTGAAGATTGATGATCCAGGTGCATGATGAGGCATCTTCACTTTGGATAGACTTCGAGAGTCTCTTCCGCTCGAAGTTTGTTCCAAACACCCTTCGTGCGGTGAAGATTCAGAAGTTACTTCATCTATAGTAGGGAAGCATGACAGTAGCTTAGTACTCAGCGAGGTTCACTGAACACTCATACTACTCCACAGACATCGTATGAGACCCATTATTCAGGGCACAAACCTTTGAGAAGGGACTCAGAAATGAGATCGGGGCTTCGATGATCTCCCTTAGTATTCCGACATAGGCGGGAGTACTGGAGCGAGCCCTTCTTGTGGAGAGATTTCTTGCTGAGATGAAATTAGCTGAGAGACCCACCGCAAGACGACACATAGAGGATTCTTCTGCACCCAAAAGTAGACAGTTGACGTAGAGGTCCAAGCAGACCAGGCCATCAGGTGGGTGACCTCAGGATATAGGTTCGGTTGTGTGGGGAACACATAACAAATCCATCTATACGAGGAGAAGGCAGTGCTATGCATACGGCGGGTAGGGTCATCTAGATCGAGACTACCATACCTGCCATGCAGACGTGCAACAGATAGTAGAGGGACCTCCCAAGCAGAGGCATATGTTTGACCATGGTGGTTCACTAGGAGCGGGCACACGAGGCAGAGGAGATGGCCAAGCGGCAGGTTGTGGATGACGTTTCGAGTCTCTACCACCACCACCACCATGAGGTCCACCCCGACCACAGGGAGCTAGAAGATAGGGGTAGGCTCAGCTCCAGGCATTCGAGGCCTATGACCACAGTGCACCTAAGATGATTCAAGGTACTATCTGTGTCTACTACACCCTTTCTGCAGTACTTATAGACATAGGTGCGAGTCATTGTTTTACTGTCGCTTCCCTTGTTTGGAGCTTGGAGATTACGACGGAGCTGTTGGCTCGTTCCTTACGGTTAGAGACTCATACGGGAGCAGACTCAACAATTATGCACTGGTGCCGGTAGTGTGAGCTTACTCTAGGAGGTGAGAAATTTGGCTGGGATCTTCTTGTAGCGGCGTCGAGGCATTACAACGACATCTTGGGTATGGACTAGTTGTCTACAGTTCATGCCCAGATTGAATACATGAGGCGCAAAGTGCGATGTGTCCACACAGATGGGAGCAGGTTTACCTTCACCAGTGAGAAGGGAGCCTTTGCAGCTAGGATGGACTTACGCAGCGGATAGGGTAGCCGATCACACATCAGTTGTCTAGTCTCATCCTTGGAGTAGTTGATGTGCGGATTCCGAGTATTCCTATTGTGGTGGATCAGTATGCAGATGTTTTTCCTATTGAAATTCCAAGACTACATTCTTGCAAAGAGGCAGACTTCTACATTGACATGTACCCTTGGACAAAACCGATATCAACTCCAACATATCGGATGGCTCCCGCTGAGCTTCATGAGCTATGGGTATAGCTGGAGGACTTGTAGGGGAAGGTATTTATCCAACCCAGTGCTTCACCCTGGGCATCTCCGATTTTGTTCTCCAAGAAGGCGGATGGGATATTGGGACTATGTGTCGACTACCGTCAGCTGAATCAGGTGACCATGAAGAAAAAGTACCCACTTCTGAGGATCGAAGACTTCTTTTATCATCTCAAGGGAGAAAGATGGTTCTCAAAGATAGAACTCAGGTCAGGCTATCAACAACTCATAGTTCGAGACAAGGATGTGCATAAGACGGTCTTCAGGTGTTGGTATGGCCACTATGAGTTCTTAGTTATTCCCTTCAGTGTAACCAACTCTCCAGCAGTGTTCATGATTCTCATGAACATGTTATTCCATCCTTACGTTGATCGATTTTTCATAGTCTTCATCGACGATATACTGATTTACTCGACTACTGAGGAGGAGCACGCCTACCATCTGTGGGTAGTACTGGACACACTCCTAGAGCACCTGCTTTATAGTAATATCTCAAAGTTCCAGTTATTGATTCTAGAGGTTTACTTATTGGGACACGTCATCTCAGAGGATGAATTAGTAGTGGATGCAGCGAAGATCAAGGCAGTGCTTTCTTGGGATCCACCCAGGAGTGTGATAGAGGTTCGGAGTTTCCTGGGCCTGGATGGATACTATCAGAGATTTTTTCCAGACTTCTCAAGAGTTGCAGCACCACTTTCAGCTTTAATGAAGAAGGGGAAACCCTTTGTGTGTTAAGATAGATGCTAGCAGAGCTTTTAGGAGCTGAGACAGAGATTCACCAGTGCACCCATCTTGAGGCTACTAGAGGAGGGCGTTGGGTACGTTGTTTACTACGACAAATCAGGGATCATACTCGGATGTGTCCTGATGCAGGAGCGAGTGATGATCGCATATGGTTTGCGGCAGTTGAGACAGCATGAGAAGAACTACATTGCCTATGACCTGGAGTTACCAGCACTGGTCTTCACCTTGAAGATGTGGTGGCACTATCTGATGGGCGAGCGCTTTACACTCTACTCTAACCACCAGAGTCTCAGGTAAATCTTCTCGCAGAAGGACCTGAACCCGAGATAGTGGCGATGTCTCGAGTTCCTGTAGGACTATGACTTTGAGATAGTCTATAATCCTAGAAAAGGGAATGATGTAGATGATGTTATTAGCAAGAGATCAGGTATTCAACTGCTAGGAGAGGCAACGAAGCAGCTAGCCGCATTGCAGATATCCTTTGTGGATATAAATGGAGCAACCTTTATTCAGTCTCCCACAGTCTCTCCTTTACTTCTCCAGCGAGTCAGGGAGGCACAACGTGGGGATGTTGACTGTGAGACGTGACATACTCAGATATCCAAAGGGCATGTGTGTGACGGATTTTTTGAAGGAGGGGAGCACGTCATCCGCTTCAGGGGATGTACTATGGTACCGGTTCCACTACAGAAGGAAGTGTTGAGGGAGTTTCACACTTCCCCACTAGCGGTACATCCATGAATGATGAAGATGTATCAGGACCTCAGACGACAACACTGTTGACCGTGTATGAAGAAGACTATAGTAGAGTTTGTATCACGATGCCTCACTTGTCAATAAGTGAAGGTAGATCACCAGGTACTTGTATGTTTGGTACAACCCTTAGAGGTCCCAAAGTGGAAGTGGGATGGGATATTCATGGATTTCATGATGGAAATTCCACGTACATCTAGAGGACACGACTCTATCTCGGTGATCATAGACCGAATCACCAAGTCGGCCCACTTCCTACCGATTAGAGAGAAAGGCTCAGTAGAGAGCTTGGGACGCCTCTATGATCAGGAGATCGTACGGCTTCATGGTGTGCCATCATCTATCATTTCTGATTGAGATACATGATTCACTTCCCAGCTATGGAAGGGGTTACAAGAGTCTTTTGGGACACAACTACACCTGAGAATCACCTTCCATCCTCAGATGGATGACCAGATAGAGAGGACCATTCAGACTCTCAAGGACATGATTCGTGCATGTGTCCTTGACTTTGGTCGTAGCTGGGAGGATCACTTACCCTTGGTGGAGTTTTCATACAACAACAACTACCACTCCACCATCAGGATGGACCCTTACGAGGCATTGTACGGACGACCTTCTAGGTCACCTCTGTGCAGGACTGACCCAGGGGAGTCAGCACTTGTAGGACCAGAGATGGTTTAGGCTATGACAGAGAAGGTGTAGATCATCCAAGAGCAGATGAAGACTGCATAGAGCAGACATAAGTCCTATGATGAAAGAAGACAGAGACCACTGGAGTTTGAGGATGGTGACCACATTTTCCTACGGGTCTCACCTCGATGAGTTCTACGGATATTTGGAAGGGGTGACAAGTTATCTCCATGTTTCATTGGGCCTTTCCAGGTCCTCAGAAGAGTAGGTGAGGTGGATTACCACCTGGACCTTCCACCTCAGTTGCACTGGGTGCATGATGTCTTCCTTGTATCTTAGTTGAGGAGATACGTGCACGACCCATCCCATATCATCGATCACGGGGAGCTGGACATCGATGACAGGGTGAAATTCTAGGAGGTCCCAGTGGAGTTCGAGGACTGATAGGAGCGGGTCCTACATGGACTGTCGATTCTTCTGGTGCACATTCGCTGGCAGCATGGGAACCTCCAGGAGAGCAAATGGGAGTGGGAGGCTCAGATGCGTGCTCAGTACGCACTTTTGTTTCCCTAGTGTATGATGTAGCTTTACGAGGACATAAATCCCTGAGGTGGGGGTAATGAAAAGACCCAAAATTTTCAAGAATTTTTTTTCTTAATTCTTTGGAATTTTATGAGTCCTCAGTTTCTGACGATGCCTAATTCCGAGGCCCGATGTACCCAGAATCAATTTCAGAAGTTTTGTTCGGGTACGTTCAGTAAATGTACATGCAAGTTTTTCTATCTTTTAAACCGGTGCTCGGAATTGAAATATGAGGGTACTGATGAACTTGCACCACTGGTATTCACTTAAAGCGACCTTTACCTTAGTTGCGTTTTCTCGGGAGGAGAAGTTAATTTTTAGGGATTTATATTAAATTAAATAAAATTGTTGCACATAATTTTATTGTTTAAGGGTTGGTTATTTCTTACAAGGGGAAGTTAGAGGTTGGTCCCACACCCACATAACCTACAATGAAAGGATAAAGTGTGGTGGGGCCCTCATGATCCCCTAACCCCTCAACTTCCCTTAAACATCCCATTAACTCCCCTTCATTTAATTTGACAACTCCCCTCTTTTAATGTGAACTCTCCACCTCCTATCTTTTGAATTGTAAACTATTTACCTCCTATTAATTAATGCCAACAACTAGGATTAATTAAATGCCACATTTAATTATTCATTGAATTCATTTGAATAAATTGGTATTTCATGGCAATTATATTAAAGTTGGGTAGCTTTTATAATATTTGCAAGGAAAATATTTCGGTGGAGAAACCCATGGATAATTAGAAGAATGTGTTCCTCTCTCAACGAAGAACATTTACTCTCTACAATGAAGAACTCAAGGCCTGTGACTGTCTTCTTCTTCATTATTCTCCCTCCTTGTCAATGAAGAAGACTCCTCCCTCAGGAAACATCATCTATGCTTCCTCCTTGGAGGCATCCCGACGTCAACGAATCGACGTCATCTTTGAATCCTCTTCCCACAACATGGAAAGTGACCATCAGAATCAAGGTAGGGGGTTTGATATAATTTTATGTGAATAAAATTATATTCTGTCCTTGGTGAGTGCTTGTTTTTTCTTCAGCCAACTGATATCGTCTAATGCATAAGGCGTGGGCCGAACGAACACTGCCAGATGACCCTCCGATGGTTCTTGAATATTTTGGCGGTGGCAACGGGAGGTAGTGGCGACTAGAGGTGGAAGTGAATGGAGGCGGAGACAACTGGAGGCGGAGACTATGCACCGGCCGCATGAAGGAAACCACAGACTGCATCCGTGAGCCGCTCCGCCAAAAAAGAACCGGCTGGCTGTAGCCGGCCAGGCTGGAGAACCGTGGCGCCTCTAAGGCACAACGTTGTGGAGAACCCTGGCCCGCGCTCTGTGGGCTGCTTCAGCGATGAAACGGCTGGCCGCCTACCAGCCGGGTTGAAGGAGGATGTAGAAAACACAGGTGCCATCTGGTAGAACCGCGGCCCACCCGTGCGGGCCGCTCATGCCGGGAAGACCGTCCGACTTCGGCCAGCCAGATAGTTGGGGCGGCACTTCCGGTTTGGGAAACTGCCCCCCCCCCCACGCTCAACCAGCCAGGTTGAGCCGCGGACTGCCGCAGGCCGGGCCGTGCCTTGCTGGGCCGGGCCGCACCCCGCCGGGCCGCGCCACACCACACCAGGCCAAGCTGACCCTCCTGCCGGGTTGAACCTACTGAACCAGGTTGGGCCGACCCGCCAGCCCACTGGGCTTGACAGGCCATGCCCGTTTCACTTAAATGTGAATAACTTTAAGACTGTGTATCCGATCGACGCGCTGTCTGTGGCACTTAGATCCTCGTGAAGAGAAGTTACTTTTGTGATAATATATGTGAGTTTTGGATGACTTTGGAAAATGGACGGGTTTGGAACGAGCGTAATTTCAACCGGCCCCCTAGAACGGAAAAGCCAATATCTCTCAGACCAGGCGTCCGATTGACTCGTCGTATGTCGCGTTGGGTTCCTTTTGAGGAGACAAAACTTTGGGAAACATCAAATCTGTACTTCATGATAGTTGATGTATCAAACCCCTTGGCTCGAGGAGCGGACCCTCCCTGGATCGAACGTGCGGTCTGCTGGAACCCTATAGCCGGCTGCGACTATGATGACTACCGTACTGGAATCCTTCGTGGGTTCGACGATGACGACAACTATACTGGAATATTCCGTGGGTTCGACAACGATGACTATTGTATATGTATCCTAAGTGGGTCCGACAGTTTGACTTCTATACTAGTATCCTGAGTGGTCCCAATAGAGTATCTAGTTATATATCCTATGTGGGTCCGACAACTTAGCTGATCTAGTATCATATGTGGGTCTGATAGATTAGATGAATTAGTGACTACATCTGATCATCTCTCTCGATATTCAAAATATGTATACCTGTTTGATATGAGTCTTCATTTTCAATCATTATCATCAATGTGATTGACTTGCTTTCCTGTGTGGACTGGGTTGTGCTTGGGCTCGAGAGTTGGATTCGAACTATGATTGATAACTTAGGTATATGTTTGGGCATATACCTAATTAGAGTTGGTTGATACTTCGTGATGGTATCTTCTTCTGCGGTTTATCCTTCATGGATTCTAGGAGACCTTCCGAGGTCTTGGGGTCCCTACTGAGTATCTTATACTCACCCCTGCATGGGCTATGCCCGCACTACATTGTGTTGGATGCAGAAGATGAAAAAAACTAATCGAGGTGGATGCTTGTGAAACTGGATGGTACCCGGAGGTGGACCACTTGGGGAGATGTACACGGAGCCAACGGCCGGACCCGAGGTGCTGAGGAGGCCATCTGTACCCACCATTCAGGTGGGATTCCTAGAGGACGACTCAGTGGTTGTTGTTTTACTTTACTGCAGTTGGACTAGCTTTTCAGTTGTAATATACTTACTATTGGGCTTGTATTTCCGGGCCCTTTCCTTTCAGCACTTACTTTTTTATTCAGTTTTACTTAGTGATTTCTCATATTTCCTACTCTGTTGTGTTTTTTACTTTTATAAAGGCAATGCCTTCACTTTTTATCTGGATTTATGCCTTTGGTTCTATTCACCAGCCCCTGGCCTATGGAAGGCGGGCTTGGGGTAGTCACAGCACGGGCCCCGAGGATAGGTCGTGACAGACCGCACCAACCAAAACCCATGAAAACTCCATTAGAAGCATGGAGATTACATGCTATAATACGAAATGGAGAAACAAGAGAGGGTGAATCCCAAAAGAATTATGATAAAACATACCTTATATCGAAGATTGATCAATACATCTTGGTTGCATCAAAACAGAGCAGAACCAATCCTAGGATGGAAAATTTGATTATGCAAATCCTATGAGAAGGAATGAAAGGTTCTAGCGTCTCATATCGAAAAACAAAGAAAAAGAATTAGGGAGGAAGATATCCCGTCCCTTTAGAAGATTTAATGGGGCGGCGGTTTAAGATACTCTTGATTTCCCATTAAAAGCGGATCGCATTAACCCACTGGAGGAGTTTAGAGTTAGGATGGAGTTTGGTTGAGGGATAGGATGGAGTTTGGAGTTAGGCATAGGTGAGGTTGCATGGGTTAGTAGGGAAATGGTGTAATTCATGTTTATCAAGTGAGGTAAACAATGTTCCATATATCATACGATTGCCATCATGGTTGTCAGTTTCCCTTCCAGCAAACACCAACCCCATGGGTTTACACCATTTATTCAATTATTCATTATAGAATTACTTTCCCACATTCCCAGGAATTCTAGAAAAAAATTCTATGCTACTAAACACAAGGGGTCTCAACACGATGAGAAGATGTACTACCTGTCGAGTCTTTGCCGCTTATAGAAAGAGCATATACCCATACTCCCTTAACAAGCTAAACTCATGAAATCATGTGGCATACCTCACGTGTCTTTGCCTCTTTCAGAAGAAGGGTAAGTAAGACCATCTACCATGAGCAGTGGGGAAAAGTAAAGTATATAAACAACCAATCAAAATTATCAAGCATCCAAAAATCACAACCATCCCATTCCATCATCCCTGGTGTCCTCCCCGACACCGACATGCATAAACCGATGCATATCGCCACTCTATGCGTCATCTACTTCCACAACACAAAGCCTCCATGCCCCCACATATCACAAAATTCATCCAGGATCACATCACATCATAAGAAGAAGGAACAAAACATCACATTAATTGGGATCTTGTCTCTTTATCAATCAAGAGGGTAACTCAGAACCCATTAAAGAATTATCAAACAACCAGTTCTTTAATCCATCTTGAATTAAAAGATTTATTATTCGTAAGTTCCAAATTCGGGAAACCTAATCTATAAGCTATCACAATTAATTTAACATGATTACTGCGCAAATTGATGTAACATTAAATTAAAACAAGAACCATATTCGTTTACACGCCAAACAATTATCAATTAATCCCAATGTATGACCTTTACCAATTTTCATCAAAAATGAACATCTAAGAAAAGCAGGCATAGATATCACACTATCTAGCAAAACAATAGGCAATAATATACGATCGATATCAATTTATTTATCCGGTTAAAATATTTATTATGTCAATTACATTATCATCCAGTGGGATTAAACATTCTAACAATACAGTTTCACATAAAATAAAAGAGAATAAATGAATCCCCTACCTCAAACTGTTCTTGACGTTCTTTATCCACCCAACGGGTCATGATCCTCCTCTCGTGCCAACTGCATCCACCGGAGGATGCCATGGTACGACCGCACCAACCAAAACCCAAGAAAACTCCATTAGAATCATGGAGATTACATGCTATAATATGGAAAAGAGAAACAAGAGAAGGTGAACCCCAAAAGAACAACGATAAAACATACCTTATATCGAAGATTGATTGATACAGCTCGGTAGCCTCAAAATAGAGTAGAACTAATCCTAGGAGGGAAAGTTTGACTGTTCAACAACTATTAAAGGAATGAAAGGTTCTAGTGTCTCATAGCCGATAACAAAGAGGAAGAATTAGGGAGGAAGATATCATTTCTTTTTAGAAGAATTAATGGAGGGGCATGTTTAGATACACTTGATTTCCCATTAAAAGTTGATTGCATTAAACCACATGATTTGACCAAGTAAAAACATCCCGAGCCTTAGGAATAATTAATATAGGATATATGGACATTGAATCATCCTTAAGAGTCCTTAAAATAAGGCTTTAAATTTATTTTACGTCAAAGGAAATGTCAAAGGGGTGAAACTACAGGAAGATGGAAACACTGTTCACATACTCATAATTTTGGAAAGGAGAAACATTGTTCATGAACCTCACCATTCTGGAAACACTGTACACCTACTGTTATTGTACATCTACCTTTATTGTACACCTACCTTTAGAGGTTATCGATAGACCTCACCATTTTGGAAACATTGTACACCTACCATTACTATACACCTACTGTTAGAGGATACCAATAAAGGTTACCGATAGGCCTCACCATTCTGGAAACATTGTACACCTACCGTTATTGTAAACCTACCATTAGAGGTTGCTGATAGACCTCACCATTCTAGAAACACTTTAAACCTACCGTTACTGTACACCTACCATTACTGTACACCTACCGTTAGAGGTTACCGATAAACCTCACCGTTATGGAAACACTGTACACCTACCATTACTGTACACCTACTGTTAGTGGTTATCGATAGACCTCACCATTATGGAAACACTGTTTACTGAACCTCACCGTTAGAACACTGTTCACTGAACCTCACCAATAGAACACTGTTCACTAAATTGGAAATTTGGAAAAGTGTTGGGGATAAGTCACCCTGACCTCCTAGAACACCTCGAACACCACATTTTCTCAAATTAATGGACCAGAGAGGTCTGGGACATTACATCAGATACCTCTCAAAATATTCTCGTCCTCGAGAAATCAAAACCCACATAAAGAGAAAAAATAGAAACAGGGTCCGAACAACCACCCATCGAGATACCTCTCAAAAGAGATCAAGCCACAAAAAAAACAAAAGAAATTCATAAATAAAACATGAAAGGTATAACAAAAAAGGAACATAGTTACATGAAAGGAGTTAAAAATCAAAAAACTCTGGGTACTGAGCACGTATATGTGACCCACGTTCCTAGGTACTCTCCTCCATGCCACTGTGTTGCCACAAGATACGAACTAAGGGGAAAGAATGCCCGCACAACACCTTCTCCTTGCGGTCTTGGACCTCCACTGGTCGCTCCTTGAAGGTTTCATCATCATCAACATCAATCTATCCTTAATCGATGATGTGAGAGTCATCATGAATATAATGACGGAGCTGTGATAAATGGAAAACATCATGTATCCAACTCATCTGTGGGGGAAGTGCTACTCAATATGACACAGCCCCAACATGTTCTAACACCTTGAAAGGCCCAAAAAATAGGGGATAAAGCTTTCTTCTATGACCAAACCTTCACTACCCACAACAGGGATCCACCTTCAGAAACACATGATCCCCAAAATTAAACTCCAAGGGTCTCCTCCTTTGACCAACATATGATTTATGATGATCTTGATCTGTCTTCATCTTCTCACGAAGCACCTGGACCATCTCTGTTGTATTATGCACTAGTTCCGGTCTGAGAATTGCTGACTCTCCGACCCTAGTCCAACACAATGGAGAATGTCAAGGCCGACCATACAAGGCTTCAAACGGCACCATACCGATGGTGGAGTGAAAACTATTATTGTTTGAGAACTCCACCAAGGGTAATTGTTTCATCCACGAACCCCTAAAATCAAGAACATAAGAGTGTAACATGTCTTCAAGAGTTTGGATAGTTCGCTCTGTCTAACCGTCTGTTTGAGGATTAAAAGCAGTGCTAAGGAATAGTTGAGAACCAAAAGCATGCTAGAGTCCTCTTCAAACCTAGGAGGTAAAATGAGGATCTTGATCAGAAATGATTGTCCTAGGGACTGCATGAAGTCTCCCCACCTACTCTAGATAATGCCTCGACAAAAAATTCACTGAGATTGACTCCTTTATTTCTATAAAGTGGGATGATTTTGTTAAATGATCCACTACCACCCAAATAGCATCATGTCCTCCTAGATCTCGAGGTAAACCAGTAAAAAAGTCCATTGAGATGTCCTTCCACTTCCAATGAGGAATATCTAATGGCTGGAGTAGACCACCAGGAACACGGTGTTCAACCTTCACCTTCTGGCAGACCAAACATCGAGACAGAAACTGCGCAACTACATGCTTCGGCCCAGGCCACCAAAACTGGCTCCTGAAGGATCGACACATCTTTGTCGCACCAGGATACACCGCTAAAGGAGAACTATGAAACTCTATGAGAACCATATCATGCATCTTAAAAGGAACAAAAAACCTTCCATGATACAACACTCAGTGTTGTTCATCCTCAGTCCAACCATCAGGGGCCTCGCCACAAACAACTCGGTCTCTCCAGACCTCCACCTCAAGATCTCCCAACTAGGACTCTTACACCTTCTTCATCAGGTATGACAATACCATCATCTGAAAAAGACAACCTCTATCCCCAAATTCTCCCATATCAAGATGTAATGCTGAAAGTTCATCCATTACTCTCCCAGAATCACAAGATTCACGCACAGCATCACTATGTGACTTTCGACTCAGTGCATCATCTACAACATTCTCTTTTCTAGGTGTATACGATATTTAGAAGTCATATTTCTGTAAGAAATCCATCCACCGACACTGTCGTAAGTTCAAGTCACGATGGGAGAAAACGTACCTCAAACTCTTATGATAGGTTAAAACTACATAGCGCTCACCAATGAGGTAATGTCTCCAAATATTCTAAGAAAACACCACAGATTCCATAATCAAGATCATGGGTGGCATAGTTGGATTCATGGGGATGTAACTGTCGAGACCCATAAGAAACAACTAACATCTTCTGTATGAGAACACATCCTAACCCCAGATGTGAAGCATCACAGAAAACATCAAACTGAACTCCCTCAGCTGGAAGATAATGAATTGGATCACTTACTAACTTATCTTTTAGATAATAAAAAGCTTCTTGACATTGATCAATCCATATGAATGCCTGATCCTTCATGGTCAAATATGTCAGAGGATTCACAACTCGTGAGAAATTGGCTATGAACTTCCCGTAGTAGCCTGTGAGACCAAGGAAAATTCGCACCTCTGAAACTGTCTTTGGAGCTGCCCAAGACAAAACTGCTTCTATCTTCAATAGATCCAAATATAATCCATGTTGGGACACAACATGCCCTAAGAAACGGACTTCTCTATCCCAAAACTCACACTTCGACAACTTCCCAAATAGCTGATGTCGATGAAGAACTCCCAAAATGGCTTGTAGATTCTCTACATGATCCTCTTCAGATGTGAAGTACACAAGGATGTAGTTGATGAAAATTAACATGAACTTGTCCAGGAACTTATGTAACACATCATTCATCAATCGCATGAACACAACTCGAGAATTCGTTATGCCAAATGGCATTAATATGAACACATAATACCCATGACGACAACAGAAATCAGTCTTCAGGATATCCCCATCCTTTACACGCATCTGATGATATCCTGACCGCAAGTCAATCTTTGAGAACCCAATTTCACCCTTCAATTGATCGAATAAATCATCAATCCTCAGAATACGATAGCGATAATTTATTTTCACTTTGTTTAAGCGATGATAATAGACACACAACCGCAAAATTACGTCGACCTTCTTCACGAACAAAAAAAATGCACCCCATGGTGACACACTTGGCCGAACAAAACCACACTTTAACAGACCATCAAGCTATATACGTAGCTCTTTTAACTTAGAAGGGGCCATCCTATATAGAGACATTGAGATAGGATACGCTCCTCTTTGTAGCTGGATCCCAAACTTGATCTCTCGTTGAGGGGGTAATGCTACAACCTCTTCTGGGAAGACATTATGGTACTCTTCTACAACCCTAGGAAAAACCTACTGCTGAACCTCTGAAGAACAAAGAATAATCTCATACATCATGGTTGATAAGGATGGAACACGCCTATGACCCATTCGAGGATCTCTCTCTCCAACGAACACCACTAGCTCTCCATCTGCACCAATGAAAATGGACTTATTCCTGAAGCAATCCATGATAGCCTCCACCGAATACAACCAATCTAGTCCAACGATGACATCATATGGTTGTATTCGTAAACATAGAAAATATCCCCAAGAGAGGTGTTTCCCCAAAACTAGATCACAGTCTCTACATACTTCAAACAAGTCAACTCGATCTCAAACTAGCGTAGTCAACGCCAAGGGCACTAGAAGCCTCTCTACCTCAAGTCCCAAAGAATGGAAAAGGGTCAGTGATATGAAGAAGTGTGTCGCTCCTGAATCAAACAAGGCATACACCAAGGTTGAAAATAAGCAAATGGTACCTCGAATGACGTCTGGCTCGCCTTGAGCTGGCAACGCTAGAGAATGAAGCTGACCAAGACCTCCTCCACGACCACTCTGACCCTTATGACGACCACCACCATGGATGAACTCTACTCTCTGAGGACGGGGAGCATCATGGGGCTGTCCTATACCTGCCCCATCTACCCTCTGCTGATCTAAAGCTGGTGCAACCAGCTACTGCTACCTTAGCTGGAACTGCCTCAACAGAGGAACCTGGAGTGTAGCACCTGGTGCACGATGACTGCTCTGAAAGGTCGGGCACTCCCGCTACTGATGACCATGACCACCATAATAAAAAAAGCACCTGATACCTTGGAATAGGCTGAAGAGATTCTGACTCTGGAGAAACGAGATGTGAAGGGCTGGGACCTACCCCTGGCTAAACAGAAACTCTTCCGCCCTAAAAACTGGGAACCCCGGACCACAACTATACTTAGTGAGGGATCATGATGATTCCCCTATCATGATGATACAGTCCTGGAGGAAGTTCTCTCAAAAACCTTTTCCCTCTCCAGCACCTCAATATATGTTTTCAGCATAAATGGGGTGACCTCGCGCTGTATCTCTGGATGCAAAGCCTCCTCGAAATGCCTTGCCCTAGCATCCTCATCTGGCAGTAGGTCTGAAGCATATCGTAAAAGGTTCTTGAAATAGATTCCAAACTCTCAATCACTGGAGCTCCCCTATCGAAGGGTAAGAAGCCCCTGGTGACTGGATGCCTTCATAGTCAAAAAAAGAAACTAGACTCTGAACCTGTCTCGGAACTCCTCCCATGAGATCACTGAATCCTCTCGATCCCCAAGGAACAAGAACCACCACTACCTCGCTGCTCCACACAACATCGTCACAACCAAGGACACCGAGTTCTCCTTACGAGAACAGATCAAAATGAAGCATATCTCGACCTCCTCCAACCAATATTCTGTGACTGAATTTGAAATGGATCCTTTATACTTCTGCAGGCTCTAGCACTAAAACTCTCATAGTGTCTTCCTCCAAATGTCCTCATTGTCAACCTCTACCCTGCAGCTATCTCCTGGAATAGCCTACTAGACATTTTCTGTGCAAACCTCATGAGGAAGTCGACTTGAAGCTATACCTGTAAAATAAAAAAAAATTAGAGTTCCTAAACCTAGAATATGGAATACTCAACATTAATTAATTAATTTTTTTCTTTCATTGATTTTAGGTTATCCTTTACCAAGGTCTACCCATTCAAACATAGAAACAAGGAAGAATGATGCATGATCATTTCCTAGGTCTCTACCCTAGAACGAGTATCAACATGTTTAGTCGCCATTATAAACTTAAAGTTCCATAAATCAGATTATAGGGGGCCCTAAATGCCTATATCTCAGCCAATCTCCAGTGTTTACCTCACTTGATAAACATTAATGACACTATTTCCCTACCAACCCATGCAAGCTCATCCGTTCCTAACTCCAAACTCCATCCTATCCCTCAACCAGAACTCTAATTCAACTCTTTCATGACCCCTCCCCACAAAGTGTACCCCTCCTGGGTCGGCAATGTGAGAAGGGAGAATATGACCCCTGAGTCCCGCCTCCAGTAGGCCCTGGGTTGGTGACTAGCACTGAGGGTATAGTAAACAAACAAATGGGAGGCATTACCCTCTAAGAGAACACATGCAGAAAATAGAGATAAGATAGACACCAACCAACTCCAACTCTGAACTGTAATATAAAAGAAAACCCAAGTGCACATATGTAAAGTCATGCAGAAGTACTACAACTGAAATGGAAAAAACTGCAAGTACCCAAAAGAAACTAAAAACAGCAGCAACCACAATCCCAACCAGCTCCTACGACCACAAGCTAGTAGTAACCACCCTGATCTCCAACCTACTCCAAGTGACCTGAAAAACAGTTTATAGATACATAGGGTGAGTATAACAGTATACTCAGTACGATCCTCCCCGAAGCCTCTCGTGAAAAAGTAAAGGAATCACGCTAATGCACAATGAATAACAAGTGAAACTAACTCGTCACCTAAAAAAGTATACTATATTCCCAACCTCACCATGGATACTCTCACCAGGTAATGCATACAAGAATATTTTATATAATAATGAATATCACGGATACCCCGCTACTAATTATCCACTGGTTTGTCGCTTTTCCCCAACGTCGCACGTCCTGAGCATCTCTCTCCAAAAAGTCTTGCCCACAGACACATGGGCGAGGTACCACAACATTCAGCTCGTGCAACAAAACCACCATGTCCATATAAGAAAGTAACCAAGTAGTTTATAAGATCCACCACATCCCACATAAGGTGTATTATACATCAGGTATTATATCTCAAGACATTACAACCCATACACCGAGTACGAATCCTCAAGCCATCACAGCCTATACACGTTACACCTTTAGTAGTCCATAGGATACTATAACCAGAATATATGTGTGTGAATATCCACAAGCCATTACAGCCCTCTACAAAAATATATGGGGAAAACTAACCGTTGTTCCTACCAGCACAAGTAACTACCAAGAAAAGAGAGCAGGGCTAAAGGGGGTAGTCAGCCATTCATCCTCCCACGGGAATGTCAGGGAAAACACCCCCAGGGCTCAGAATCCCTACGGTGTCAGTTTCCCTTACTGACTAGGTGGATTAGCATATAGAAATACAAAGAGTAAAAGATATACTATATCTCAAAACCACACCATGGGCATAACCTAGTCTTAGAAATAACTACAGCTAATGTCTCTCAAAATTCAGGCTTCTACTTCTAAGACTAAGTATCCTTTAAGCATAGAACCATTTAAAGAGCATTATTAGATTACTTCATTCTCTTTTTTTATCAGTTCCACTTTACACTAATTAATTATTTAAATATAAATTAATCATGAACAATTCCACATTTAATTTAATTAGCATTACACCCAAAGTCAACTGTTCCCTCAAAATTAAAACCTCATCATTTTGTTCCTACAAACGCCAACCCCATGGGTTAACACCATTTATTCAATTATTCATTATAGAATTACTTTCCCACATTCCTAGGAATTCTAGAAAAACATTCAATGCTACTAAACACAACGGGGCTCAACACGGTGAGTAAATGTACTACCCATCGAGTCTTTGCTGCTTATAGAAAGATCATATACCCATCCTCCCTTGAGAATCTAAACTCTGAAAGCATGTGGCATACCTCGCGTGTCTTTGCCTCTTCCAGAAGAAGGGTAAGTAAGACCAGCTACCTTGAGTAGTGGGGAAAAGTAATGCAGATAAACAACCAATCAAAATTATCAAGCATCCAACAATCACATCCATCCCATTCCATCATCCCTCGTGTCCTCCTCGACACCCACATGCATATACCGAGGCATATCGCCACTCTATGCGTCATCTGCTTCCACAACCCAAAGCGTCCATGCCCCCACATATCACAACATCATTCCAGGATCACATCACATCACAAGAAGCAGGAAAACAAACATCACATCAATTAGGATCTTCTGCCTTTATCAATCAAGAGAGTAACTCAGAACCCATTAATGAATTATCAAACAACCAGTTCTTTAATCCATCTTGAATTAATAGATTTATTTTTCATAGGGTCCAAATTCAAAAAACCTAACCAGTAAGCTATCACAATTAAATAAACATGCTTACTACACCAATTTGATTAACATTAAATTACAACAAGTACCAGATTATTTTATATGCCTCTTTATCTTTAGCCAAACAATTATCAATTAATCTAATTTTACTTTCTTTAAAGATTTCCATCAATAATGAACAAATAAGAAAAGAATTCATATATATCACACAATCTAGAAAAACAAGAGGCAATAACATACGATCGATATCAATTTATTTATCCGATTAAAATATTTACCATGTAAATTCCATTGTCATCCAGTGGGATTAAACATGATAACAATATGGTTGCATGTAAAAGAAAAGAGAAGCAATGAATCCCCAACATCAAACAGTTCTTGACGTTCTTTATCCACACAACGAGTCACAATCCTCCTCTCGCGCCAACTGCATCCACCTGAGGATGCCATGGTATGACCACACCAACCAAACCCAAGAAAAATCCATTGTAAGCATGGAGATTACAAGCTATAATATGGAAATGAGAAACAAGAGAAGATGAAACCCAAAAGAACGATGACAAAACATACCTTATATCGATGATTGATCGATAAAAATTGGTTGCATCAAAATGGATCATAACCTATCCTAAGAGGGAATGTTTGATTTTTCAACTCCTATGCGAAGGAATGAAAGGTTCTATCATCTCATAGCAGATAAAAAGAGGAACAATTAGGGAGGAATATATCCCATCCCTTTAGAATATTTAACGGAGCGACAGGTTAAGATACGCTTGATTTCCCATTAAAAGCGGATCACATTAAACCACACAGTTTGACCAAGTAAAAACATCATGGGCCTTATGAATAATTAATATAGGATTTATGGACTTTGAATCGGCCTAAATAGTCCTTAAAATAAGGCTCTAATTGTATTTTACTTCAAAGGAAATGTCAAAGGGGCAAAACTGTAGGAATATGGAAACACTGTTCACATACTCAAAATTTGGAAAAGGAAAAACACTGTTTATGAACCTCATCGTTAGAAACTCACCATTCTGGAAACACTGTATACTTACCATTACTGTACACCTACCATTACTATACACCTACTATTAGAGGTTACCAATAGAACTTAGCATTCTAGAAACATTGTACACCTACCATTACTATACATCTAACTTTAGAGGTTACCGATAGACCTCATTGTTATGGAAACACTGTTCACTACCATTACTGTAAATCTACCATTAGAGGTTATCGATTGAACTCAACATTATTTCGGTAACCTATAACGGTAGGTGAATAGTGTTCTATCAGTGAGGTTCAATGAACAGTGTTCTATCAATGAGGTTCAGTGAACAATGTTCTATCGGTGAGGTTCAGTGAATAGTATTCTGCACTGTTTTGATGGAACCGAGCTGTATCAATCAATCTTCGATATAAGGTATGTTTTATTGTCATTCTTTTGTGGTTCAACTTCTCTTGTTTCTCCTTTCCATATTATAGCATGTAATCTCCATTCTTCTAATGAAGTTTTCTTGGGTTTTAGTTGGTGTGGTTGTACCATTGCATCCTCAGGTGGATGTAGATGGCGAGAGAGGAGGATCATGACCCATTGGGTGGATAAAGAACTTGAAGAACTGTTTAAGGTAGGGGATTATTTGACCCTATTTTGTTTTACGTGAAACTATATTGTCATCATGTTTAATCCCACTGGATGACAATGGGATTAAAATAACAAATATTTTAACCTAATAAATAAATTGATATCGATCGTATGTTATTGCCTCTTGTTTTGCTATACAGTTTGATATCTATGCTTTCTTTGATTAGCAGTTCATTCTTGATGGAAGTCAATAAAGAAAGTAAATTGGGATTAATATATAGTTGTTTGGATAAAGATAAAGAGGCATGTAAATGAATTTGGTTCTTTTTGTAATTTAATGTTAATCAAATTGGCTCTGTAATTTTTTCTAATTAATTGTGATAGCTTACTGATTAGGTTTCCCAAATTTGGAACCTACGAATAATAAATATATTAATTCAAGATGGATTAAAGAGCTGATTGTTTGATAATTCCTTAAAGGGTTTTGAGTTACCCTCTTTATTGTTAAAGGGACAAGAGCTCTATTGATGTGATGTTTTTTTCCTGCTTCTTGTGATATGATGTGATCCTGGATGGCCATTATGATATGTGGGGGCATGGAGGATTTCGATTGTGGAAGAAGATGATGCCTAGAGTGGAGAGATGCATCAATTTATGCATGTGGGTGTCGGGAAGGACACCAGGGATGATGGAATGGGATGGATGTGATTGTTGGATTCTTGCTAATTTTGATTGGTTGTTTATCTGCTTCACTTTTCCCCACTTCTCAAGGCAGCTGTTCTTACTTACCCTTCTTCTGAAAGAGGCAAAGACATGCGGGGTATGCCACGTGCTTTCTGTGTTTATCTTTTCAAGGGAGGATGGGTATATGATTTTCCAATAAGCAGAAAAGACTCGATGGGTAGTACATCTACTCACCGTGTTGACCCCCTTATCTTTAGTAGAATATAATGTTTTTTCTAGAATGCCTGGGAATGTTGGAAATTTATTCTATAATTAATAATTGAAAAAATGGTGTTAATCCATGGGGTTGGCATTTTCTGGAACATAATTATGAGGTTTTAATTTTGAAGGAACAGATGACTTTGGGTGTGATGCTAATAAAATTTAATGTGGAATTGTTCATGTTTAATTAATGTTTAAAGAATTAATTAACGTAAAGTGGAAATGATAAAAAAGGGAATGAAGTTATATAATAATTCTCTTTAAATGGTTGTGTGCTTATAGGATACCTAGTCTTAGAAGTATCAGCTTGGATTCTGAGAGACGTTAGCTGCAGTTATGTCTAAGACTAGGTTATGCCCATAGTGTGGTTGTGAGATATAGTATATCCTATACTTTTTGTGTTTCTATATGATACTCCAGTTACTAAACATGAATGAAACCATTTCCCTACCAATCCATGCAATCTCACCTATGCCTAACTCCAAACTCCATCCTATCCCTCAACTAGACCTTTGATACCACCCTGTCACGACCCCCTCCCCAAAAAGTGTACCCCTCCTAGGCCGGAAATGTGAGAAGGGAGATAATAACCCCCGAGTCCCACCTCTAGTATGCCTTGGGGTTGGCGACTAGCACCGATGGTATAGTAAACACACAAATGGGAGGCATTACCCTCTAAGAGAACACATGCAGAAGAGACAGATAAGATAGACACCAAAAAAATCCAACTCAGAACTGGAATATAAAATAAACCCAAGGTCACATATGAAATGTCATGAAAAACTAATACAACTGGAAGGGAAAAAACTACAAGTACCCAAAAGAAAGTAAAAACAACAGCAACCACTAGCCCTAACAGCTCCTGCAACACCAAGCTAGTAGAAATCAACTTGATCTCCAACCTTCTCCAAGTGACCTGAAAGAATAGTTTATATATACATAGGGTGTGTATAACAGTATACTCAGTAGGATCCTCCCTGATTCCTCTCGTGAAAAAGTAAAGAAATAATGCTAAAGCACAATGAACAACAAGTTAAACTAACTCGTCACCTAAAAAGGTATACTAAGTTCCCAACCTCACCATGGATACTCTCACCAAGTAATGTATAAAAGAATATATCATATAATAAGGAATATCAAGGGTACCCCGCTACTACTTCCCCACTGGTTTTTTGCTTTACCCCAACGTCGCACGCCCTGAGCATCTCTCTCCAAAAGGGCTTTCCCATAGATTCCTAGGCGAAGCACCGCAACATGCACCTCGTGCAACAAAACCACCACATCCACATATGAAAGTAACTAGGTAGTTTCTAAGATCCACCACAACCCAAATAATGTGTATCATACATCAGGTATTATACGTCACGCCATTACATCCCATACACCGAGTAAGGATCCTCAATCCATCACAACCTATACACGTTACTCCTATAGTAGTCCATAGGATACTATATCCATAATATATGGGTGTGAATAACCAGAATCCATTACAGCCCTCTACACACATATATGGGAAAAAATAACGATTGTGCATACCAACACAAGTAACTACCAAGAGAAGAGAGTGGGGCCAAAGGGGGTAGTTATCCATTCATCCTTTCACCGGAATGTTGGGGAAAACACCCCCCTGAGGCTCGGAATCCACGGGGTGTAAGTTTCCCTTCCTGACTGGGTGGAGTAGCATATAGAAACACAAAAATTACTGGATATACTATATCTAACAACCACACTATAGGAATAACCTAGTCTTAGACACAATTGCAGCTAACGTCTCGCAGAATCTAGGCTGTTACTTCTAAGACTAGGTATCCTATAAGCACTCAACAATTTAATGAGATTTATTATATTACTTCACTCCCTTTTTTATCAGTTCCACTTTAAGTTAATTAATTAATTAAACATTAATTAACCATGAACAATTCCACATTGAATTTTATTAGAATACCACCCAAAGTCCACCGTTCCTTCAAAATTACAACCTCATCATTATGTTCCAGCAAACGCCAACCCCATGGGTTAACACCATTTATTCAATTATTCAATATAGAATTACGTTCCCACAATTCCAAGCATTCTAGAAAAACATTCTATGCTACTAAACACAAGGGGGATCAACAAGGTGAGTAGATGTACTACCCGTCGAGTATTTTCCACTTATAGAAAGAGAATATACCCATCCTACCTTGAGAAGCTAAACACAGAAAGAACGTGTCATACCCCGCGTGTCTTTGCCTCTTTCAGAAGAAGGGTAAGTAAGACTAGCTGCCTTGAGATGTGGGGAAAATTAAGGCAGATAAACAACCAATCAAAATTAGAACGAATTCATCAATCACATCCATCCCATTCCATCATCCCTAGTGTCCTCCCTGACACCCACATGCATAAACTGATCCATCTCACCACTCTAGGAATTATCTACTGCCACAATCGAAAGCCTCCATGCCCCCACATATCACAACATCCATCCAGGACCACATCACAACACAAGTAGCAAGAAAACAATATCACATCAACAGGGCTCTTAACCCTTTACTAATAAAGAGGGTAACTAAGAACTCTTTAAGGAATTATCAAAAAATTAGTTTTTTAATCCATCTTGAATTAAAATATTTATTATACGTAGGTTCCAAATTCGGGAAACCTAACCAGTAAGCTATCAAAATTAATTAAACATGCTTATTGTGAAAATTTGATTAAAATTAAATTAAAACAAGAACCAGATTTGTTTACATGACTCTTTATATTTATCCCAACAATTATCAATTTATCCCAATTTATGTTCTTTATCGATTTCCATCAAGAACGAACAACTTAGAAAAGCAAGCATAGATATCACACTATCAATCAAAACAAGAGGCAATACCATATGATCGATATCAATTTAATTATCTAATTACAATGATTATTAATTCCATTGTCATATAGTGGGATTAAACATGATAACAATTCATTTGCATGTAAAATAAAAGAGAAGCAACAAATCCCCTACCTCAAACAGCTCTTGATGTTCTTTATCCACACAACGAGTCATGATCCTTCTCTCGCACCAACTGCATCCACCCGAGGATGCCATGGTACGACCGCACCAACCAAAACCTAAGAAAACTCTTTTAGAAGCATGGATATTATATTCTATAATATGGAAAGGAGGAACAAGAGAAGGTGAACCCAAAAATAACGACGATAAAACATTCCTTATATCAAAGATTGATCGATACTTCTTGGTTGAATCAAAATAGAGCAGAACCAATCCTAGGAGGGAAAGTTTGATTGTGAAACCCCTATGAGAAGGAATGAATGGTTCTAGCATCTCATAGCCGAGAACAAAGAAGAAAATTTTTGGAGGAAGGTATCCCATCCCTTTAAAATATTTGACGGACCAGAAGGTTAAGATAAGCTTGATTTCCCATTAAAAGTGGATAACATTAAACCACACTTTATGACCAAGTAAAAGCATCCCGAGCATTAAGAATAATTAATATAGGATTTATGGCCTTTAAATTAGCCTTAAGAGTCCTTAAAATAAGGATTTAAATGTATTTTACTTTAAAGGAAATGTCAAAGGGGAAAAACTGTAAGAACCAGGAAACACTGTTCATATACTCAAAATTTTGTAGAGGAAAAACACTGTTTATGAATCTCACTGTTAGAACCTCATCATTCAGGAACCACTGTACACCTACCATTACTGTACACCTACTATTATAGGTTACCGATATACCTCACTGTTCTGGAAACACTGTACACCTACCGTTACTGTACACCTACCGTTATTGTACACCTACCGTTAGAGGTTATCGATAGACCCCACCGTTCTGGAAATATTGTACACCTACCGTTACTATACACCTACCGTTAGAGGTTACCGATAGACCTCACCGTTATAGAAACACTATTCTATGAACCTCACCGATAGAACATTGTTCACTGAACCTCACTGATAGAACACTGTTCACTGAACCTCACCGATAGAACAATTTTCACCAACTATTATAGGTTACTGATAGAACTATTCACCGATGGAACTGTTCACAGAGTTGGAAATTTGGAAAAGTGTTGGGGATAAATCACATTGACCTCCCAGAACACCTCAAACACCATATTTTTACAAATTAATGGATCCGAGAGGTCCGAACCATTACATTTAAAATATCAATAATGTCAATTTTTGACACCCTTTATTAGCGTACTTCTTAAAAATAACATAAAAAGAAGGTAAATTGTGACCACTACTTATAAAACACCAATATAATGTCAAAGTCATCTAAAAATTCTATTATAACATTAATAATCTAAAATAATATTTATTTTTTTACTTTTAAATTTATTTATTTGATATTTTGTTTAATTAAACAACTACGACATTATCATTGTGCAAGCCATTAATTTACTTATTTATTATATAAAAATTAAAAATAAATTAGATTGGCAAATATAAAAAATTTATTTTTCAAGATACTTTTTATATTCAAATATATCCCATATATTACCCTATATTAAAAATATTTCACTTGTTAAAAAGAAAAGTTTGAAAAAATTGCCTTTTCTTTGAATATAATATTATAAATATCATAATCTCATCCAAGTGGCTTATAACGGTTATTATTCTCAGCCCAAGGATTATTTTGGTCTAGAAACACTCATTAAATGAAATTAGTACAAGTGATAAGGTAATGTCATACTATATATAATATTATTTTTATGCATAACTACTTGATTTACCCTCAACCAGGGAAATTAAAATATTAATAAATTTACTATTTATATGACCAAATATAATAGAGACCTATTTAAATATTTTTTACCCACTAGTTCAAATAAGGAGTCCATTTTTTAAAATTTGAAACATATAAGTTTGAGAAAATGAGTTTTTAAAGTGAAACATAGAAAATATTGCAATGTTTTTATATTAATATTGAATTCAAAATTGATTATAATGAGATAAATTGTATTTAATGATATAACATTAATCAAATTAAACTTTAAAAATAATTAAAAATATAATTTACCACTTTTAATTATTTAGATGAAAGGAGTGTTTTCAATGAAAATGCAATATTTTGTCACTCTTTGTCAAAATAAGAAACTTATAAGAAAAATAACAAAAAATCATATATTTTTATTTTACAATTAAAAATAATAATATTTTTTTTCAAAATATTATATATAAAAGGGTAAAAAATTTGATTTAAAAAATTTTCTCCTTTCAGAGACTTTAAATCTACTTTTATAAAAAATATTGGTGCTTATATGCAATATTTATTTTTTATTATCTTATGATTATCAAATATATTACAAGAATATGAAAAAATTGATTATATATATATAATATAAATTTAATATATAATTATTTAATGTTTTATAATTTAATTTACTGTGAAAAATATGACTAAATAGTGTTTTTTCAAACACGTTGTTGTATGCATTATAAGGTACCAGTAAAATTAAATTTATTCAAAATTGAAAATATAGTAATATATTGGGGTGATAAATTCTTCCATCCTTCAAAAATTTAATCCTTAAAATTTTAGGGGTGTTACATTTAAAAAATATGTTGGTAGTTATACATTATAGATTCCTCTGGTTCCCATGTTGCTTCTTCTATTTTTTAATTTCTCAAGAGTACCTTTACCAGATCAGTCATCCGATTCCTCAATACTTGGACTCAATATTCAGTAATTTGTTTGGGTTATTCATAGTATGAAAGAAAATATTTCAACTGTATTTCATCATAGGTATGAATATGCGTTGGGTCATGTATGTTATTCCTTAGTAGAGATATATCAAACACATCATGTACTTTTTAGAGATTTGGAAGCATTTCCAAATGATAAGAAACAACTCCACCCATTTCAATTATATCAAAGAATCTAATGTACTTGGGACTCAGTTTAATTTTCGTAATGATCCTTATAACACCCTTATATGGAGAAAATTTCAAGAAAACATGATCTCATAGTTTTAAATCTAAATATTTAATCCAATTATTGGCATAAATCTCTTTCCTATATTGATCTCCATTAATATGTGACTAAAAAGCCTTAAAAAAGTTCTTCATATGTTAAGAATGTTATTTTAAAATGCATTTACTTTTATCAACTTCATCCCAAAATTTTTGAGTATGAACTATCCTTCTATATAAATATTTATAAGACACCATTTAAATACATTAATGGAAACAATTGTTGTAGGAAAACAATACCAATGATAGGTACTAATTCCACATACCTTTAAAGTTGAGTTAACATAATCTCAACATATCTTCTATTGTTTTAATTATTTTTTCATAATTTCCACCAGTTTGATAATTGTAGGTAGTGCTAAAATAAAGTTGATTATTTAAATCCTTCTAAGGACACATTGATAATTTTGATGTAAAATAGGGATCTCAATCAGATAAAATCAATATAGGCACGCAATGATTTCTTTCAAATTCAAGAGGATATTGAAAGAAAATGTGTTTATTTGTTAAGGAGATTAACTGTATATCATCACTCCTTGTAGGATTCCTTGGTAGTATTGTAACAAAGTCCATACTAATTTCATCCCATTTTCACATAGTAATAGGAAGAGGTTGTTGGAATACATTATAATTCTGCCTCACATATTTCACTTGTTGAAAAACCAAATATCCGAACATATAATAATCAATATCCTTCTTCATGTTATCCAAATTTTTTCCCTCCAAGTACATGTATATCATTATTTTTTCATGGATTATTGAGAAATTTGAACTATAGAAATAATACAACAATTCCCTTTTTAGATCATGTATTGACAGAACACATATCCTCTTTCCTAATTTTAGAAATTTGTCTTAAAAATCAAATTCTTCCAATTTTCCTTTGTTAACACCTTCAAATGTTTTCTGATGTTTCTCATCATCATATTTAGATTTTTTTTCTCTAATAAAGATGGTTTTTCAATCATTTGAACTATTATTAGTGTCTATCATTCCATAGCAATTCCCATATCTATATTTACTAGAACTATGAAAATAAGATCCTTCTAAATCCCAATTTGGGTTAGAACTCCATGATCCTTCCATCTCAATAAACCCATTACCTTATTTTCTTTCCCAGGGTGGTAGTGATTTTAAAAATCATAATCCCTGAGTAGCTAAAACCTCATATATAGCTCACGTCGATATATTTCTAGGAGAATATGTATTTTAAACTTTTATGATCCATTTATATCTCAAATCATTCCCCATATAGACAATTTCTCCTTAAATTTTCTCCATCCCACTATTTCAATTTATTTTTCCTTTCTAGTTTTCTGGATAATGATCTACCATTGATTAACATCACCTTTGGAGAAATAGACTACAACTGTAACCTTTTCCATTTAAATTTATCCTAATTCCACAAATATTTTCTCCAGAGACTTTATATATTTATCAACCAAAATTGGACTATTAGTCTCATTAAATTATGAAGACTTCTATCACAAAAATTGATCCACCATAGGATATTCTATAAGTTGAATAATTTTATCAATTCATGAAAGTTCATTTTCCACAACCTGGTTAAGATGCCCTAGTATAGACATAATTTTCTGAATTCTAATACCAGATGAATTCGTTTCTTTAGTGGGAAAACATATACAATTTCAATGAGTATTAACACTATTCTTCCTTCTAGAATCTATTTCTAAATAATGGAATATATTTTATTAGATCGTAAAATGATGAATTTCAAATATGGTATAACAATGAACATAAATTATTAAATTATACATCATAATTCATTACTTTGGATACTTTTAGGGAATAAATAAATTTAAATCCTTCATAATAGTTTTTAATAAAAATGTGAAATATCCTATTCATATCCCCTAAGTGTATCAAACTAGGTGGGCAGTAATGCCTATTATAATGTTCTAGGCTATACCGAGATTGGTCTGATTCACCTTGTTAGATTTTTTACCCCTTGGTACATCATTGGTAGAAACTTTTCCACTAATAGTATCTATAAATGGATGTATTTCTAGAAAGACCCACCTAATATCCACCTTAATAATATTCTAGTATGTTCTTCTATACTTATCCTAAAAGTCTATCTTAATGTTATGGTCCCTAATCTATGTTTTCTAAATCTAAACTCCATGGTTTCTAATAAAAATACCCTAAAACCAATTGTAACACCTGTACCCTATAATCCTAGACCCGGTGAAATATTTTATTACTATGGAATAATTAGAATGAATAAAATCCTAAATAACAGAACAATTTTATAGTTTAGAAAAACTATATTTTATACATTATTACCATAATACATTGGGAAATGAAAATAAAGAATAGAAGAAGTAAAATAGAAGGATCCTTAAAACTCATTCAAAGTATTCATCTTCATAACTTGGGGAAAATAAACATAATAAGGGTGAGATCAAATTCTAAGTATGGGTATATAAGACTGAATAAATAATGTTTTAATGAGAATAAGTTAATATGGAAAGGTAAATAATTGATAACGCATGCCATTAAAATAACTGAACATAGAATAATAAATATGGGAAGGTAAATAATTAAAACACATTCCATTTAGTCAGTAAATTGATAATGAAATTAACCCATATATTTTATCATAGGAAAATCACATGGATAATAACAACAATAAATAAAATATCTATGATGTAAATGATTAATTATTGGATGTCATGTATGAGGAACATGAAAAACTATACCGTTAAGGCTATTTAAAAGACAGTTTAAAACAATAGGTAGAAACCTATTTAATTTGGACAACTTATTTTTCTCAAGAGAACCTATAGACGCATCAAGGATCTATAAATTTTTCATGCCCTATCTATCATTTTCAGTCTAAATCATACCTTATATCAAGTGACCGATTTAATTAATAAGTAAAATATCTTATCAAATATCCATGTGGAAAAAAATAAAAAAATTATAAATAGTTACCCATTGGAAGATAAGTAACCACTGGGATTTTTGATGTTGATAAATGAAAATAATATTGAAATATAATTAAAAACATTATTCAGGAAAAAATATTTGAACATTCCAAAGTGTCCCATAACACTTTGAAATATTTCAATCATAATTCCCCGAAAGAAATAATATTAAATGAAACATAAAACATCATGAAAATAAGGATATTCGATACATAACATTTCATATGGTAGTATATACACCATATAAAAAACTAGGTGTATAACACTACAATATGAATAAATGAAATCAAATTGAGATCAAATCCATTACCTTTTGTACACTTTTTGGGTGAACTTCCAAAATATTATTTTTGATAGTTTTAATCATGTTATTAAATTTTAACATAACCATAAACATATTTATAATATCATATATTAACTTATTATAATATCTCATTACCCATTTTTTATATCTTCAATTATTTTCCCTATTTTTTTGTTAATTTCCTAGTTTTCTAAATATGTTTTGAATTTTAAAATGATTTTAATATTAATTATATTAGGATTAAATCATATATACATTATAAAAAATTATTTAAATATAATATTTATTTATTATATATGTATTTAGAATAATCCATATAATTATAAGATACGAAAGAAATGCACCACTCATAGAGATGGTAGGTCATACATACAAATGAACGCTACTTTTATTTCTTTGTCAAATTAAAATAATGAAAAGTAAATGACAAATATACGTATTATAATTATAGTATTAGATATATTTCATAGATGTAAAATATTTTTATTAAAACCAACATCAATATGTTCCATTATTAGTGTGAACGAATCACATCACTTTGAGGAGGCGACAATCCACAGTTCCAGAAACGATGTTATCGTATTTTAAAAAATAGAAATCATGATGGTATGTGTTATATAAAAATTTTATAAGTATAAATAAAAAATAAACATCATATATATATATTGTATATAAACCATGTTTCCATTATAATTCCCAACCATGAGATGTGGTAATGTAAAAAACAAACATCTTTTCGTTAGGTAGAAGTTCACCATATATGAATGGTAAGTTCATTACTTATTTTATGGAAGTGTGTGTAGGTGTATACATAAAAATTAACATAACATCATATAATTATATTGAGGATACATGTGTTATTATATAATCCTGTAATAATAATAAATTATGTGATAGAGAAACAAATGAAACCTAAGTATACATTGAAGAATGTTAACTCTTATTCAGGTAACTCATTTTGGTTTATACATAAATAATTATTTGGTAGTCTTTATAACACAAGGAATGATTCTAATATTAGAGGATTTAATTTTTTATCTTATTTGGGTAGGCGTTGGTCATGCAAGATTGCTCAAAGTGGTGTGAGAAAGTGAGAGAGGAGGTTCCTATTTATAATTTAGCTCCTAGTAACTTTTGTAAAGTCCCAAAATATTAAATTAAAATAAATTAATATCTGATTTATAATTTATACAATGTGAGTTATTTTGAATATAATGTGATTATTTCTTGAAATCCTCTCAAAAAATAATTTCTAAACATGTTTATGTCACATTCTTACCCTTATCTATCAGTTGTAACCCATAGTTATCCTTTTTAGCTCCTACCAAGACATCATGTAATTTACAATTTGTGGGTTAATATAATTACTAAAAAATAAAAAATACTAATAAATTTTTAATTTATTACATTAAAATACTTATCCTAATCATTGGTCTAAATTTTATATTTTTATAAATTTTATATCATTCAATAAAATATTTTTAAATTTAAAATAACAACAATTTCAATTTTGAAACTATTAATTACATGATTTTTAAAAATATAATAACAACAAGACAATAATTATAAAAAACACTATAATTTAAATTTCACCAAAAAAATACATGGATTCCATTAATCATCTCAAATTATATATATTTTAGTATTTTTAGTATCATTTATTTGATATTTCCTTCAATTAAACAATTATTGCATAATCATTATGAAAGAATTTAATTTAATTATATATTACCTAAAAATTAAAAAGGCATTATAATGATAAATATAATCATTTTTTATTTCAAATACTATTTATAGTCCAACAAATCCTCTATATAACCCCATATTAAAAATATTTCACTTGTTAAATCAAAAAGTGTGACAAAATTGACTTTTCAATGATTATACTATTATAAATGACATACAAAAGGATTTAATTTTTGGTCCAATTTTGCTTTTGGTTAGAGGAAACTCATCCAATGAAATCCTTATAATTGTTAATTTAGTTTTATAGTATTTATAATACAGTTTTACACATAATTATTTTATTTACCATTAACCATGGTAATTACAGTATTACTAAATTTAATATTAAAATAAAAAAATAAAAAAACCTATTTAAATAATTTTTATCCAATTTTTCCAATTATGGAATCTAATTTATAGAATTCAGAATTCAGAAGCTATAATAATTAATTTTAAATTATTCAAGTTGAGAGAATGGGAAAACATGTTTTTAAAGTGATAATGTACAAAAGATTATAATGTTTTTATATTACTATTTAATGTAATATTTATTCTTAAGAACTAAATTGTATAAAATAATAAAAAATTATTTAATTATAATTTAAACCCATTTAAAAATATATTTAAATACTATAAATTATGTATAAGAATAAATTTTTTTCAATTAAAATGCAATATTTTATCACTATTCAATAAAACACAAAACTTATCAGAAAAATACAAAAAATTAAACCAAAGTAAATTTTAATACTAAAATTAAAAAAAGAATTTTAGTCTTCAAAATAGAATATATATAAGTGTTAAAAATCGGATTTCAAATAGGTTCACCGCTAAAAGGTGGTAAAATAAATTTTATAAAAATATAGGTATTTATGTGTAATATTTCATTTGTTCTTATCTTAGGCTAATAAAATACATTGAATGAATGTAGATATATTTTATTAGATATATATAATGTAAATTTAATGTATTAATTCTCCAAAAGTTTTAGAATTTTATTGTTTGTACAAAATTTGACTGAATGGTGTTTTGTTCAAACCCATTGTTGCGTGCATTGTAAACAATAAAAAATAGAATTTCTTCTAAAAGAAAAATACATTAATAGATTGGAGTGATAAATTAAATGAATAATATATTGTAATGATATAATTTCATACAAAATATAGACATTATCCATTCATAGAACACATAATTTGGCTTATAGAAACCCCAAAAAATATCATGTAGATGATCAATAGTCTCTTTAGAGATGACTGCGATAAATTTTTGTTACTATTTATTGATTATATTATTATATACTCCATGATTATGGAACAAAATGTTGATCCTAAATATAATCTTATATTGAATTTTAGGAAGGATAAATTATATAATAACTTTAGATGTGTGAATTTTCAATATAGAGTTTGTCATTATTAGGGAATGTGATCACAAGTTATGGAATTTAAATGTATTTATAAAAATAAAATGAAATTGAATAATTTCACATTAAAAAACATGTGGTTAAGTTCCATGGTTATCTTTCATTAACTAAGTTCTATTGATCATATTTTATAAATTTCTATTAATTTCCCATTCCTAAAAACTACTTTGTCATAAAATAGACTAATGTATGTCCGAACAGAAGAATTTGAAGATATAAATTTTGAGATTAATTATTTTATTTTAACAACAAATATAAATTCAATAACATAAGGTAAGTAATGGTGTTCAAAATAGGGTGATTCTTTGATAAGGGACATAAGTTTTTTAGTGATGAAAAATGATAAGTTGAAAACTTGTACTTCCTAAAAATTAAAATTAAATAATAAATTATATGATGCATGATTTTGGGTTATACATTGTGATATTATCATTGAATATTTCATCATATTGTATCAATCAGGAAATTTAACAAATATAAATTTATATTATGAAATTAATTTAAATATTCACATATAAGGATTTGAACATGCAATATAAAATTATATTGGATTTAATAATGGAAAATGATTTCTCAATTTGTTAAAAACCAAGAAGTAAAATAATATATATGGTGATCATAATTGAAATTGAACTACTACCTTATTAACGATTAGGATTTAGAATTTGAATATCTTTCTAGATATGAAATTTATTAATCTACTTATTATTTTTATTGGCATGATATATTAAAATGAAAAATTATTACCAAACAATATATGTTATAAATAATTAAGGAGGAACAATGTATGTATTCACTTAATTAAAATAATTTTAGGAAGAAAAAATAAAGGAAGAATTTTTATATAAATATCTAAAAATTTAGTTATTAATATTGGAAAAAGTAATTTTGTTCCATTCACAACAAGTATAAATAATGTGTTATTGTTTATGACACATTGATAATCATACACCATAAAACATAGATGCACAAATATGTAATAATATATTGATAATAGTTTTAGTGGAATAACATGAAGAAAGTTATTTTAGAGAAATATTTAATGTGATTTTTATATAATCATGTTCCTAAAAAGAATCATAAATCAATGTGTATAAGGAATCTGTTAACTAAAGCATCATGGAAATAGATGTACATAATAATTGACAATATCCTTTATCTTCTAATTAAACCAAAATAAATAAATTCCATTTTCATATGTTTGGATAAAAATTAAAATAATTCTCAATTTATCACCAAGATATAAGATTTCTCACAATATCATCTTGCAGGTATATATATGAAGGATGTTTTATGGCTAATGGGGAACCAATTTAAACTATTTTAATTTTAAACTCATAGTTTACTAATATATTATAATTCATTCTATAAATTTTCATGATAAGAGATAAAATTTTCTAAATATACTATTTACTCTATACTAATAGATATCTTTTAAGGAATATCATGATACTTGATGAAATATTGATATCTTGGTCTAATGATTTTAAATAATTCATACATCAACATCTTCCCATTATTGAGTTCTTATAAATAAACATTAAATTATAGTATTTTGATTTCCCTATATGATTATCTTTATGGGGAATATGTAAACATACAATATTATGGGATTTTTAGTGAACATAAACTACTAAGACCCATTAATGTTCATAAAATGATAGATATGGTTCATGTTATTCACCAATACATTAAGGTATCATAAATTCCAGTGGTTATCAAAAAGATTTAATGTAAAATAAAAATATATATTGATGTTGGAGACAATATTTCCATCAAATATCACCCTAGAATAGTGTTATGTTATTTTTAAATAATATGAATCACGTCTGTAGGTATATTCGACACTTTAATATCATAGAAAATCTATGATCTATGATTTAGTAGTAATAATTTCCCATAAACATGGATATATTTAATTATGTGTTCCTTGTATTTCTCTTGAGGATGTACATTCCTAATTTCACTCATTGACTTCATCTAGTGGTGGTAATATTAGAGCATGAACTCTCTTAAGGGGAGTAGTAGGTGAAGATCATTTTCCATAGAGTTAATTTTCTATATAACATGATTATTCACCTTGGTTATGTTTGTTGTCAAAACAATATGTATAAAGAGTTAACTTTATATCCTGAGTATACAATGAAAAAATACCACTTTAAATTATCATCTAATGATAGAAATTGAAATTTATACATTAATTTGTAAAAATATACTATAAATTGTTAATGAAAACATTTATATATAATATTTTCTTTCATTATAAATACATTTGATATATTTAGGTATAAGGTATAGTATAAAACACATGCCCCATGAAATAAGTGAAAATAAAAAATTTATTTCATTATTGAAAAATATTATCTATGGAGGATAAAAAAATATAATAATTTAAACATTAAATTATGTGGAAATAAAAACAAATAAATTAAGTACCAATAATTTTAAAATCCAAAGGATCACATTACATAATGATATCTATCCTGTGAAAAACATTGCAAATTTAAAAAAAATGATTTGATTTATGATTGGAATTATTTAAAATTTTTATGTGACATTGAAAGAAAAAAATTTGAGTGATTATTAATATATATAAATGTTATATATAAGATGTATAAAATTAAATTACTAATGAAATATCAATATAAATATTATAATATTAACATTCTCATTTGAATATTAATCAATTTTTTACAAAATTATATGACTAATAAAATTTTATAATTACATGTAAACAATAGATAATGTGAATAAAACAAGTTAATATAAATATTATTTAAATATTAAAATTAGAAAACAAAATGATCACATTGGTGAATATTTTTAATAATTTTTATTTAAACTTATTTTCAAAAAATATTATTCTTATATAAATATTAATATATTTAATTAACAAAAATTCCCAACATATTTTAATACCATAAATCTAATTTTTCTAATAATAATCTTGAATATATAAAATATTTATTTATAAAAATTTTCCAAAATAAAAATCATCACTGAATAATAAAAATTATGAATTTCTAAACCAATTATATTTTATTACATTTTTTCAATGTATAAAGGGAAAAAATTAATTATAATAGAAACTTTTAAACCATGAAAATTTATAATAAGATAAAAAATGTATTTATAAATCATTTAGTCAATTTATAAACCAAAAAAATATTTTCCAACTTCTAAAATTCTAAATTATTCCATTAGATTATTTTGTTTTGTTTTTTCCATACACTGATTTTTATAAAAGTATAAATTTTGAAATAGAAATATTTAGAAATGATGAAAATATAATTCCAAATATAATAACAATATTAGTTTCAAATAATAACACTATTGTAAGTCATATCCTTTGAATGATATTTTATTTAGTACATTGAACCCAAATACGAATCCTAGTAAAGTATAAAATCCCTTATCACTCTGAGGAAAAATAACAACCTAAATCAATTACACTAAAAACTATCTACTTAATTACCTTATCAATTGCCTAAATAATATCCAATATTTTTTTTATATTTATATTACTCTTTGAATTGGTGGTGTTTTATTTATAGAAAAGTATTGCGCATTAGGGATGAGGTAACCCTTCCATCCTATTCATTTTATTTTTCATTATACTCCTATATTTCCTATAAATTTTATACCTTTATAAACAGACTAACTAAAAATTATCTTAATTATTAATGTTATTATGATATGTTAAAAATATTATAATTTATGTAATATATATATATATATATCCCCTATATTTTACACATCCCCTTAATGAACATTTTTATCCATGTATGATGGAGTTATAAATTCATTATATAGAAATGACTTTTTATATTTTTAGGGAAACATATACATATATATATATATATTATGGTAATTTATAACTATTTTATAAAATTTTTATTGTGTATATATCACTCTCACATTTCTTGACAATGTCCCACTATGGGTTAGTTGAACAACTTATAGGGAAATTTCATATTCTTAATTTAACATCCTTTATGGATAACTAGAGAGGCCATTATATAATATAAAAACATTATTTTATTTATTTTTATTCATAAAAAGTTAATTTAAATAAATGATATGATGGAATTAATTTAAATAATGAAATAAAAATAAAAATAAAAAAGTTAAAATAATCAGATCATTGAACCATTTTAACATCAATGAAATGTAAATAAATAAACTGAAATGTTTATAATTGATTATCAATGAAATAAATGAATGTAATGCACTCATTTAATAATTTTTAAATAATTATAATTCGGTTATATAGTAGGTGTACCTGTTATCAAACAAAATGGGATATAAGAAAATGGGTCTATGAGACTCATTTCCTTTTATTATGATAATACAATTTCTTGTTTTTTATTTATATACAGTTATTTGAAATCATTATTTGTTAACTTATAGTGGTTATTTGTATACCTATTCCATTCCTTATTCAATTTATATACATATTTTACTTCTTGGGATTAACTCTTAGTGACCCTAATGTTTTTTCCAATAAAGAGTTATATAATAAAAATGATAAATTATTATTCATTTTTTGTTTCCTTACATATTTAGGATCAATAATAATTTATCCAATAACACCATTTATTATAAAAATAAATGATTGGTTTCATCCTTTATTATGTTATTTTTAATTATTTATATATATTTACTAAATTATTATAAATTATATTAATTTCTAATTATATAATTCCTTAAATATGATTGATATAATTTTTCCTTATATATGTTATGTTTGGGTATGAAAATGTATTGATATGAAGGATGATATAATACTTATATATCTTTCTAATTAAATACTAAATATTTTAATAGATAATAATATGTAGATAAGATAAAATTATTTTTTTATATAACGTTATGTAAATACATAATGAATTTATATTAACAAATAATGTTATGATTTATTAGTTCCATTCCTTGACTTATATATTTTTTATTAATTATTATTCATAGACCAAATTCCATTATATGATAATATGATTCTAATGATTATAATCCAAATGTTATGATATGATTATTAACATTAGGCTCAACCTTGTACTCATGATTGATTCAAATACCATGTTCCTCTCAATTATTACCTCATATATGATGATTTTTTGTCATTATATCTTTGATGTATATCACGCAGTGATTATATGTATTAAGAGAATAAAAAAATAATATAAAAGTAATTTTATGAGGTATTTCATATAATTTTTAATGTTTATTATATTTTCATCTTGAATAAACGTAAATATTTGAAGATAGTAATTAAATATCTTATTTTTTAAACATATAACATTATGTTTTTTAAACAATTTATTAATAATGAATTTAAGGTATGTTTCTAAAAAATATAACAGATGATAGTTATCCTACATATAAATTAAAATTATTAATTAATATGAGATACTCATGGAGTCACATGGAAAAAAAGAAGATATGGAGGAGGATTTGGTTAGATAGTATCCCATGTATATCCTCACTACTCCCAAGAACTAAAATAAGGAATCCTCTAGTGAAAATGGGTTCAAAGGGAAAACATTATAAGAAAATTCTTGGACCAAATGAATATGGTCCCAATTTTTATGAAGTCATAAAATTAAACTAATTTAATTTTTAGAAAATTGAATATTTTAGACCTATAATTCTCAAAATTAAAAAAAAATATTAATAATATGTAATATGTAAATAAATATTGCATCACTGGAGTTAAAATTCTCTTCACCATAGCATATTTATATTGAAAATATTTATTAGAAACCATTTAAAGGGAATTATATAAGACCACTGGATACTTATCAATGTTAAAAATATAACAGTCATAATAGTCCACATTATTGTAATATAAATGTATAAGATAGATATTTTCACCATGAGGTAATATTTAATGGCTTCAAAAAATATAAAGGCATTTCCAAAAAATATTATTATCAGTGTTAAAATTTATATTAATTATAAACAATACCATATGTGGGATCTTGATGGTACATATTAAGATGAATATCAAAACATTGGTTAAAATTAAAATAAATATGTAAGGTAAGGTAACTCATAATGCCAATTTCAAAATATGTTTGTAATATTATATGTTCTAACAATTTATAACCTAATATTTCCATATTTAATATTATATATTATATCATATGAATGATGATTCATGAATATAATTCTAATAAAAATATTATAGATCCACAATCTTTATCTATTGATTATATATTGTGACTTTCTGGTATCTATAGTCTTTTGTAGGTCAAAATGATATTATATTTCATCTAATAAAAACCATTTTTTCATAGCATTTGAAATAATTTTAAAAGTATATATTATATAATAACCATAAAGGGTGACTGAAAACAACATAAAAAGTTTGATACTTGACATATCAATGATATTTACTACCATAAATTTTTTTTTCTATGATAAATTATTTATTAATGAACCTGTTAATTCATAAATGTAAGAATGGAACTCAAATTGAAAATTTCCAAGAGAATATTTTATCTTGTTCTTAATACACTGAATCATAATATCACCTCCCCTAAAAAAATAGAATTTTCAACAACCTTTAAAATTATTGATGCTCAACATTCACAAGATGAAAAGTGAGAAAATTTATTCTGTAGCTAGTAACTCCATTCTAATCTCATGCCTGAAACACTAATGCTTTATAAAAAATTACAATATAGTTTCACATGAGTTAATAACTTACTAGAGTAATATATATTTAAAATTTAATTTCATCTCTTGAAAAAATTTCTTACTAGATTCTTCTTCATAAGATCAAATATCTCATTAACATGCTAATACCTATAAATGTTTTTCTCCTCATTAATTATAATTTTAATAAACATTCATTATTTATAATATTCATCCACTACCATCAAAATAGAATAATTTAATAAATAAGGTTAAATGACACTGTAAATTGAGAAAGAACGGTGATCAATTCTTGGTTATGTGATGTGTAAGACATTTTTTTTGGGAAAAAATGGTACAAACCATGCACCATTATGTGATCACATTACAAATAAATAATAAAAAATAAAACCAAGACAATATATATAATAACAATTTTTAAATGTTTTTGGTTTAATCTATGTTAAAGTGGAGATAAAACTCTCAATGTATTCAATTAATATATTTATTAATTCATTACATCGTGAATTATATTATCCATTTTTACTAAATTAGTAAATTATGTTCCAAATTATAAGATCTAGAAAAATAAACCAATATTTGTGCTTACATAATAATATTTTGTCTATCAATTTTTAGAAATAATATTCATGATACTTTAATATCGAAAAAGATCACTAAAAGAAAAAATATTATAGACAAACCCAATGGGTAATGATATAACATTTAAGAAATTATTTATATTTTAAAAATAGTGGTTAAAAGTTACTTATATCGAATATAGAATTAACTATAAATTATTTTATAATATAATTTACATAGTTAACAATCTGTTTGAATTCAGAACTGATACACATATTCTATAATGGATATTGAGAATTCGGATCTAGAATCCCCCCTAGAACACAATCATCTACAGAGATTGAACCACCCAAACCATCATAAAAAAACTCCTCACCAAGATGAAATGGTATGGAAGAAAATATGACATATATAATAAATTAAAACCATGAAATGAACCCAAGTCAATAGAATAAACAATATCTAGGTGGCCTTTTATAAATTCCTATAATTTTTTGCAATTTATTTCATAAAACCCAATGAAATATTATTTTATATAAATTTGATAAAAAATTTACTATATAAATTATAATTAAGAAAAAAATACACTAAAAACATTTATGTTTTCTATGAGAACAGTCCCAATGGGTTACCACGATGATTAAATACCGTTAATTTTACTATAAAATCCATGAATTCAATTTTTAGAATATATAATGAAAATATATTTATTAAATTACAATGATGAGTGATGAAAACATATAACATTTTTACCTATTCATTATGAAAGAAAACATGAAACAAAAATATGATCCTAAGATGAGGGAAAAAAATTTAAGATAATAATGTATAAATTCATTATTTAGATAGATATTTTAAAATATAAACATATTCCCTATTATTTTAAATTCAAATTATTTTTTATAAAAACATAGAAAATATACAGGATGAATAAAAATACCATGAGAAATGAAAGACCATATATATTAAATGAATTAAAATATAAATAGAATACTAAGAATATTTTTGATCAGTATTAAATGAACATTTTTAATATAATAAAAATCATGTAACATGAATATTATTAATAGATAATAATTACATCTTCACTGCCATCATAAAGGAAATGTTCCAATACATCATGATCTTTATTATACAATACCACTTTCAATGTGAAGAAACTACAGTGTCTGGTTAAGGTTGAACCATATGTTAACCTATTCTATGATATTAATACATAACTCATAACATTATCTATCCTTACACATTATATAATAGAAACTTAAAAAAATCAATATCCAATATATGATACACTATTAGTATCATAATAATAAGATTGTATGAAGATAATCAGTTTAATTCCCATATACCAATCCATGGATCCAAATAAGTTTTATAATCAAAATTGAATAAATTTGTTAACATAATAATATTCAATATTCCAACATCATAGGAATACCATGGAAATAATGATATAAACTTATATCCAAAAATCCTTATTCCATCGTAATATATATCCCATTTCATAACCATATCAAATCATTCAACAAAAAAATTTCTATATTTTTAATAGAAACAATAAGTGGGGAAAATTAAATGGTAATAAATCCTAAAAATCACATTAATTCGACCCAAAAATTTATATATAAAAAATAATTTAATTAAAACCCATTAACTTCATCTTTTTATAAAAAATATAATTCAAAAAATAATTATAGATTATTTAAATTATAATAAACTTAAATAAATCCTTTATTAAAGAAGTGGTTTTATTAAAATGATTTTATTGATATCATTTATATGTTTTAAAAAAATTATTATATATTCTTTTGAAAAAAATATTAAATAGATAAAAATTAATAAATCAACCATTAATATCATATGCTAAATTTATTTGAATAGAATGAATGTATGAATTCCTATGAAATAGTGTTTCCAGCCATAATACAAATTTTATAGTACCTTTAATAAATGAAAATATTAATAATCACTACATATTCAATCAAGAAGTGATTTGGGATTGATTAAGGAGATCCAAACTATAAGAATAAAAACATATAAAATTTATACTTCCATTATAAAGGTATTATCCTATATATTTTTTCAATGCTAGATGAATATTAATAATGAATATGAAAGAAGGTAAACTTTAAGGTAAGAAAACATGTAAACATTACCCTTATATATTTAAATATAATCACTAGGAAACACACATACCATAATTAATGTTGGATAAGGAGGTAATAGAATTTAGATGATCAATCTATGATATATTTCATTTGAGTGCCCAATAAAAGAAATATGGAAGCATCTGAATAAAAATTTATTAAAATGAATATAATCACTAATAAATTGTTATGTTCATAATATAATTTAATCGTCTCAAAGACCACATAAAATACTTCACAATTATAATGGTAAATCTAAAAAATTATTTGTGGTTTACTATAGTGGTCTCTATGATGGAATATAATGACCATTCAACCTTGGGAATGTTTTTAAAAATTAAAATATTTACAAAAAACCATTAAGAATAATGATATAAATTATAAAAAAAGTAACTCATATTAAGGATTTCACGGGTGTTAGATATAATCCATAGACCCTATTCACTGACCCTTAGTGATCAAAGAGTGGACTTGAGACTATGTGGTATATATAATTAGTGACAATATCATCTCTAGGTCAGATGATTCACTATAATATCTTGTTTCATATTACCTCAGATTATTTTTATGTTGAGACTTATAATATTATGAGTGTTTTTTTGATAAATGAAATAGCATTATAAGATATAAATAATACAATATGAATTAATAAATTTATTTTTTTTATATATATAGATAAACTAAATTAATTATCATTTTAAATAAACCAACTCATATGTATCATGAACTGTAATAAAGTAAAAAGTTTTCAAATAAACCCAATGGTAAAAATTAATATGGACCCTAAGAATCCCTGTCACTTAATATATGGTTATAATTAATTTAAATGAGTGTATTAATAATAATAATATTATTTTGGTTCATTATCATGATAAGACATATGTGGGTTCCTATTATGTGAAACACTAAAATAAATGTAATCCACAAAATCACATCATCAAACACATTTTTAGACCACTATAACATTACTTAACTTATAGGTTTCCTATAGAGAAGTAAATGATATTTTTTACCACCCAATGTCATCCTATAAAAGTACATAGAATATTGAATCACAATGAGGGAGATCATGAATATATATTTTATTACAAGAAAATAAATTTGATTTCACTTCCCTTCCCCTATCGATAATTGTGTTGTAGAAAATCATAGTCCAAAAAGAAATTAATTAAAAGGGTTCATACATCATCATGTGGACATAATACATCAAAAAACCCTTTAGTTGATTTCATCATGTATATGTGGAGATATAATTAATTAAAAATATGAATATATTTTTCTCTATTCTCTAATAGATGAAATCTGTATCAACTGAGTCATTATATAATGGGAAAAAATACGATGTGGGAAAAAAATTGGGACCACTTTGTGTATAAGGTTGTATTTTTTGTCAATAGTGGTCAATGAAGATAAAAATTAGGGAGATCAAGAAGTAATCCAATGAAATGGAGGAATGGAAATTCAGATGATTGTTGTACTGATCATAAGTTCAAAGAACATGTGTCAAAGGTGACACATTGTTTACAATAGTAAATAATGGTGAGATATAAACCATCTGAGGATGATTAAAGAAGAAGGGGTATTTGATGAAGACCACACAATTCATCATGATTGCATGAGAACCATGCAAGATACTTCTTGAATAATTGAATCATATGTTTTGCATGAAGTAGAGAATGACGGTTGAAGAAGATGAAAATGTGTGAGGGGTTGGAATTTTGAGATGGCCATGCACTTCACATTGTATCAAAATATGATGATGATAAAGATGATCTATCAAAGAATATATGTCGTGATAGTGGAGTTTGTGTTGAAAGAAGAAGAGTTGCTGAAGGATACAAATCACCAAAAGAAGTGTTTTTAGGTGATCATGCTTGTGAAAAAGCAAACAAACGACATACAAATTTTTTGACAAAGGAGATTCCATGGTGGCATGTCGATTTCAAGGGTTGTGGTTAATGATCCATGTTTGATTTAAGAATTTCAAAAAAGGAATGGTTTATCTGGAGGAGGTACAAAAAGAGCAGATACAAGGTTGTGTCGTTTTGTAGTGTTTGCCAAATTTTTGGACCTGAAAAGCTAAAAATAGAGAAAAGTGGGTTTGGTAAAGAGACTTGCACGCTGTGTACTTGAAGAAAATGGAACCTGCATGCCTAGTGTTTTTCAAGATCAGAACACGGAAAAATGGAAAAGGAAATAGAGTCACGCAAGTATTGGGTCGGTCGTATAAGTGACCTGCGCACCGTGAAGAGACATGTGCGCTGGTGCCTAGGAGGATTGGAAACTTGAACTCATATTGTTTTTCAAGATCAGAACTTCAAAATATGGCAAAGGAATAAGGTCGATCAAGTATTGGTGTGGTCACAAAAGTATGTAGCGTGACAGAGTCTAGGGCAGATGAGTTGTGCGCCAGAACCTGCGCGCCAAGGGAAGACTTGCGCACCACCACGCAGGGTATCCGAATGACTATAAATAGAGGAGCACCCCTCCTCATTCAGCACAAATTTCAAGACTTAGATATTGTTCAAGATATCGTCGCACAGGTGGTTGAGTTGTGCAAGTGGTAGTTGGGTCGCGAAAGTAGAGGTTGTTCGCCCAAGGCAGTTTGGGAGAGAAAGGAAGTGAGTCGCGCAGGTTTGAATTTGAAGGAGGCGGTGTTGGGCAGGTGGTTTGGTGATACCTACGTGCTAGTTTGGACGCATGTGCCAAATAATTTTGTGCCGTATTGGGACTTGCGTGCCGGGATTAGATAAGAGAGCCAGGTGCTGTTGGAGTATGCCCGTCTTTTTGGAGCTGCACGAAAGCTAAAACATTTCTCAATACCTTCAGTGCAACAGATGATGTATTCTTTTGTGAAGACGGAAGAACATTGAACAATTTTGTTTTATGAAAATAACTGGTACCACACACACATGACTGGTGTTTAACATCCTCGTTGTGCTTTGTGAAGAGAAGAAGAATGGTTCGTGCAACTAAACTCAGATCTGTACAGAAATAGGGGAATATATCAATACACTCAGGTGTTAGTATTGGGAATCAAAGGAAGAGAAGAAGAAGATTTATTGAATTTAGTTATTTCACTAAAGAAGAATATTGAATACAAATAGCATCAACTCAATACTCTGATTCAAGAATTGTCTCATGTTGAACAGGAGACAAAGAATTCAATGAAAATCTATTGAAGATACCTTCACGACTATAAATAGAGTGGGACTTCACCAAAGGCAGTGAGCCAGGGGGAGTCAACAGGAGTGACCCGAGGGAAGCAGTGAGCTATCCCTGAACCTTTGTAAAGGCAGTGATCCTGGGACATAGTGATTGTGCCCGAACCTTTGTAATCCACATACAGTGAAGTATAGTGGAATTTGGTATGACCGAAGACTTGTCGGCGTATGCCCCTTGGACGTAGCACTTAGTGGTGAACCAAGCAAAAATTGCAGTGTCATCTCTTTGCATGTGAATGTTTCATTACTGATCATATCCATCATACATGTTTAACTAGTTCCTACCAAAGTGGGAACATGATCCACAACTTTAAAAAGAAAAAGTTGACACCCTGATTCACCCCTCCCCTCTCAGGGTGTCCCGGGGTCTGACAAAAAAAATTGATGTATAATAAATATCATCATTTGTGGTTCTTAGGATCTAATATTTTCATTTATCTATATTTTTAGGCATTCTCACTTATACCATTTAAATAATAATCATTATGTGGTATTGTATTAGCTTACTGAAAAACATAAATTTTATTGATCTTAAGGGTTATGTGAATAAATAGTGGATTGATAATCAACACTAATAATTAATTTTGGTGGGTGATCTCAAATGATTTTTCTATTGAAAATGGGTTAGTAATATGGGGATAATTGAACCACTTCCCTTATCAATGTATTGATATAGATGGTTATTTAATAATTTGATGGAAAATATTGTGCTTTTAAATTATATAAAATTATGAAAAATTATTTTCCAAATAATTTTTATTTATATAGTTATGAAAAAAATCTATGATAATTATGGATGATAAAAATACTCAGTTAGAGGGTCTAAAATACCATGAAGTATTCATTTAAATGTAAAAAAATAAAAAATATGGAAAATGTGATAGTTTCATTATGTTATTGTGTTCTTCAATTTATTTGGAAACCTTGTAAAAATTAATTGTTTAATATGATGTACTTTTCTTTATAATTTTTCCTCTATGAACATAATGATATCATTACTTATGAATGATTCATTGAAGAAACAACATTCTAATCATCAATGTAAATACTTTTAGGATGATTCTCTTATAAATTTTTTTCCAGGTTCATCATAATCCCATTACACCTATAAAATCATTATATATAACTCAAGGTTCAATAATCATCCTTTAAGGACTAAAACATGTATATGAGTGGTTTTGGTGTAAATAAGTTATGAATTTTTACAATTTAGAATTAAAATCCCTTTGACTAAATTTTACCCCATTTTGGAATGTGATCCCCCATTTGAGGTATCTAATTTGACATAATTTTTCAAATAGATCATCTAATATTAAAATTTGAATACAACTAAGTTTAAAGTGTGATATAAAGTATATATATATTTATATATATATATTCCAATGGATTAGGGTGTGTTATATTTTGATAACTTTTCAATCATTTCATATTCTTTATATTCATTGAGTGTTGACTGTGGTGATTATGGGGTATAATTACATGGTTATTTTTAGATATCTTTATAGGGTCATGAAAAATATTTGAAATTATGTAGTGTTTTATATTTATGTGTTCCCTTGATTTTATTTATCACATCACATTATTCTTATAAATACAAAAAACTAAGAAGATAATTTTTTAGATAAATTGCGAGTATTGTTATAATCATAATTACATATAAACTTGTGTGATATAGTATTTAATTATTATAAAAAAATTTGTGATATAAATTTATGTCCTAATATTACATGTTCGAGAAGGTGTAAAATTATATATTATAATAATTTAAAAATATATAGAAAATATATACAACAATTTATGTATGGTAATAAAAAATAATTAAATGTATTGAATTAGATCTTTTAAAATCTATATTTTTATTGAAATCATGTGAGACTATTTAATAGTTAAAAGAATTAATTTATAAAAACTAAAGTGATTATAAATCCATAATACAATGTCACCATGCTTGAATATATGACACAACATAATAAACAAAATGAAGAAACAATACATGTTTACCTTGAACTATCTTGATGTGGTTTGAAAATCACCACCCATGGAGGAAGAATATCATAGTGAGGTAGAATTATGATATCCATACTCTTAGGGTCATCCAAGGATTATATTAAAATCACATAAAAATTGAGTGAAATAAATTTTTTATCTCCATATACTAGTATCTTGGGTGAAGAATCATAAAAATGATGTAGAAGTTTTGTGATAGAATGATTTATTCAATATCATAGCAATATATACACACACAAATCTTGAGGTTCTTTTTATATACATTCATCTACCTTCCTCAAATGTGCATGCATCTACTCATTCAATTGTAAGGCTTGAGTAAATGTGTTTCCATTAGATAAAATGCATAATATTTCCATAATGACTCTTTCTAGGATTAAAAATATAAATTTAATATTGTGACTCTCATATGTTTTTAATGATATCCTTAGGTATAAGTGATCCATATGTTTTCATATTACATTTGTCTATCCAATCTTTCCATATATATTACCAATGAATCCTTGCATATGATTCATAGAAACAGAAATGAAATTGTATCGATATAATATGCCTTATCATATCCATAATCTATCATAAATATTCCCTAAGAAAGGTATTTCATTCCAAATAATATTTATATATCTTATAATACAATATAGAGATTTTTTATATCTCCATGAATATCTCAATTGTACTAATGCAACATTGACATTGTTTCACATTGAATTGTATTTTTTTATAAACAATAACTTGGGTAAATATATACTAAACACCTTTTTAGAAAATATTCAATATATTTATGGTAATGTATTATCAGCATCACCATATATCACATCATATGAAATACATTTTGAACACCCCAAAAATAAAATTATTGTTTTGATAAAAATGTTATAACCATTTTGAAAATCACTCTGAGTAAAACTCAATCCCCATTTTTTAATCTCCAATATAAAATCTGATGGGCCTATATATCATTCAAAGTAAATATGAATTCTAAAATACATAGTTGTATACAAATTGTTACCTATAATTAAGAATATGTTCTACGCGTGATGAATTTTTTTTGGTGAGATCTCTATCAACAACATGTATGTTATACTTGTGTCCACTATATAAATTACATTAACGGATGGGATTTCATATGATCCCTATTACCAAGAAATAAAATGTGTATGGAATAAATAATAGATGAATTCAATATTTCTAACATACATGTTCTCAATTATCTAAATATGGGAAGTTAATTTCTTCAAATACATATTATTTCATTCATTAATATAGATGGGAACATCACATTTCACTCACCTAAAAAAGAATACCACCAAATGTGTTATTATAGTATTGTTGTAATCACCATAAGTCCATCCCAATAGAAGTATTATATGTCATTATCATCAAATTATATGATAAATCTAACCATGGATGAGTTCTAACAGATGAAATGATAAAAAATATAACCAACCCCTAATAAATAGCCTTGTCCCAAAGATTTCATTAGAGTGGTGTTAATTTATTAAGATTCTGATGATTGGTATCATTTCTAACTCATGTAATGGGGACTCAAAATATGAATTTTTCTCACCATGTATACCTATTACACATTGTTTTATTCCCTTTGTGTTACACATAATTAGACATAAAGTGAATTTTTTTTCACTCATAGTATACCAAATACACATCTTATGGTCATGTGGAACCTTCCAAATCATATTTCTAGAGTTTTTTTTATCCATTTCTATTGATTCATATGATGTGTATTATATTTATGATCATCCATTTTGTTTATGGTATTCCTAATTTCTATCTATATAAATCATCTAAAAATCCTCAAAAAGGGTTCTAGTGATCCTAATTGACCTTATTCTAGGTATTAATATAATGTATATACCATATTATAATGTAAAACCTATGGAGCTGATGGAGATAAAGATATATGTGGATAATCAAAGAGATACATGTTTTTCCTCCCTATTATTTATCATGTGTAGACCCCAATAAAATTTCCAAGTGGATTGACAGATGAAATTGTTTTTTACATAGATTATCAAATGTTGAACCATGTTTCTGTGAGAAATACGTGCAATTTTCCCAATGTGTATTACTTTTTCAATTTGTTAATGTTGGATAATTGGTTTTATAAGGTTAAAATTTAGTTTGGTTATCATAATATAATAATTTTAGTGTATAATATTCCATATATAGATTTTAGTTGAAGGAATGAACATTATAGTTATCATATAATGTCTTTTATCTTGACAAATAGTCCTGTTGTTTTTGTGAATTTTATGGACATGATATTCCATCAGTATATCACCACCTTTTTCATGGTGTTTATGGAATAAATCGTGGTTTATTTGATACCATATCTTCATCTTGAACACCATATGAATCTAGTTTTTTGAGATCCTAATAATTAAGTGAATTTATGTGAAATTGTCTTTGTAATTTTCGTTAAATTAAATTGGTGATGTTCTTTGAGTACATGATTTATTAATGCCTTCTTTCTGAAAAACATGAGAAGGTGAATGATATCTATTCATCGAATGATCTATGGAATTCATTTTATATATAGTTATTAAATGTTCTAATGGTGTATTATATCTTATTATTCAAGGATTTATAGAAGTAGAAATCACCATTGAATTGTCCTACAATAAAATTGGTGATGTTATTAAAGGATTCCAAATGTTAATGTTCATTTCATGAGTTGAATATGTGTCATACAAGAGCTCCAATTTTGGAAAATCCTCTACACATAAATGGGTAAGTGGTGTATAAAAAATCTTTTGGAGCATCTCTAGGTTGTTCTCTTAAGATGAATGATTATATTGTTCCATATATCTCCCATCATCATCGACCACATTAAAAAATTATCCCACTAATTATTTGGATATTTATATAGTAATTCATACACTTATGTGTTGGTGACACTATCTTTTTTAAGGATAGATTTATGGTCTTTTCTAGTCACAATATTTTAAGCTATACATTTTTATTAGAAATATATTAACCTAATATAGAGGTAGTGGGTGAAATATCATCATACATATAATATTGACTTCACATACACCTCAGAGAAGTTAAATGTCATTCAAGACACTCTCAGTTAGATTGTTAACTACATGATATCTTGGAATTGGGGGAGGAGTAAAGCCTTATATAGATCTTCACTTGGTTAAATCTAGATGATAAGGGGGATGAATCTAGTGTTGTTTTAAACAATAATAAAGTGTCATCATCTTTCTATATGTATTTTAATGACCCGTCTTATGGGGCCTGTGCCGTGACTACCCCATGCCCGCCTTTTATAGGCCAGGGGTTGGCTACTAGCACTGGAATGGCATACCCCTAAAACGAGAATCCATTTCATTTAAACCCATAAAAACAAACATCCCAAGAACATAACAAGATGTAACCATAAAGTAATCATGTAGTAGTAAAAGTCTGTACTGAAAGTAAAGTTGCTGAAATACAAGCCCAACTGAACGATAAAAAATAAAAAATAAAATAGTAAACAGCTTCAGGAATCGTCCAGCAAGGTTTCTACCTGAAGGGTAGGTACAAATCATCTCTAAATCTCTCCACATCTACCATCACCACCATCCACCATCAGGTCCTTGTTCCCTGAGTCTCAATCAAGGATGCCCATTGTCTGCACCAGAAACAACAAGGTACAAGAAAAGCCCATGCAGGGGTGAATATAACAATACCTAGTAGGGACCCTGAGACCCTTGGAGGTCTCTAAGAATTCCACAAAGGAAAACCACAAAGCATGATCTCAATCAAAAAGAACAAAGAAAAAGACACATCTCAAACCAGGTAAACAACTCAGAGTTTAGGAATAAAGATGATTATCTATAAGCTATATCATTTTATTCCATTAATATGTTTCCACAACTAAACCATGAGGGATTTGTTCCATTGTCGATCCACACAGGTTGTATACCGTTGATCCATGATAAGCGGCTCTAAGGCTGGTCCTCTTCGGGCCATGCATTGCTGATCCATAGAGGGATGCTAGAATGCTGATCCACATAGGGTCACTACGATGCTGATCTACATAGGGTCTCTAGATGATGATCCACACAGGGTCACTAAGATAATGATTCATATAGGGTCTCTAAGATTCTAATCTACATAGGGTCACTAAGATGCTGATCCACACATGGTCACTACTCAAATGACAGCCATCCATAGGATTCCCCATACTCGGTGCGCTTGAGTTCCATAGTATCTTCTCCTATGGACATTGGTTGTGACTAAACTGCTATGAATATCCACAAAGGAGTAACCCATGATACCTTTATATCGTAAGGGTTTCAACGCAATAGATGGAACATCAACCAGACGCCCGATCTGTGAGTTACAAGCATTTTAGTGATGAGGGATCAGTTGGATTCAGGTACAATCCAACCCATCTGTAATCCAAAATTCTCTAAAACCCAAGTGGATTATATCGAAAGGACTGTCTCGATCTAAGGATGCTAGCATCGCAGATGGTTCATCAAATGGATGTCTGGTTCACAAGATACGACTCTTTAAGATAAACTAGGCATGAAAGGTGTCGAAGTCTGGTCCGATCTGGCATGACCGAGGCTTGGCCGACCCGACATGGCCGCGTACCAGCCTGACCTATTTTGGGTAGGCATGAACCTCTAGGTGGTGTGTCCCACTAGTTGGCGCGACACCCAGCTGGTGGCTTGCGTAGGGAGGGGAGATGCTCCCCCTCCTTCCCAAAATTCTCAAAGAGCCATTCAGCTCTTTAATTGGAAGCACTAGGTGGGACCACCCTGGCCATCAGCGGGACCTGTAGGGAGCAAGTACCCTTCCACCGCAACTTAAAATCTACGACCTACTCACAACGACGTGTGATGGCACACCGTCTTTCCACCACCATGACTGGCCATTGATGATTGTCCGGACCATACACCATTGTGCCAAGCAGCATCACCTCCTTTCGTTGCCAGCGAGTGCCGGATTCCACCTTCACTTTCCGTCACTAATCACCGGTGCCGCCGTGCTGGTCTCGCACCAGCGGGACTTCCACGGGCTCCCAGGTGAGATCCGGTGGTCTGTTTTCCCTTCCACTCATTCCTACAGGCCTCCCTGGATTCCGTCGTCACTGTGCGGCTTCCAGATTCAAGGTTCTGCTATGTTGTAAGATCTTCGCCCAATGAAAGAGACAGGAACAAAGTGGTGGAGAGTCCAATCCTTGTTCGTTTGGACCACGATGTGTATGTTAACATCATAACATGGAGTAGAAATATAATTAATCAAAGATAAACTTTAATAGACCCCCTACCTCGTAAAAGGAGGTGACGTCATGGTCATCGCGGGAGAAGTGTCCTTGTTTGATGAGGTTGTTGGTGTTTGTTGATCCCAGATCATTTCCTCCCAATATTCTATCCTCCACCAGTGGATGTTTCTAAAATACTTCACTAGAGGTTCTTCGCCTGATGAAGTCGTGTCAAAAAACCCAAGCTGAGCGCTATTTAAATAGAAGGTGGATGATAGTTTTATGCAACATAGATTTAATACGGTTCATTAATAAGTTAACTAATGCACCTATTATCTCTCAATATAGTTGTCATGAAAAAAGGATCAAGCCATTAAATGTATTGACAACACAGTTGTCCTGCCACCACTGGTCAAAAATTGGAGAAAAATAAAATAAAAATTTTTAAGTTATTTTATTATTCTTTAAAAATTCTAAAAAACTATCCTTTTCTTCCAACCTATTACCATCGGGGTAAAGCCTCGCTTAAGTGAATCCCAGCTCTGTGGATTCAACGTTGTCCTAAAATTTCATTTTCGAGCACTGATTTCGAAGTTAGAAAACGCCAACCATATGTTTACTGAATGTACCATAAATAAAGTTCAAAAATCCTTTTCAGGCACACCAGGCCTCGGAATCAAGAACCATTAATTTTTGCAGACACGTAATATTCCCAAATAGAAAAAAATTTACGTTGAATTTTCTAGGTGTTTATATTCTCCCCACCTTAGGAATTTTCATCCCATAAAGCTATAACAAAACTAGGGGAACAAATTGGGGTACTGAGCTTGTATCTGAGCCTCCCAATCTAATGTGATTTCTTGGAGGTTCTTGTGCTTCCAACGAACTCGTACCAGAGGAATCGACCACCCATGAAGATCCTACTCCTATCGATCCTCTACCTTCACAGGGAACTCTGCAAACATTGCCCCATCATCAATGTCCAGCTCTCCCCATTCAATAACATGTGATGGATCATTCACATACCTCCTCAGCTGTGACACATGGAAAACATTATTCTCCCATTGCATATTTGGGGGAAGATCATGATGGTACACCACCTCACCTACTCTTTTTAGGATCTGGAAAGTTCTGACGAACCTTGGTGATAACTTGCTTCCATGAACAAACATCTGTAATCCTCATCTGGGTGAGACCCGTAAGAAGACATGGTCTCCTTCATCGAACTCCAAGGGTCTCTGTCTCCTATCATTGTACAAATTATACCTGCTCTGTTTAGTCTTCATCCACTCATAGATGATCTGCACCTTATCCGTGGTAGCCTGTACCAACTTTAGACCCATAAGTGCTGACTCCCCTGGGCATCTCCATCATAGAGGCGATCTGTAGTGTCACCCATATAGGGCCTCAAATGGATCCATTCCAATGGTGGAGTGGAAAAGTTTTTTGTACGAGAACTCCACCAGTGGAATGTGGTCCCCCCAACTAAAGCCAAAATCAAGGACACAAGCACGAAGCATGTCATCGAGTGTCTGTATGGTCTGCTCTCTCTAACCATCAGTCTACGGGTGAAAGGCGATGCTCAAGAGTAGCTGAGTCCTGAATCCCTCCTGTAAATCCTTCCCCAAATAAGATGTAAAACAATCATCACGATCTAATAAGATCATCAATGGAACCTCGTGAAGTCATACAATCTTCTACATGGAGAGACATGCCAATCTATTTACTACTCCCTACTCTCAGATGGGTAGAAAGTGGGCCAACATGGTGAGTCAGTCAGTGATCACCCAAATGGAATCATGGACCATGGATGTACATGGTATCCTAGTCACAAATTATCTGGATATACTATCCCACTTCCACTCTGGTACCACATGTGGTTGCACTAAGCCCGATGGTACCTGATCCTCAGACTTCACTGGATGACAAGTGAGCCATCGGGAAACAAGCTCTGCCACTGATTTCTTCATCCCTGCCCACTTGCACTAACGCCGGAGGTCCTAGTATACCTTCTTCAAACTAGTATGTACCAATAAAGGGGTTATAGGGAACTCCCTCAACACCTCTTCTCATGGAGTCCTTGGTACCATGGTGCGTCCTTTGAAGAGAACGTCGTGCTCCCCACCTTTTGAAAATATATTATGAGCTTGTCCTGAGATTATCTGAGCATGTTTGTCCTTGCATTATATGTACCCAATTTGTGCCTCCCTGAACCACTAAAGGAGTAGGGGAGTAACTGTCATAGACTGAAGATAACATACTCCATCTCTATCTAAAAAGTATATCTACAATGCAGCTAGAAAATCTGTCACCTCACCTAGAAATTGTAGAACTAACCTCCTACTGAGTGTGTCTCCTACTATGTTTCCCATCCCAGAAGTGTAGACTATCTCAAAGTTGTAGTACTAGAGGAACTCCAGCCATTACTGCTATCTTTGGTTTAGATCCTTCAGTGAGAAGTTATACCTGAGAATGTTGTGATCAATGTAAATAGTAAACTGTTCAACCATAATGTAGTACCACCACATCTTCAGTGCATAGACCACTGCTTCTAACTCCAGTTCATGGGTAGTTTAGTTTCCCTTGTATTTTATTAACTTCTGAGAGTCGTAGGTGATCACTGCTCACTCCTAAATCTGAACACAACCTAGTCCGGTCCCTGATGCGTCGTAGTAGACTACATACCTAACACCCTATTATGGTAGCCTCGTGATGGGTGCACTTGTCAATATTAGCCTCAGCTTCTGAAAAATATACTGGAACTTATTTTTCTATAAAAAAGGATGCCCCTTTTTCATCAAATATTAAAAGGTTGCTGATACCCTAGAGAAGTCAGGTATGAATCTGTGGTAGTATCCAGCCAATCCCAAGAAACTACACACATCGATCACACTCTTGGGTGGATCCCAAGAAAGAACTAACTCTATCTTCGTTGGATCCACTACAAATACATCCTCTGAAATAATTTTCCCTATGGAGTGGACTTCTTGTATCCAAAACTATAACTTTTGGAGATTTCCATAAAGCTGGTGCTCTCAAAGTGTATCCAGAACTATCTGTAGGTGTGTGGTGTGCCAGGCCACTAACATTGAATATATCAAGATGTCATCAATGAATACCACCACGAATTGATTGTGGTAAGGGTGGAAGATCATGTTCATGATCCCCATGAACACTGCCAAATATTTGGTCACACCAAAAGGCATCACCAAGAACTCGTAATGGACATACCGACATCTGAAGGCTGTCTTTGGTACATCCTCATCCCGTACCTCGAGATGGTGATGGCATGATCTGAGGTCTATCTTTGAAAACCATCGATCTACCTTCAACTAGTCAAAGAGATCATCAATCCTCAGGAGTGGATACTTGTTCTACACTTTCACCTAGTTCAGGCACCGATAGTCCACACAAAGCATTAGAATCTCATCCACCTTATTGGAAAACAAAATCATGGATTCCCATGGAGAAACACTAGGCCTAATGAAACCCCTCCCCTACATGTCCTCCAACTGTACCCACAACTCACAAAGCTCTGCAGGATCCATACAATATGATAGTGTCGATATCAGGGTCGTTCCGAGGTATAGATCGATGTTGAAATATACCTATCTATGAGGAGGTAGTCCCGTAACATCATTAGGAAAGACATCATCATAATGGTCCACCACTACAGAATAACTCAGACTCCTCACATCAACAGTTTCGAGGGTAAGGCTAGCCAACTGATGAGTGATTGGCTGCACCCTCCTCTGAGTAAGTCCATCCTATGCTGAAAAATTTACCTTCTCACCAGTGATTGAAAATCTGTTCCCATCCTCATGGACATTCCACACTTTTAACCTAATACAGTTAATCAAATCATAGACCGTGGATAACTAGTCAATACCGAAGATGACATCGTAAGGCCTCGACGCTGCTACTAGGAGATCCCATCTAAAATCTTAGATCCTAGAGTAAGCTCACACTTCCACCACCAATGTGTAAATGTCAAATCCCCTCCCTTAAGAGTCTCTAAACATCAGAATCAAGGCAATGGATCTACCAGAATCTCAGAGCTTCGAACGAGAGTTGTGGAAATAAATGTGTGACTTGAACCGTTTTCTGTAAGATCTATAGATATGGGGGAATAGACATAGATCATACCTCTAATAATCTCTAGAGCATTTTGGTCATAGGCCTCTACCACCTGAAGTTGAGATCACTCATTTCCACTTGCTCCTTGTGGTCGGGGTGGAACACATGGGGGTGGTGGTGGTAGAACCTCAAACCATCGCCCACCTCCTACTGCACGACTGACTCATATACCACATCTTCCACCCTATATACCCACTGGCTCGAACCTCATCCACTATCTCGGTGGTCCCTCAATCATCTTATGATCAATGGTATGGCTGGTCAGGCATTCGCGAACCATGTGGCCCTACCTGCCGTACGTGAAGTAGAGTCTGCTTCCCAACTGATCCCCTCTACCTCACAAGCTCCCTACCTCCAACCCTGCATCCTAGGGTCATCCCCCAGAGGGTCTGACCTTCTTAGACCTCTGTGTCATCTTCCTACTGCCTTCTGTAGATGAATCAGCTACCTGTCGTCTGGTGGTGTCTCTCACCGTCAGTGCCTTCTCATCTATGAAGCTCTCCACCAATAATGCTTGCTTGAGCACTCCATCCTACGTCAGGATGTTGAGCAGTATCATTGACACTCTGATCTCCCATCGGATACCCTGATCAAAGTTCTGATCCCTAAACAAAGGGCCCCATACCATGTCGGTGGAGTAGTGCGAGAGCATAGTGAGTCTCGTTGAGTACTAGGCCACAGATAGGATTCCCGACTGTAAGTGGAGAAAATCATGGATACAACTGAGTGTAAAGTCGTTGGTATGAACTCTTCCCTAATTAGGGTCTCTAAGTACAAATAGGTGAGTGTCACCTCCTCATGCATCTCTAGTGTTAGACTCCACTATCTCCCTATTGTGCCCTATAAAAGGCTTTCAGCTAGGATCAACATCTGCTCTGCTGGTGTCCCACCTATGTGGAAATCTCTAGCCACATCCTCCAGTCAGTCCTTAGCTACTTGAGGATCTATCTTTCCCCAAATCCTCAGAGGCCTCTACTACTAAAAATCATGCAAAACCCTTAGTCGACGTGCACCGTCTTCTAGTGGGGTTGGTGGAAACTGCTACCCTCTCACTGGTGGTGCTACTGGTACACCACCCGAAGGTGCCAACATAGTAAGAGGGCCCTGCACCGAATCATCGTCACTTGGTGGGCCGTCATCGTGAACTCTCTCAGGAATCCTGGGTGGATGTTTATGTTGTGGCTTCTTGAAAAGAAAAATGTGCACCACAGTCAAAAATTTATACCTGGGGAGATGACTTAAAAGAGATCAAAAGTAAAACATTTACAAAACACACACAATCTCTATTTTCGTGCACCATGTCAAAAATCAAAATTCAGGGTTCTGGTGTATGGATTCATCGGCCGCTGCACCAACACTAGACTCCCCGAACTGAAAACTACATTCAAAACACTTAACACTATTGCTCCATTGGATAGAACAGATTCCTAGTTCTTTAGTAAAACCGAATCCTCTGATTCCACTTTTTCATGACCCATGCCTAGATGCCCGTGTCATGACAACCCCAAGCCCGAATTCCATAGGCTAGGGGCTGGAGACCAGTACCAGAAAGGTGTATCCCTAAAATGGGAAGGCATTACCTTTAACCTTGTACATTAACACTGTATAAGAATACAACAATATGTAACCATGAAGTAAAACTGCAGTAGTAAAAGTGTATACTAAATGTAATGGGGCCGGAATACAACCCCAACTGAACGATACAACTACAAAAGTAAATAGTAAAAATCTATTGGAATCATCCACCAAGGTTCCTACCTGAAGGGTATGTACATATCATCTCTAGAGCTCTCTATGTCAATCATCACCGCTGTCCACCATCTGGTCCTAGATCTCCAAGTCTCAATCAAGGCTACCTGTCATCTACACAAGACACAACAAGGTGTGGGCGAAGCTTGTGCAGGGGTGAGTATAAAAATACCCAGTAGAGACCCTAAGACCCCCAAAGGTCTCTCCTAATTCTACAAAGGAAAAAAATCATGATATCAACCACAAAGCACCATGAAACAGACTTAGGTCAAAAAAGGTAAACAACTCAAAGTTTAGAGATAAAGATGATTATCCCTAATCTATATCATTTTATTCCTTTTGAAAGTTTATACAACTAAACCATGACGGAGTTGTTCCATTTTCGATACACATAGGGTCATATATCACTGATCCATGACCCGCCTCTCTATGGTTGTTCCTCATTGGGTAGTGCATGGCCGATCCACAAAAGGTTTACTAGAATTCTAATCCACACAAGGTGGCTATGATGCTGATCCATACAAGGTCGCTAGATGCTGATCCAAAAAGGGTCACTAAGATTATGATCGACACATGGTAGCTAATATGATGATCTACATAGTTTTTCTCATATTCTTATCCATATAGGGTTTCTAATATACTGATCCACATTGGGTCGCTACTCAAATGACAACCATCCCTAGGATTCCCCGCACCCAGTGCACTTGAGTTCAGTAGTATCTACTCCTATGGACATCAGTAATGACTAAAATACAAAAAATATCCACACAAGAGTATCCCAAAGGACTTATATATCATTAGGGTTACAACTCAAAATATGGCGCATCAACTGGATGACTGGTCTGTGAGTTATATGCCTTTTAGTGCCGAGTGCCCAGTTAGATTTGGGTACGATCCAACCTTGCCATCCTACAAAATTCTCCAAAACCCATGAGGAGTATCTCAAAAGGAGAATCTCACTCCAAGGATCCTAGCTCCATAGCTGGTTCATTAATCAGATGTCTGGTTCGCAAGATACGACTCTTTAAGCGAAACTTGGCCTGAAATGGGTCTGGGGCTGGTCCGACCCACCCTGAGCCGACCTAACCCGATTTGGGTCGACACGATCCAGTCCGGGTCCAAAAAAACCTAGCATAAATTGGACTTGGCTGGGCCGCAGTGAGCTCAGGATGCTGGGTCGCGGACCGGCCCGCCCTAGCTGGGCGGGGCCGCGGTGGGCTCAACCTGCAGGGTCACGGACCAGCCCGACCCTCTTCGGATGGCCCTGGCCTGTCAGACAGTCTAGTCCACTAGGTTGGGAGACACCTAGCTAGTGGCCCATGCTGGGAGGGGAGCTGGTCCCCCTCCTCCTCGAATGACTCAAAGAGTCTTTTGGCTCTTTTATTGGCGGCACCAAGTGGCACCGCCCTGGCTGTCTGCGGGTCCCCTTTTACTACGGCTTTAAAGCTACAACCAATTCACCATGGCATGCAATAGAGAACCACCTCACCACCACCATGGAAAAATGCTGTCGGCCACCCCAACCATCCGTTGTGGCAGTGCCATGTCGGTGCTGGGCCGATGGGACTTCCGTGGGCCACCAGGTGAGCTCTAGTGGTATGTTTTCCCTTCTGTTTGTTCCTACATGCCTCCCGAGATGCTGCTGTTTCTATATAGCTTTCAGATTCAAGGTTTTCCTATGTTGTAATATCTTCCCATAAATAACGCGACAAGAATAAAGTAGTGGAGGGTCTGATCCTTGTTTGTTTGGCCCATATCCTCCGTGTTAACATCATAATAGGCGATAGAAATATAATTCATCAAATACAAACATTAATAAACCCTCTACCTCATTAAAGGATGTGATGTCATGGTCATAGCGGGAGAAGAGTCCTCATTGGATGAAGTTGACATCATTCGTCAATCCCGGATCATTGCTGCCCAATGTTCCAACCTCTGCCGGTGGAAGTTTCCGGAGTACTTCACCAGAGGTTCCTCGTTTGATAAAGCTATGTCAAAAAACCAAACCCAAGATCCATTTAAATTGTCAAAGTATGAGAGTTTAACACAATTTAGCTATAATGAGGTTCATTAAAATGTTAATTAATGCACCTCTAATCTCTCAATTGAGTGGTTATGAAAACAAAGGGTCAAGACATTAAATGGTTTGACAACTCAGCGGTCCCGCCACCGCCACTCAGCCGTTGAAGAAAAACTAAATAAATTTTTTTATGTTATTTTATTATTCCATAAAAGCCCAAAAAATATATTTTTCTTCCGAACTACTATATTTGGGGTGAAGCATCCCTTAAGCGAATCTCGACACCGCGGATTCAACGGTTTCCTCAGATATCAATTCTGAGCACCGGTTAAAATGTTAGAAAATGGAACATGTTGTTTATAGAACATAACTTAAAAAAGTTCAAAAATCTGTTCTGGGCACACCGGGCCTCAGAATCAAGAACGATCAATTTTATTAGATTCATAATATTCCCAAATAATTTTCTAAAAAAACTTACATCGAATTTTATGGGTATTTATATGTATATTATATAAGTTAATAAACCAGAAAAATATGGAATTGGGAAAACCACATACAGTGGGGAGGCCTTTTTGTGTTGGTATCACCCTTATGATCAGATTATCTACATTAGGAATCATTTTTTCATCCAATTATCAATGAGGAATTATGTATTTAAATATTTTTCATATATTTTCATGGTTCATTCACATAGGTTATATATATATTTATTACGAAAATAAATGGAATTCTTGGTGTCTTAGTTGGAAGAACGACCTTACTGATTATATTTCGTACTATTACACATTCTAGTAAAAACAATTTGAGAACCCGGAGCCTTCAATTATGCCAAAACCTATTCAAATTATATTTTGGACATGGGATAAGGTTTCCATGGATTTTTTGTTGGATTATAATTTATTTCATAAGGAATGAATTCTATCTTAGTGGTTATTAATTAATTGAACAAATCATATCATTTCATTTTGAATAGGAACATTACCAAATATGAAGATCTGGGTAAGATATATATGAAATATATCATGAGACCTCAAGGGATTATATCTATAGTTTCTTTTTTATTTGGATCCAAATATTATATTATGTTTCTATAGGGGTTTCCATGAGGTTATTGGGGCTCAGGGTAGGTTGATTACATCTTACCACCAATTGAAGGGTGGTTGGACTAAGTGTGAAATTTATAATATGGGGGATATTCTATATGCTTTCATATTTTAATATGGTAGATTGTGGAAGATAAAGATGGGTTTTGATTAGTGTTATTATAAAAATGGTTACAAATCATTGATGTAGATATAACCATTTGGGTATTTGTAAGGTCACCCAATTAGGAAACCATTTTTTCGGATATGGTGGAAAAACCTCTCTTACATGGCCAAGTGTTGTTGTGGTGTTGTTAGTGATGATTCCAGATAAACATAGATGATTTGTAAGAGATAAGGTCAATTATAAATTTCATGTGAATTATCAATTCCATAATTTGGTATTTTCACTGGGGGATTGGGTTTTTTCAAAATCTCTCCAGGGTTGGGAAAAACTAGCATGGGAAAAAAAGGGAAGCTGGCTCTGAAATTTATTGGAAAGGTTGTGATCATTTAGGGACATGATCGGTGATCTTGTAGGTTTGTATTACCTTAAATGTTAAGGGATATTCATGATGATTTCAATATATCTGATCTTAGGAATTACCACCCATATCCATCCCATGTTTTGATTTTGGAGGATATTTAGTTAGATCTTTATGTATTAGTATTGGAGAAGCCAATGTAGAATGTTGATTATATGGTGAAAGTCGTGTGATGGATGAATATTAAATTTGTCAAAGTCTTTCATTAGAATAGATTATACTTTCATAGGGATTGGGATTTTGAATCATTAATGAAGTAGTAGTGGTATCCCATTATTTTAAAGTTACATTCTTTTTTGTGAATTTTTAGGGTTGTAAATTTGTTGGCAGAGATAATTTTTTAGTTATTATTATAATATTCTCTATTTTTTACATTTAACAGTTTTTATATCATTTTGTGTTATTATTTGTGGATTTATTGAATTATTAAAATGGAATAAAGATGTGTGGAATCTCCAATATCTTATTCATATCATGAATGGTACATTCATGATTTGATTGCATATGATACAGAAGACTTGAACCCAACTACATGGAATTTAGACCATTCATAAAATTTATTATATTCATGTAATTAATTATTCATAATGGTTTTATTTTATATGAAATGATTTTTTAACCTGTATGAAAATAGATGGATTCACATAGTCAATTAATGTATAATGTTATAAATTTATTCATCACATCGAGTATTATTCACATAAAGTACGATTCTTAGTCAATTTGAATTCCTATAATCTACCTCAATCCCAAGGGATGATCCAGATGTTGGAAGGTGGATTATTCCCTTACTGGCTTATCTTTCTAGATTATTTATCTCCACCTCTTTTGGTTTTCTCTTCTATAGATTAGTGAGATAGATCCCTCATGACAACCTTTAGTTGTATGAGAATTTAAAAAGGTGTTACTACATTCTTATGAGATTTGTGCTCATGTGATTATGCTTCTACTTCATTTCATTATTGATGAATACTAAAATATTCTCTTGGAGGATATATAATTTGTTTGTTCTAGCATGGAACGATAGTGTCTCAGTGTATGTGATGATGTAACTTATTCAAAAACCCTTTATAATGGAATTAAATAAAAATACGTGATAATAATTATTAGAGCCTTTGTTCATTGGTCTTATGTGTCCTTTCATGTTTTTGTGTGGATTCCATCACAGTTGATTATTTTAACTATGTTATAGGTATGTGGTTATTTATCTAGCCTCATTTTTTAGTCCTTGACTATAATTGAATTTTTAATTGGTCTTTTGTATGAATTGGAATAATATATTCATGTGTGTGTAATGGTTTTTGAGAAATGATGTGTTTAACCGTTTTTAGGTAAAATAAAATGTATTTTTGAAGAAATGTGAAGTGGATTGGGACATTATTTTTCATAGAATTTCTTGATGATAAAATATTTTTTTTTATAATTTTTGTGAAATTTGATTCCCTTAGTAATTGATTTTAAATTTTTGGAACATGAGATCCTTGAGTACATAGGTGGAATTTGAAGTATTTGGAATTATCCATCTACATTGGTAGTGTGTTCACATTATTGGTCTTTTCTTTATTCTAGTGTAATATATTCATAGGTGATAGGACTTCATTGACAAGATGGGGGTTCACTTTAATGGGTGTTCGTCTTCTTTCTACACTTTATGAATGAGTTGTTTTTTCTTGTAGTGTGACTTAGTAATTGATTGTTGTACAAAAAATATCATTATTAAATTTTTGTTATCAATAGTATTTTTATACTTTATGTGTTTTTTTTAAATTTTTGGTTTTACTTGTAATTATACATGCTTTGAATGATGAAAATAATTGTTGAAATTATTCTATGAAACATATTTATCTAGATTGTTTTCAAACATCAGAAAAAGGGGAATCTATTTACCATGATTTTTGATATCAAACATTATTTTCTATTATCATTTTTTTCATTAATTTTTGAATATTATAGATTATTTTATAGATATATTAAATGGGATAGTGGGTGGGATCCTACTACACCTGTTTAGCTCACAATAAATACCATCTCTTGAATATTTATATACCATGAAATGTATTTTGATGTAAGAAAATGCAGGGAACTATATTAAGGAGGTATGGTATATATCATCAACGTATGGGTAGCCAGTGGTTAGATTGTAGGATGTTTCCCACATATCAAATGGTGTATTTTTTTCTAGATTGGAGTTGTTTTTAGTCGTTTAACATTTTAATATGGTTTTATCAATCTTATTTTGTGTTATTTTACCACCAATTTCATGATTTGATTATGGAATATATTTTTATATGATGTTATTTATATATATACCATATATATAATTTTAGGTAGGTAGAAATTGTTCTATCTTGTTTATTTTAGGAATGGGTTCTAGTCAGTAGCTAGTGGGCTTTGAGAAAACATTTTAGGTCTTGATGTGTTTTGGTTAAAATCCTATTTTGATGGGTTATCTAGGATGAGATATGACAATTTAAATGATTATAGAAAATCATTACAATGGTAATTTTTCATATAATTACTTTTTATCCTAGAGTGAATCATTATATGATTATCAAAAGTATATACATTCACCGGTTGAGCATGTTCAATAGTCAAGAACACCTGAAGGGAATATTATAACCTATAGAATTTCTGTTTTAAAAAATATTTTATAAGTTACCATGATAAGGATAAGTTTATATTCACCTTATCACATTAATGATTAATATCATTGTTATGTTGATTATGTTTATGTAAAAAATAAATCTTTTATCTGATGAGTATCTGGTTCTATATACATTCAACATATACTTTTATTAACTAATCTACCATTAAAATGATTAACCCTTTTAAAATCATCTCCTATATTAGTGGGTCAAATCCATATTTCAATAAATAACTATTTACCTATTTATTATCCCTTAAAAACTAATAATTTAGGTAGAAAACCATCTCAGTTATAATATATATGGCTATTTGATAGTAGATTGGATAGAATGTTTCCAAAATCCATCAAATAAATAAACTCAAATCAATTCCTTATATAAGCTAATCCTATTTGGGTCTACCAACTATGTGTAACATAAAAAAATTCCCTGAATGAGAATTAAATCCTATGAGGGTATAGTATTAGTTACATTACATAAAAAATATAAACTAGGGTCGCATAGTTATGGCATGACATACCCATTTAGAAGATCATTTTATTAAAAAGTGATTCTTTTGAAGGAACAAAACAGATAGAATTTTTTAATTGTATTTAATCTCAGTATTATATCTCATGTTATAACCTTTTACATGTATATATAATTCTAATTAATTATCATTTAATTTTATTATTTAAACTAAACAAACATGTTCAAACCATATTGATATGTACCTCTTTGCATAACTAATTAATTGTACTACTATCCCAAAATAAAATATGACTATATTAAAATATATCCATATAAAAACTCTGAATAAGGTATATAAAAAAATTTCATGTGTAGGTTTTGAATTATACTATTCCCAAAATATTGAAATTTTTATTCATAAAGCCATAGTTAGTCAACCATCACTTTTCTAGACAAGGAATAATCCCCTAGGTGAGTGAGATGTCCATCACAAAGTACCGCTACACACTGATACATTACTCAACATATACCTTAATAAAAATGTATTTCCAAAATATAACATGAATAAATCATAATTAACTACATAGTTATAGTTTATTGAATAATATAATAATATATCATGGAATAAGTAAACTAATTCAATTATCATACCATGTATGAAACTTCTTATATGAAATTTTAATTACCCCCAGATGAATTTCAAACTTGTCCAATCAAAATAAAACACATATTAATTAACATAAAAATTATAATAATTAATAAACCAATGGATATTTGTTGAATTAATGATACAAGTATTAAAACATGTGGTAAACTATTGACAAAAAATTCAGAAATGAAAATATATATTAACAATTTATAATTTTAAAATTCAATTTTTAAAATACACAAATATATATATATACATATATATATAATACATATTTATTTTCAATATAAAATCCTTCATATTATGAAATAAATTAAATTTATTAATACATAACTATATTATATGAAATACTCAATTTTTTTATTCCAAATCTATTTTCAAAATTTTTCTATATAATCTAAATATCACATATTAGTTAGTTTTAATCATTCAAGAAATCAACAATCAAAAAATATTTTAATGTGGATTCAATTATTTTTTCAAATAAAGACATGAAATTTAATAATAATAAATATGTAATTATAATCAATCCATAATAGTAAATCTAATCTAATTAATTTGTTTACATTATTTTTTTAATTTCAGATAAATTTTATAAATCAAAATTATAATATAAATATAAATTTTTTAGGTAAATTATAAGTCATATAATATAATTTTAAAAATGTGTTTAAATGATAACACTTAATATTAATGTAGTATTAAATAATTAAATATTAAAAAAATATAATTTCTTAATTTATAAAAATATATATAAATTAATAAATATCCCAAAAAATTATAAATTAATTGTAAATAATTTATTATATTTAGATGTGAAAATCTAGAAAAAACATTGTTCCAAAACATACAATTTTTAACGATATATGTAAATCATATCATATGAATTATAACTATTTAAATAGAATAAATTCTCTCCCGGAATGAAAAGTACTCACACAACTTTGTATTATCAGATGTAAAAATAAAAGATTACATAATGGCCAAGAAAAGGTGAATCATTATATTGGGTGATTACATACCATAAAATTAGTGCACCACATTAAATTAAAAAATAAAATTATTGGTTGATGTACTGTTAACTTTTTTATGATTAACTTCTCAATGTGGTATCTATGTAGAATTATTATAATCTATGTGGTATTGATATATTGGAAGGAATCCCAATATATGATTTACTTCTCATGGAATAAAAATCCATGGAATATGATGTATTACTATGTAATAATGTAGTGTGTGACCCCCATTAGGTTTAAATAGATGGCAATGGGTTTTATAAAATTATTCTTTTTTGTATTTGACATGAAGGAAATCATGACATATGATTTAGAGAACTGAATAAAAGGATTATTGATTCCATGTATGATTAATCAATATATATGTTGGTCTATATAATATTAGATTTCATAAGATTCATTTAGTTAACCAATAACCTATGAAGTAACAAATCCAACTACAATTAAGATCCATATATAAAATAATGGGAATATAATAGTCTATATTTCTAAAAAATTATCAAATCTATATTTTTTAGCTTGACGTCTTGATTAAAATTTAATTTAATTCATCACATACAACTATTAAGCTATAATGGTTCAGATGAAATATATTTAAAATAACATATAACATTATAAACTCAAAATACATAATCGTTATATATGAGCACCCCTCTGTACATTTTTAATATAAAAATAAAACTATACAGTGTACCTTACACTTTTTAGGACCTAGTTATTATTTTCCAATTATGATCGAATAATTTCATATAGAGATAGCATATAATCATCCACATACTATTGTTTATCAAACAATTAGATATGAAAAAAGATTAAATTCAATTAGGATCACTCATTAAATAATAATTTTATTGTATCCTTAGTGGAAAATAGTGAAAAATATATAAGGATATGAGGGGGAGGTTGAGTTACCTAGAAGCATAGCAAGTCATGAAACCATTTATAGTCTTTTGTGGGTTTTACCCAATCATGAATTCATTTAGCAATTATTTTATAATAAATTAGTAAATTAAAATATATTCTCCACTTTTTAACTTATGGATATAATGAATCCTGAGATCATTTATCATATAAATTCTATACATTCACTCCCATACATTACAAAGGATAAACTTAATTATAATATATCTATTTTAATCATATAACATTCAGCTTCCCATGAACATCATAATCTTAAATAAAGTTTTATAATACATGATTCATTGAATTGAAATGTTATATTATCACAATAATATGAATTATGGTATTCCAAATTATGTAATTTATTATTAAATAAATCACCCACATCATGATAAACTGCACATATATCACCCTAGACCCACTCAACAATGATACAGTGTGAATAAACACATTCATTACACTCTGAAATTAAAATGATATAATGTGACCCAATTTTAATACATAATAATTAATATATAAAAAAAATATTGACTCACATAAATTAAGAGATTTTTTTTTGATATTTAATGTTTTTTTAAAAAATAACATATATAACAGAATCCATTCATTTCTTATCAAATATAAATTGATTTCTTTGTAAAAGAACTTACTTAATTTTTATTAAGTCTTTATCACCCCTAAAAAATCATCCACAAATGATTCTAAACTTGACATATCATCTTTAATAAATTTCTTCATAACCTAGGAAAATGGGAACATATGAATACATAGCTCAAATGGTTAGTAAGGGAAAATTAATATTACAATATATTATGGAATACATTTGGAATTAACTATAACAAATAAGGTTTAGTATTATAAATAATACCTTGGAAAAAATAACTAAATTTATTGTTATGCAATGAATAAAGACAAACATTTTGATACATACCATCAAGTTCGTATGTCATACATTATTACTTTTATCCATGCCACAATAAATAAACTATTTATATTATTATGGTCATGACTAAGACATCATGCATTAATTGGGTAGGCATAAACTAATAACCCTAAACACTTATCTCCTGGGAAGAAATGATGAATTAGGGGTATATAATTCTGCTCCCCTCCCATCAATTCTTTATGTCCAATTCATTCACCATTGGAGTGATATGAATATAAAAAAAATGAATAATAATATTTCTATAGTAATAAAAAACATATATATTCAGATACAATTATTCTAAATATAGATACATTACAAGTTAAAAAATGGGATATAATTTTCATAAGTATTCTAGAGAAATAATTTTGTAATAAAAACATATCATAGTCAACATTCCCTTATAATCATTAATCATTCATTCTGAAATCGCATGTACACCCATTGGTAGTAGTTCTCATATCAATAAATGTATTCGATTTATATGTAACCATATTTCAAACTAATATTTTATATATAAATAGTTATACTATAATTAACTAATTTTCCAAACAAATTGACATATAAAATCATATAGAACACCCTTCAATCAAAATAAAGAAATATAGTGTGTTCATAGAGGAAATACATTAGATGAAAAATTATTCATATAACTTAGGATGAGTGAGAATAAAAAGAATATGAGACAAATTTATATGATTTTAATCCCTATTTTTTTTATTTTTGTGTTTATATTGTAATAAAATACAAATATATACACTAAAAAATGGAAACAAGTGGGAAATAAAAATCATATCTCAATGGTGAAAAATTGATATGTTAATACCCATTTGGTAATTGTTATTTAATAATTAAATGTAATCAGAGATACATAATGCAATTCAATTATAATTCAATTAATTTTATTCCTTATAATATAACGAAATAGGGATATGAATACACTATATAAAAAATATTATGTGTAATATATTACTTGCTTCATGTAATATAAAAACTAACAAATAACACTTACGACTATCAAAACATACTTAAAAAAATATTTAAGGGGATAATTTCAAATGGGAAATTAAATAGAATTAAAAACTAGATATCCATGACATAAATTAACATTTAGTTATTAATAAAAAAATCCATTAAAAAATAAGAGATATATCATTAATATGTCTCAAGGAATTAAAATTTGAGAAAATTAACCCCTTAAGAAATTCAAATATATTGTTCTAGAGGATATCTATTTCACTGTATCATTCCATATTATATGTATATACATATTTATAATTATTGTTATGAATTATTAGAAACCACTAATGTTTTTTTGATAATAACTCATCTCATAAAAAATATAACGGATTATTCATTTATTGTTTCTTCTCCTTTCCAAGATCTAGGATTATTTATCAGATGATAAAATTTATTATAAAAAACAATGATTAACCTCATCCTACTTTTTTATATTGTTATTAATAATTTATTGGTTGATTTATTAATTTACTAGTAATTCTATTGATTTCTAATCACTTTATTTATTGATTATGATTTATATAGTTTTCTAGTATATATGGTATGCATCATTCTGAGAATATGATGATGTGTTGGATGGAAGAATAATTATTTTTCCATCTTATTAAATGGATAATATATTATATATTAATATATTTTTATAAATATACATGATATAATTACCAATTTATATAATATTATATAAATAAATGATGTAGTTATCTTTGTTAATAATTTCATGATGACTTGGCTGTAATCTTTGACTTATATTTATGATTATTAATCGAAAAACCTGAATCAAAGACCACAAATTCATCATATGATTTTTATTCTTATAATCCTTATCATATTAAATTATTACGATCATTATAATCACCCTTTTAGTGATTATTTATTCGTATACCATAATCTTACCATTTATTACTTCCCTTATGAGGATTTTTTCTCACAATATGTTTGATTAATAAGCCCAAGTTATTACATATATTAAGTGTATCAAAAAATCCAATATAATGAATTTTATGATTTATTTCACATAATGTTTAATTATTCATATATTCTATTCTTTTATAAACATAATTTTCTGAATACGTTAAATATCTCAGGATTGGGAAATGTAAAATTTTGTTTATTTTTATTGTAATCATTAATTTTTGTTAGTGTTTTCAAAAATATTAGAGAGTATAACGACCATAAATGTTTATCAAAATTATAAATCCCTAGGAGAAACTCACAGAATCACAGATAATGATGATAAATGGAGGGTAATTTGGTCAAATATTATCCCACATATTTTATCACTACTCCAACAAATTGAAATAATTAATCCTCTTTTGAAAATGGTAAAAATTAAAAAAAAAATCTTTTAATTTTATTTTCTCTACCAAATATGGTCCCCAAGTCTATTTGGACTAAATATGTATCTAACATAACTTTACGAAAATTACAAATTTAGACCCATAATCTAAAAAAAAATTAATATTTTTAAATTTTAATGGTTTATGCCTTCCCATTACTATAATTTTTTAGTTGTGGTGGTTGGGGTGTTCGGGGGATGTTTCAGGAGTTTTTAGTAGAGGATAGATGTATATTTGTGCTATTGTAGGGAATACATGTCGTGTATAGTTTACACAACTTGTACAAGTGGGTCATGTTTTTTTAAAGATTGTGGGTTCAATACTTGTACTTAGTTAAGGAGAATCCACAATATGGATTAACTGTTGTGTATGTAGAATTCATATCATGTATGAAAAAATCAAAGTCATCAACTTTTTTTATTGAACACTATAATAATTGAGAAAACCAAGGTTTACATGCTGTGAAATGGTTACACAATGTGAATACTTTGGGATTCCATGTTTTACGTTATTTTTCCCTCTCAAAAATTCACTCATTCATCCGCACCACCCTGTCTCTCATTTTGGATGATCCCTATTCACCCTGAGGATTTCATGAATACCTTTTCCCCATTTTTTTCTATGATGGTTATAATAGATCATCATTGTAAATCTATGCTAGTTTCTCTTCCCTTTCAGGTTGGTCATCTTTCATTTCTATTCTAGTGATTTTTGGGTGATGTTGTTTTTGTTTGGGGTGTCAGTTGGTATGTGGTTTAATGATCCTTTGGTGTAGTGTACATTGATATTTCTTTTTATTAGTGTGGTTTTGGTTTTTTGGTGTTTTTTATTCACCATGAAATGTATAGAAAGTTGTGAAATCTTTTTTTTGTGGTAGGGACAACCTCATTTCAATTTATTGTAATCATGTGTGAGTCATTTTATTTTGTTTATCTATATGATATTGTTGTAATGTCTTAATCAAATATATATAACTATTTAATTAAATTTGAATTGGAAAATGAGTTTCTTTTGAATTTATTTAAGACTTTTATATTATTATGACATGATGGACTGTACGAGCATGATCCCACATTAAAAATTGTTATTGTTGGGGGATTTATTTATTTGGATGATATGTGTTTACATCTTGGTCTATTTTGATTATTATGATATCACCCGAAAAAAGAAATTGGAAAACTAATTATTTATTCTCTAATTAAATGGACACCCCATGATAATGGATTATATCATAATTCCTCTTAAATAAAGTTAAATTTGATAAAATCCTCTTTTGATAAATATGTAAAATGTTCTTTGATGTCTTCTGTGTGTGTCTATGATTTTGGGGTGGTGAGGGGTGGGTTTTTGGTAATTATTTTGGGTTGGTGATGTGAGGTTTGTTATCTATGATTTTGGGGTGATGAGGTTTGGTTATTTGGTCATTCTTTTGTGTTGGTGTACTGTGGTCTTTTGGTTATTCTTTTGGGGTGGAGAGGTGTGGTTTTATAAGAAACTATCTTTAAACGTTACATAATCTAGCTATTTCAACTAGATTTCTCTTATTTTCATTCCCAAAGATATTTTTGGATTAGAGTTTTATAAATTTAGGACAAAACTCATACATATTAACCCATAATAATATAATGTAGTTACCACTAAAACATTATTAATTTCTTCCAAAACATTAATTTTTTAAAGAAAACAACAACATTATTTCTTTGAATAGTATTTATAACATATAAAATGAATTCCTTATTTATTTTACTCAACTTTATAACCTGTGAAAAAAATTTAAAACATGGGATGAGAATAAAAATCTTAGCAATTTATATAATAAAAGGAAATAAACCAGTAGTTAATGAGTACTTACAATCATATGAAATTGTTTTAACAAAGACATACTTCTAACCCATATATACATAAATTGTGAGACATTATATTTCCATAAAACATTATAGAAAAAATATAAAACCATAAAGGAATATTGGGGCATTAATTTCTTATATTTTTATCCTCATGGCTAACTTATGATTTTTTAACCCTCATAACTACCTTACAATGTAACCCTCATGGATACCTTAAGGTGTAACCATCGTAGTTACACTTGGAGTAACCACATGGACAACCTCCAATAAACACATACCCAATTAATTGGAGAGAGATATAGGTAACAACCTTTATCATAAAAAATTCCCATGAACCATAACATCATTATGAAACATTAATAATTTCATAAAAACATTACTTTCAAATTTCGTAAAATAGAATTTAAAAAGGGGATTTTAAAAGGAAAGTCCCCTAAAAATATCATATAATTGAAGTGAGTATTAGTATAATGAGAGGATTGTTTTTATACACTATAAATAAAAATAATAAATCATTATATAAACGAAATTCGTTACAAAAATAATCTTGGTATCATATAATTAACGAAGTAGACGGTTAACCCAAAGAATCAAAATTTAGTTAAGAATTCCCTTACCACATGTTATTTTTTACTTCAAATTGATTAAACATCCTCTATAGTGGTTAAAATAGTGTTATTAATATTTTTACATAAAAATATTCATTTCTATAACACCTTATATTTTCATTTCATGACATCATTTGACCCATTTATTAATAATATTTTGTTATTTCCATTGTTTTGGGCTCGTTCTTTACATTATTTTCAAGGTCAGTTTGTTAAGGTTTTTTTATCGAATGGAAGATAAAATCAAGAAGTGGAATTAAATGGTGTTAATATGTTTCTAGAATATTACTTTATTCCATATGACATTTTGGTTATATGCTATGAGGATGAATCCTTAGATAAATCATTAGTGAAATTCATTTAGATCAATTAAGTGGTTCTTTGATAATCCCGAAATTGTTTCATCATATACATTTAATATTATGCATATAAGTTAATTATATAACATAAAGGAGGTCATATAACACAACTTAAAATATTTTTCAACCACTAAGATGTTTTTAAAACCATATTTGTGGGAATTAAAATAAAATTGAAGACACATCGTCTATGATGTTAGTAAATTGGCACATGACAAACATTGTTTTTATTTCTAGAATAAGAGGAAGAGGAGAGGAAGAGTGATGGTGAGTTTTTCTATAAACATGAAAACAATAAATAATATATATAATAATTTATAATTCATGCTTCTTGGATAAGGATAGTTTAATATAGTATAATAAATGAAGCGAATTGAAAAGAAAACACATGAAAATGAAAGAGGATTTTTACCTCTTGATCTTTTCTCCCTGAGATCCCCCTTAATGACTTTGGTTTTGGACTTTTTGGAATACCAAAAGGTCTTGGACGTGGGAAAGATCCTTGAGAATGGTATTGTGAAAATTATATACAAAAATAAATGATTGAGTGGTTTAAGAGTAATAGGGGGTGAGGGTAGTATTTATAGTGGAGGAGAAGAGGGGTTTTCCATTATTTTAATCATTGGTTTAATTTTGTTACTCACGACTATGGATAGTCTTGATCCATGTGACCCAAAAACATAAAAAGTGAATGTGAGTTTGAATAAATAGTGATTACGTCATCCATAAATCTTGGAATAGTTTATTTAATATATAATGTATATATTCTGTAAATTACATGATTTCATTATTCACAATTGTTTTTTGAGTATTTCAGAAAAATCCCAAAAATTCACCAACACCATTTATTGAAAAGTAGAATTAAAAAATAAACTCTATTTCACAAAAATAATTTTCTAAATATGAGAAAATTAATTTTTAAATAAAATTATAATTTATTCCTAAAATAACATATTTTAAAATATAACTGATTTTATAACACCTTGAAAAATTAATCAAGGTCTCATAAATTGTTAGAAATAAAATCATTGGTGGGGATACTATTAATTTGGTCATATTACTATTTATATGGTTAATATTACTATTCATAAGGGTTTTTTACTATTAAAAAGAAATATGTTTGTCTTATCAGACTATAAAAAAATTCTGATTGCAACCGTGTATGCCTATTTTTCAAAACTAAAATCATAAAAGTGGAAAAATTATATTTAGTGGCTAGTTTATAACTATATATTTTAAAGAAACTATCATTATGTAGATACTCAGGGTTTTGTTCATTTCAATTTATTTTTAAAACCTTGGGGTGGTACATTCTCCCTACCTTCTAGAAATTGCATCCTCTCAATTTTATTTACTTATTAAACAAGTGACAATGAATTTCCCTTATAGAATTTTCATATTCCAATGTTTCTTCTTCAACCATGTGGTTTCTCCACAAAACCTTTACCTGGTGGATTACCTTATTCTACAATAATTGTTCTCTTTGATAAAAAATCTGAACAGGTTTCTCTTTTTAAAAAGCTTCTCTTATAGCTGAATTGCTTTTAGGCTCCAAAAATGAGATGAGTATGGCACATACATTATCAACATTGAAACATGAAAAATATTATGTACCTGATATAAAATCATAGGTAAATATAATTAGTATAAAACCAGTCAAACTTTCACTAAGATATTATATGGTCTAATTGTAAGACCCTAGAACACCCTGAGGGGGGAGGGGTGAATTGTGGTGTCAAATTTTTCTATTCTTTACTTGATCTTGTTCTCACATTGGTAGGAACTTGTTTAAACCTATATGATGGATATGTGCAACAATTAAAACATTCACATGTAGGAAAAAATCAAAACAATTTTTTCTTGGTTCACCACTAAGGGCTATGTCCAAGGAGAATACACTGACAGGTTTCCGGTCATACCAAATTCCACTAATATTCATTAGAAATGGATTAAAAAGGTTTGGTCATAGTCACTCTGTCCCAGGCACACTGTCTTTATAATGGTTCATGGATAGCCCAATACTTACCTCAGATCACTTCCATTAATTCCCCCTGGCACACTGCCTTGGGTGAGGTCTCACTCCGTTAATCGACTTGAAGGTTGCTTCAACAGATTAGCATGACAATCTTTGTCTCTGTGAAGCACGAGACACCGTTTGTATCAATGTCTTGAATTGATTCTCTTTTATATTCAATTTTATCCTTTATGATGTTCTCGTTTCTGTGAACATTCATTGATTCTATCGACTGTGTCTGATCTGCATACCATGCCTGTTCTACATACCACACCTATATCACGTACCACCTCTTCTCCACATACCATGATTGCCCTGCACACTGTTCCTTCTCTGTGTACTATTCCTAGTCAACCTACCTTGCCTTCTCTGCACACTGCACCTACCCCGCACACTATGCATGCTCCGTGAACTGTGCCTACTCTGCGTTCTACGCCTGCTCCGTGTACTGCCTTCGCATACCACCTCGGCGTACCGCCTTCACGTTCCACCTTCACATACCTCCTAGTTAGACCGCCTTTTCGTACCAACTGTGCATACTTCCTTCACGTACCGCCTCATCTTACAAAAGATTTCTTCTTCAAATTCTGAAAATTATTTTGACTCCCGCGTACCACTTTTTCTTCTGAAAAAACTCTTCCGCGGACTACTCCTCCCAATTTCGTGAACCATTTTTTCTTTCACATACCATTTCATCCTACGTAAAATCTATCCTGTGTTCCACTTTCAGACTTAGCCGAGTTTTTTCACAACAATGATTTTTTATCGTATTCACTCCCTTTTAATAATGTGATTATGAATTCTTATATAGGAAAATAAATCCTCAAAATTTTCTAATTTATTTTACCCAACATTTGAATGTGGGGGAATCTTCACAGTATAAAAAACTCCATCCACATACAGTAAGACTCCACCATGTACTATGACCCTCTTGTGAACTGTGAACCTTCACCACATATTGTGTGTATGCTGGTCTACGTACTAAATCTATTTCGCCAATGAAGATCCATTTTACGTATCAGAACTCCTTCCACATCGAACTATTTTTAGTACTGTGACCCGTTCTGTGAATCGTTCCTTCGTCATCTTGTATCGTCCTCCAAACCATTTTTAGAAGCATTCTTCATACCACATGATTTCACCATGTAACATCTCTGCGATCAATTTTCTCTTCTATGCACCACTATGCGTTCCGTTTCCTCTGATAGGTATGCAGACGTGAACCATTCCTAGAACATGGTATGCGGTCCATGTTCCACGGTACGTGGTTTGATTCCTTTGATGATTTCCATCTCCATTACGATCTCATTCACGCCTATGTAGAAATCCTACCATTTCCAAGAACAAAATCCTGAATTTGATGTCCAAAAATTTAGGAATCATTGGGAAATAACACCACTTTAAATATCTACTTTGGAAAGAACACCCATGAAAATTCACTGTCATCTTTCTTCTCCATCAGTCACCGAATTTGATCATGAAATTCTTCCACTGTGACATATACTCTTCAAATGATCAGTTCTTGCATTGTCAAATTCTCCGGTGAAAGTACTACAACTTACCAAATTTCTTTTCTATTAGCAAAATCAGTCTTTCCAGTCAACACTAAATATGAATGGTACCATCTTTTGAAATTTGTATTTTCATTCTTAAATCTTCAAATCTCCACATGATATATCATTCAATAATTCATGTCACTCAATAACATTAGATTTATTCTTCATATCCTTCTTCATTTTGATCATTATTTAAAACTATTGACAGAAAATAAAATCCTATACACATAGTGGTCCCAATAATATCTCCCTATATATTTTATTTTCAATAACTTAAATTCCACCTAAAATGAATGTGTCAATATCAAAATGATAATCTTCTCTCTCCCCTTACTTTCATTTCACTTCTCTCCCCGTTATTGACAAGAAATACAAATCTCATGGGAAAATGGTATCAGTTCTTTCTTAGGCAATGTTCCATAAATCATTTCACTCTAAGTCTACTTGAGAAATGATCGGTGTAGAGAAAAAAAGGATTTGATTTAGACAAAAAAGATGTCCATTATTCCCTGAACATGATACCTCATGAGATGAGAACTCATGTAATTTTTATTCAAGGGTTTTCCACTTTCATTATTAGATTATGAAATTTAAAGTGATAGGGAATAATCTTCTTAAAACTTCTACACTCACTTCAAAAGACAAATAAAAAACATTCAAGTGCAATTGGTAAGATAAGTATCCTTGGAGAACATTAATTCTTCTTATTTCATTGATTAATTCAGTTAATACCCCTTTGTAAAATTATCTTCATTCTATGTAACCAAGGACAAGATATTGATAAATGACATACCTTTTCCAATGAAACGTTCTTAAGGAATTTTCTAGTGTAATTGAATTTAATACCAAATGAATTTAATACTAATTGAAATAATAATTATTGTAGATTTTTTATTTGTCCCCCCTAAAGGGAAACACTCCTCATCATCTTCATCAAGGGTTATCATTCATCATTTTAATATTTTAATATCAATTGAAGAATATTCCAAGGATAGAAACTTCTTCATCTCAGCTATCAAGACCTGATAACATTCACTACTTCTCAGGTTATCCCCCTGAGATCATGCTTCACCTACAATTCCCTGTATTATCATCACAAATACAATACCCAAATGATTAAGGTAATAAGGTTATTCCTCATTGCTTCTTCAATTTTAACAGGAAGGCTAAGATGGTTTTCTCAACCAAGATGATCTATTTTCTCCAGTCTTCATGTTCTTACATCTAAATATATTTTATGATCTATGCTGATGTGGCATGGTTCTATTCATATTATCTTCTAATTTGCATGGATAGTTTTTCTTCTTAGTAGCCATCATGAATGATACATTCTTATTCCATTTAAGTACTGCTTCTTGCTCTGGTATTAAGGTTAGAAAACCTTTTTCAATGCGAATTAATTTCATACATCTCTCACAAAGAACCTCTATAACACATGTGATTCTCCTGGTTTGTAATATATCACGCACTTTATCTTTATCACGTGAATGTTTATCTTTTACTTTACCACCATCCTTGGCCTATTAATTTTCAAATTTTCTCATTATTTCTAAATCTTCTGAAAAGATTCCCAACATGCCATTTGGAACTGTTGCAGCAGGTTTGGATCTAACACACAGGTTCATCTGAGTGTCATCCCTCTTAGTTTCTATTTTGGATGAATTTACCTTAAATTTCATCGATCTATAATCTATGTTCTTCTCATATTCCCTACTTGAGAAATTCTTGTAGAAATGCGTGTTCAAAATATTCTTATGCTTTCTTCCCCAGGTAGCTTCTTTATACATAGTCGGCATCAGAGGTATTCTTTTCTTATCAATAGTTAATGCATCTTGAGATAGGCATGTACCTACCCTGTGACCACTACCATTACATACATCTCATATGTTATCAAGAATTCCAAATCAGTTTGTGATAAACAATTTCTTTTGGACCTGCGAATGTTGCTTCTTATTCTGTAGATTTTTCATTTTGATATGGGATTTATCTGTGATTTTTAATTTAAGGTATTGTACAAACAATCTAGTGCCCAATGCCCAAATCAGTTGAAGCACCAACATTTTCCCACATATTGTGTCTTCTTTACATCTTCTGTATAAGGTTGTTGGTCCTTCTTCTTAATGTTTTTTGCTCTATCTAGGGAACCATCTTCAAGATTCTTATTCCTATCCACCCAAGCCATAGTGGTAGGTTACCTATCCTTACCATTCCTCATCCATAACTGTTTATAAATTTTCTTCCATCCTGCACATTTTGTAGAAACATATTTAGAAACAATAGTACAAGTTGGTATGGATGGTACCTTCACTTTATCAGCTGGTTGTGATTGATCAATGAGTGATTTCGTGATCTTATTATCACAGGTTGGAAGTATTTTGATATTAGAACCTTCTAGTGAGCTTTGAGTAGCAACAAAAACTATTCCTTGAGATGGATAATCAAGTTTTTTAATAATCTTCATGTCACATGTCGGAGGTATTTCAGCTTTATAATCCTCTAGTGAGCATTGAGTATAGAATGCAATTGTTTCATTCTTTTGTGAAGTCTTAATATGTTTCTTCTCAAGATTGGTCAACTAAGAATCCAATTCTAGACATTTCTTATTGATAATTACCTTCCGATCACCAATCATAATCATATTCTCTTCACAAGACTTCTTCATTCGAACAACTTCTTCCTCATGAAGCATCATTTTATTCTGAATCAGAGAGTCATTTTCCATAATCTTTTTAGATATACCTTCTAATTATAGACCCTTGACATCAGTGTAATGTTTTAATTTCCCTTCAATCTCATGGATATTTTCTTCAAGATACTTTTTGACTCTCTCTTCCTCTGCATCTTCTTTGTACCATTTTGATGTATTTATTTCACATTTCCTCCTTGTTTATTCAAATGATTCAATATGTCCGAAGAGCTTATAGCATCCTGATATTTTCTTTACCAACCATTCCACCATAGAGTCTGCTTCTTTTCATAGCTCAGTGATTTCTTCCAGCATACTTTGTAATATTATAAAAATATCGATGAATCTATCTTCGGAGATTTCATGAAGGTATTTTCAAATTCTATCAAATTTATATAAGGATGTAGATTGATCAAGGGTGGAAAAACATATCTCTCGATCTCCTTGATCTTTTATTTCCAGGCCTGAAACATCATCATTTTCTGAATGGCATGGAGAAAAATATACTACCTATTATTTAGATAATAGGGACCTCTTCAAATATCTCTTCTCTTTCTTTTTACTATTCACCATTATCTTGTTGTGTATACACTTATGCTCGAGACAACTGAACTTTAATCAATATTGATCATCATTGTTGACATAGGAAAGAAAAACTCAAATCCTCTTCTAACTATAATTACTATGGAGTATCCATAATACGTGAACCTTTTACCTATGATACCAATTATAGGACCCTAGGCTACCCTGGGGGGGGGGGGTGAATCAAGATGTCAAATTTTTCTCTTCCTTACTGAATCTTGTTCCTATGTTGGTAGGAAATTTTTTAAACCTGTATGATGGATTTCTGTAGTAATCAAAACATTCACATGCAGAAGTACATCATAATAATTTTTACTTCGTTCACCACTAAGGGCTACGCCCATGGAGCACACACCGATAGGTTTCTAGTTGTATTAAATTCCACTAATCTTCACTAGTTTTAGATTAAAAAGGTTTGGGAATTGTCACTATTTCCTAGACACACTTCCTTTAAAAAGGTTCAGGGATAACCCACTACCTCCCTCAGATCACATTCATTGAATCCCCCAGGCTCAAGTCCTTCGGAGAGGTCTCACTCAGTTTATCGACTTGAAGGTCACTTTCACAGATTGGCATGAAAGCCTTTGTCTCTGTTTAGCATGAGATACCTGTTGAATTGGTGTCCTAAATTGATTCTCTTTTATATTTATCTGTATCCTTTATGATGTTTTTCCACGAACTATACCTTAATCTGTCGACATTCCACGATCTATGTACCACACCTGTTCTGTGTACCGCTCTTGTTCCGTGTATCACCACTGCTCTGCATACCGTGCCTGACCCACATTCCACACCTGCTCCATGTACCATTCCTACTCCACCTACCATGCTTACTCCGTACACTATACCTACTCCACATACTGCGCCTTCTCCGCATACTGTGCCTTCTCCTCCTACCGCCTTCGCATACCACCATTACATACCGCCTTTGGGTACCTCCTTCATGAAACACCTGTGTGTACTGCCTTTTTGTACTGCCTCATCCAATATTAGATTTTTTCTTCAAATTTTAAGAATTATATCGACTCCACCATACCTATTTTTCTTACGAAAAAACTCTTATCAGGACTACTCCTCCCAATTTCGTGAACTGTTTTGTATTTCGTGTACAACTTCATCCTACACAGAATCTCTCCTGCATACCAATTTCAAACTTCGCCGAGTTCTTCCATAGCGATGATATTTTCTTATCTAATTCACTCTCTCTTAATGAATTTATTAGAACTCCTTGTATATGAAAATAACTCTACAAATTTTGCTAATCCTTTCTACACAAATGTTCAATGTAGGCCAAACTTCACAGCATACTAAACTATATCTTCTTATTGTAAGCCTCCTCTATGTACTACGACCCTCCTAAGAACTGAAAACATTCACCGCGTACCGTGTGTTTTTCGATCCACATATTATATCTATTCCTCTAATAAAGATCCATTCCACGTACCAAAACTAATTCCACAGAGAACCATTTTCAGTACCGTAACCCGTTCTGTGAACCGTTCCTCCTTCACCACGTACCATCTGGTTAACCAATTTCAGTAGTATTCTACATACCGAATGCCTTCCCTGTGCAACATTGCTTCAAACCATTTTCTCTTATATGCAACACTCCACGTACCATTCTCGCATCTAGGTATGTGGCTGTTAACCATTTCGGGAACATGGTACGCGGTCCATGTTATGATTTATGAGGTTTTCTTCCTTTTCCATTCTGCATATCATTCAATCTTATGCATAAATCCTTCCATTTACAAAACAAAAATCCTAATTTTGAGGTCCAAAAATTTAGGAATCATAGGGAAATAGAACCACCTTAAATATCTTCTTCGGAAAGAACATCCATGAAAATTCACTATCATCATTATTCTTCAATAGTCAACAGATTTCATCACGAACTTCTTTTACTGAGATATATACGCTTTGAATGATTAGTTCCAGCATCATCAGATTCTCCAGGGAAAGTACTGAAACTTACCGAATTCATCGTCTTCTAGAAACATCAGCCTTTCCAGTCAACACTGAATATGACTGGAATCATCTTCTCAACATTGTATGATCATTCTTAAAACGTAAAATCTCCACATGATCGCTCATGAAATAATGCATGTTTCTCAATAAATTTGTATTTCTTCATCTCCTTATTCATTTTGATCTTCATTGACAACTTTTGACAACAAATACAACCTTATACACAAAGTGGGCTCAATGACAATGACCTGTGTGTTGGAGTTGGTGGCCTAGAACCAACTACTTTTTACTTTATGATAAAATTGTATTCATGGATTTGAATATTAATAAATAAATTACCCCAACTTGATTTTTCTTATATGTGACAATACATGTGACAATGTCATAAAAATAGCTATTGCACTAAAAGGTCAAAGAGGATCCCTCCTATGATGAGAACTTGGAAGTTCCATAACACTATACTTGAATATAAGTTCTATGTCCAGATGATTTTATTTGAGGAAAAAAATTAATATAGGCCAATAGGGATGATGACTCATTAAACATTGACGCACCTTCTCATGGTGTGGTCCCTTGGTAATATCCAAGAGGATACTATGAGAATGTGACCCACCAGTAGGAAATCCACATTTCATAGTTTTATTGGATGTTCCTATCAGAAAACATGTGTATTTGTCCTTATATGATAAGATTATTATAAATGAGTTTTACCACTCACACACTCAGGTTTATTGACAAAAACTATGATGGAACACTGTTCATAGTGAGCTAGGATATGTTTGGTGCGTAACGAGTAATACTGCATTAATAGATAATGCGAGAATGGATTTGTCCATTATGCTCCATAACAGAAGTTGATATCTGAGGACCTTTGATGGAATTAATATATCCCAAATTAATCCTTGGCCATGGTGAGTAATGGGAAATTTAAATCTTGGGATGTCAAAGAAAGAATATCTGAGCACATGGGTTGATGGAACTAGCATACAACCTGGTTGATTGAAGATATCAAGACAAAGGGATTACATTACATGGTAAGAATTTGTAGGAGGTGAAACATCATTGTAGCATTAAATTCATTCTCTATGGGTGACTTGTCATGTTTCTAGGTGCTAACCATAAACTTTAGGTAGGATCCACCTAATTCCATTCAGAAAAAGGCCTTGAGGGTTAGACACCAAGTGTATCCAAGTAACTAAGTTAAATATTTATTTAACATGTCGAATAAATATCATTCCCGATTATTATTTAATAATTATTCTAGGATGCCTAATCGTATGTATTTTGACACTAGTTATTAAAGATATTATATTATTGGAGAAATAATATATATTTATTATCAAATAATGCAGTAATTTTTATTTAAGAACTAAATTTTCATTATTCAAGGTATAATAAAAGTGGTGCTGGAAATAAAGGAAAATCGAAAAACAAAAGTACATGCCCTGTATATTAACATACATGCCATGTGGTTTTTATGAGAATTTTCAGGAAATAATATTATTTATTTAATTAAATATTATTAGGTGTAATTCGCTAGTCACATGTAATGTAATAATAATAGTCAAACACAATTATCAGACATGGGGTCTTACTAAGAATTAAATGAAATAAATAAATAAATATGGGTAATTGTTTTATTTTATAAATATAACAATTTTAAATCTCAATTATATTATTTTCATTAAGCCTAGCCATTATCTATGGTTGTGAATAATATATCTAGAGAAAGATCTCAATCCAATAGAGAATTCCTTTCCTCTAAGAATGCTCTCATGTTATGAGAGAGATCCTCCTCCACTGGATCAAGGAGAGAAGTTTGGAAGCAGCTCTCAAGGTGATCGAAGGTGGACATTGCACGTAGAGGCTCTTCCATGATAGCACCCAAATATACCTTCGATGATATGCAGATATATGTGGGCCATGTGTGGATCACTGCTAGAGAAAGCCTACATTTGGATTCTGAGATGCAATGATGGATCACATTTGATCGTGACTAGAAACATCGACAAAGAGAGAATTCTAACAAGGTAATAATTGTATTTTAATTATATTAATTATAACCAACATATGGTGATCCTATTTTTTGTTCCGGGACATCCCTCTTTTTTCATCTTTATTTGATTCTGAAGATCTATCATTTTATCATCATAAACGATCTCACATTGATCATTATTAATTGTAAAATTCAAGTTGGATACACTCACCCCTGCACTTTTACTATGCCCGAAAACTACACAATGGACTATGATTTTATTTCTTACCAAAATGCACAACACTTTTCCATGGTGAGATTTTAAGAAAATCATGATCACATACATAAAAAGAAAATTCTTTTCTCCTATTATGTTCATAGATTTTATGAATACTCTGATCATTCCTCATGTTTTGTTGGATCATCTTCACTTTCTCATCCACTTCCTCTAGTAATTCTGGCCCAATCAATATCCTTCCCCCAACTTCGTCTGAAATATTTGAAGTTCAACACTATTTTCTATATGATTCATAAAGTGGAACCATATATATACTAAAATGAATATTTTTATTGTAAGAAAACTCAGCAAAAGAAAATGTTGATCCCAACATCCCTGATAGTCCATTGAACATTCTCGAAGCATATCCTCTAATGATTGAATTGTTCTCCAGATCTTTCCATCACATTGAGGATGAAAAGTAGTTCTGAAATTTAATTATGTTTCCAATGAATTTTAAAGGCCTTTACAAAAGTTAAAAGTGAACCTGTGATCACAATAAGATACTGTAGAAAGAGGAATTCCATGTAACCTGACTATCTTTTTGAGGTACAATCAAGAAATCTGATCCAATGATATAATTTATCGAATAGAAAGTATATGTGAAGATTTATTCATCCAATCAATAATAACCCAAATCACATTGTTATCTATAGAAGTCTTTGGTAGTGACACTATGAATTCCATGGATATATTTTCCCATTTTCACTCTCTCATTGGAAATAGTTGAAACATCCACTTTTGTTGTTTTTTTATTCTTTAACCTATTGAAATGTAAATCATTTCACAATAAAATATGCAATAACTCTTTTCATTCCATCCCACTAGTCATATTCTCGAATGTATATATACATCATAGTACTTCTAGGATGAATTGAAAATGGAGAACTATGAGTTTCACACAACAATTATTTCTTCATATCGAAAACACATGTCACACACAATCTTTTTCCAAATCTAAAAAAATCTTTATTAATGTTAAATTCCAGAAACATATCTATTTAAACCAATTTTACCTTTTTCTACAACTCCCTGTCTTCCCTCAATTCTTTATTTATTTTGGCTGACAAAGTTGACTATACTAAATTTTAAAACATAAAATGAGGAATTTTTTACACCGACAACATTAAATAAAAAATTCATTCAATCATTAATCAGAGGGACTTATTCTAGGTGTTACATAGTTAATGATGCATGAAGTTTTAGAATCAAAGAATCTTCCTCTTTTTTTTTTGCTTTTCAGGATGGTTATTGATTGTGTAATTATAATATTTTATCAATTCATTCCACTTTTTATGCATCCTATTTAATTCCTTTTGAGTAAATATATATTTCAAACTTTTGTGGTCTGCCTATATTTCATATTTAGATCTATATAAATGTTGCCTCAAAATTTTTAAAGAAAAAACCATAGAAACTAATTCCAAATAATGTGTAGGATAAATTAACTCACGAGGTATTTATTATCTTGAAGAATAAGAAATTACCTAGTCATTCTACATCAGAACACAACCATGTCCCTTTAATGAAGCATCACTATAGATAAATAACTAATCATTTTTGGAAGGTAGGGTCAGAACTAGAACATTCACCAATATTATTTTCAATTCCAAAAAACAATTATCACATTGTTTTTGTCTAGATGAATTTAACTCCTTTTAGAGCTAACTTATTTAGTGGACTAAATAACTATGCTATGTTTTGAACAATCCTCCAATAATATCCTACCAAACAATAAAAATAAAAAACTAGTTTATATTTTTGGGTCTTGGCCATTATTCAACAAATTTCATTCTAACAAGATCAAGGATTATGCCAAATTTATAATCAATGTGTCTTAAATAAAAAAATTTACTGCAAAAAACATTCACAATTACTGAATTTTCAATATAGTTTATTTTATTTTAATTTTTTTTAAAATAACCCTTATATTTTATTTATTATCCTATTTAATTTTGGAATATACTAAAATTTCATCAATAAAAACAACAAAAAATTGACCATGAACTCTTAAAATATTTTATTCCTAACATCCACAAATACAGTAGGTGAATTAGTTAACCCAAATGGCATAAAAAATTCATAATGACCATATATAGTTTCAAAATAAATTTTTGGAATGTAATCCTCCTTCACCTTTAGATGATGGTACATAGATCTCAAGTATATTTTAGAAAAATAATGAGCTCCCTAGAGCTGATCAAACAAGTCATCGATTGGATTAAAAATGATACTTATTATTAATAGAATTTTTTAAAGCACTATAATCAATAAAAAGTCTCATGGAACCATCTTTATTTTTCATGAACAAAACAAGATCTCTTGATAGATAAGTTCTAAGATGTGTGAATCCTTTATCGAACAAATCCTGCAATTGATTTTTCAATTCAAGATGTTTCATTTGAGTCATTTAATAAGGGGGATTCGAAATTGTCTTAGCATCAGGAACTAATTCAATTGTTAATTAAACTTCTTGATCAGGTATAACACTGAGTAACTCATCATGAAATATATTAAGGTATTCATTTACAACTGTAGCATAATTTAGAGAATGAATTCCCAAGATTTCAATAATATGAGAAAGATAACATTCATTTCCATATTTTAAAAGTTTTTTAGCTTCCTGATATGATATCAATTATATGGGTTAATTCTTGTATACAAACTGATACTCTTTTTTAAAAACAACTTCTTTAGCTCTACAATAAATCTTAGCATGATAATCAAAAATCTTATCCAAACCAAGGATGACATAAAACTATACTAACAAAAAAAAAATATTTTCTAGTAATTTATCTCTACAGATTAAAATAGGAAGATTATTAAAATTCATTTTTTCTGTAACATTTCCCCTGGTGTTTTAACCATTAGTTCTTGTCCCATTTATTAGGGTGACATTTTCAATTTACTAGAAACTTTTTCAGAAACAAAGGATTTTGAAGACCTCATATTAAACAATAATTTAGAAAAATATGAGTAAATAATAAAAAGTACATGATACAACTTCATTAAATGGCCCAACATCTGTTGATGTAGTCACAAAGGATCTCACTAAATATTTCTGCTTATACACATGATTCATTCCATCACTCAGATCTTTCTTTGGGAATGCATTTATATAATAAACAATCTCACTACATTTGAAAAACATTACAGTTTTCTTATCAGAATTGATCTTTAGATCATTTTCATTACAATATCAGGCCATATTTCCAAAAATAACATATTGAAAAGACTTCTTAGTTTTGGTAATAAATTCCCCAAGTTACTTTTTACCACACATTTCAAAAACTGGGAATTAGAAATTATTACCATCAGATTTATTTGATTGATTCTTACCCATCACTTACCATTAGGACATATTCTGATTTTAGTCAAAGCATATGTGATCAAAAGAAAACTCCATTTCCAACCACTGAGCACATAAGAAAAGTTTTTCATAACTTTTGAGCTCATAGGAATCCAACTCCCATCGATATTATGGATTCAATCCCGAGTACAAATTGTTGATTTTTCTATTGAGATCCAGAATAAGATTTGGAAAATACCTTGCCAGATGGGTGAAGTTTTCTTCATACACGGCTACTGAATATTCATCATTTTCATCAAATAAAGGAATTAATTATCCATACTTTTCTAAACCACCTTAGAAAAATATTTTTCAGGGAAAATTCTTTTAAATTCAACCCACTCTAAGGCTTCAATATCTTATATTTATCTAATATTCTTAACCATTGACCACCTCTGATGGGATTCACCTTCAAAATGATAATTGGAAAGACTAAACTTTTGATTATCTGAACATACCATAACATAAAATATCTTTTTAAGGGATTTAATCCATCCTTCATCTACTAATAGTACAGAAGATTCATTGAAAGTTAGAGGGTGTTGTGTCATAAAATGTTCCACTATCATCATGTTCCGTTACGGTAGATTTTCTTGTTCTATTGCATAGATTCCAATACCATTTATTCCTTGGTTAATATGAACTATTACTATCACAACCTCCTTGATTCCAATTCCCACCATTTCCAGTTGAGGATTTAGATATATATCAGCCTCTCGGTTCCCTCAAACTTCATCTTCCCTATTTATTCTACAGAAAACCATTCTGAACAGACATATCATAGATGAAGAAACATGGTAATATTAAAATTATATACCATTTAAACATATAAATAAGGTAAAAATAATTTATGGTATTATCTTAACATCATACTATCTCCTAAAGATATATTATCTTTTCTCTAATACCAAATATAAGGACCCAGCCTTAAACATTACAAAACCGAGCCATTTCAACTAGATTCCACTTCTTTAAATTCCCAAAGATCTTTTTGGATTATATTTTTATAAATATACTACATAACTCATACATATCAACCCACAATAATATAAAGTGGGTATCAGTAAAAAAGTAACAATTTCTTCCAAAACATAAATTTTTTTACACAAAACAACAATATGATTTTTTTTTAAACTCCATAACATTAAACTTGACTTCCTTTTTCTCTTAAACATCCTTTTAACCTATGAAAAAAACTTAAACCATGGGATGAGCATAAAAATCTTAGTAAGGGATATAAAAAATATGGAAAGAATCCATTAGTCCATGAATAATTGTAATTATATGAAATCATTTTCACAAAGACATATATCTCACCCATATATACATACATTGTGAAACATGATATTTCCATAAAAAATTAGAGAAAATATATAAAAATTGAAATTTATATTGGGGAACTACTTAATTATATTTTAACCCTCATTGCTACCTCATGATTTGTAACCCTCATGGCTATCTTACAATGTAACCCTCACAACTACCTTATGACGTGACCATTGCAGTTACACTTAGAGTGGCCATACAAACAAACTAAAATGTATAAATAACCAATGAATTAGAAAGAGATATTGTTTCCATATTTAATCATGGAAAATTCCCAAGAACCAGAACATAATCATAAAACATGAATAATTGCATAAAAACATTTCTTTTGAATTTCCGTAAACATTATTTTAAAAGAGTATTTTTAATGGAAAGTTGCTTACAAATATCATATATGTAACGCCCCAAGATTTTATGAAAAATATTCTTTTTAATTTCATTAATGTCTTGTGTTGTACGCTACAACAAAAGAAGCTTTCACAATACGCATCCTTGACTTTCCTTCCGTTACACGCAATCGCGACCTTCCTCGATAGCGTGTGTAGTACGCAATACTGAGTTTCACGAAACAACGATATGCTATTAAAATATTATTAAAACTAGCCGTTATGAATAGTAATAACCACTTTTTGGAAATTTTGTAAATTTTATTTTTCAAAATGGAATTCATTTTTGGATTCGGAGTATCGAATTTAGCCTAAGGTGAAATTTTGGTACTTTTCGGATAACTTTCATATTCTAATGAATAGTGAAAATTACTAAATTATAATTAAAAACAACTTTTTTTAATCGAAATAATTAATAGTGATAAATTATTAATTTGAGTGGTTTTAAAGTATATTTAGAATATATTTTTTACAATTTAATACAATGTTGGTCATTGTTTGTAATTTCACATTTAAACCAGACATAATCAAGTGTCAATCTTTTGATAGATTTTGTTTCTTAAAAAACACGCTATTTGTTTTAACAGCGGGATTTAATTATAAAATTAATTAATGCAACTTCTATGTTATGAATTTGGTAAAATAGACTTCATTTTTGAATTCGGAATATGAAATATAGCTTAGGATGAAATTTTGGCATTTTTCTGAAAACTTTCAATTTTTGATGAATAGTGAAACCACTAAGTGGTAGGTTAAAAACGGAATTTTGCATAAAACTTAATTTTACGGCTTCTGTGAATGGAATTTCGAAAATCCGAGAGACACGGTTAATATCAAGGACTAAAATGTGGTTCAATGAGATGAAAATAATTTTTTGGTGAATAGTAACTTTTTACTTTTTTTACCACGGTTAATAGTAAATAGGGTAACTAAGGGTAAATATGATATTAATATTACCCTAACACATGTCCTAATTCTATTGGACAAGTGTAATTCGACCAAAAACAAACTTAGGAATAAAATATGACCATTTAGGCCCACTTGGATTAGATTAGGACATTTATTATTAATTTATTTAAAGAAGGGTTAAAATAGTTAAAATCAAAGTTTAATAAGTAAATTATTTTTAATATGGGGTTATATATAAGATAAATTCGACTATAAATATTCATTAGAAAGCTAAAAAGATTTCCTACATGATGGTATTTTATTTGTAATTTTTAGACAGCATATAATATAATTTATTTATGACACAAATATGATGCAGTAATTATCTTATTAATGAAATATTGACATAATTGATAATATAAATACCAAAATAAATGTAATTTAAGACTTTTTATGAATTCCACTAATTTTCTAGGTTACTATGATATATTAGTGTTGATTTAATCAACTTGGTTCGAATATATAATTCTTTTATGACTTTCAAAAAAATCATATATCAAATAGTGTCAAAATTGACACAAAATAGTTTTTAAATCAAATATTATATTATTAATTGTTATTTTATTCCTAAAAATCTAAGGTTCGGCCAAATAACTTAGATAAGGATATATGTATTAATAATATACAATTTGGGGTTCGTTTGGCATGTTATAGTAAGTTTATTAACCATATAGTGAAAGAAAACAAAAAGACACGGTAAAAGTTAAATTATTTAACTTAGAGTTAAATCTAATTGATAAGGTTTAAAATAAGATCCAAACATGTATAAATTTGATTGGTTGATGAGATTACAACCCTATCTCATCTAAGCTTCGAATATGAGTCATTTTTGGAGGTTTTTAAGTGGGGTTATATTTATTATAAATTAATATTTTTAAGAATTCCTAAGGTGCCCCTCTCCTCCCTTATAAAAGGACACCTCCTCCCCCTCCTCCTCACACCAATTTGAGCACTCAAGCTCGGCCAACCCCTGCCAAAATCCCTTCTCCACTTCCCTAGAAACATCCTAGAGGTTCTGGTCTTCCTCAAAGACCAATTCTAGTGCCCTAAGAGGAGGTCTCAAAGAGGCACTTCAAAGAAGAGGTAATTACCGTTACCAATTCTTTCATCTTTATTTCTTCTTCCACTTCTTCTTCTTAGGTTGTTTCATTATGAAGTAATAACATCAGTATCACTCATATACTGATATGTTATTATAAGTACGAAACAACCCTATTTCACCATCTATCCATCCTACGGAAAAAGAAATCACCGCGCGTGCGTACGTACGGAATACCGTCTCCACGCCGTGGTGTAATCTATTTTCCACCACCACCTTACATGGATGGGTATAATGGTGTAAAGAATAACTATACATAGTTATTACAACATCATAATGATTCTGATATATTTTATAATCCACTCCAATTCAATTCAATATTTATAGAAATGATATCATCGCTCGTGCGTACGTACGGAATACCGTCTCCACGACGCGATGAGATTCATTCTCCATGTTAACCATTTAAGAATGATTATAATGTATATATAAGAAATAATAATGAAATACATGACATTATAAAGCTACTGGATTTATATGTATGTCATCTACTTACTTCCATTTCAAGACAATAAGGAAAGAAAAACAGCGTTCATGCGTACGTACGGACTACCGTCTCCATGAACGGTGTTTTTCATTTTATTTATCTATCTATTATATATATATATATACTGAATATATATGATATATAAATCATATTTTATATTCTGGAAGTAAGTAAATCATGATATAAGTAATAATGATGTCAAGAACAACAAGTCAAAACACCTACGATAAATGAAACGATTTTACCCAAAACGCTTCTTTAACATGGAATTTACAAAAGAACGGGTAATATAATGTCATAAGTGAACCATATATGATATCATAACAATGAATATGATTCTGTAATAAGTCAATGACATTATTTAAATCATTATACAGGAGGTTCGGACACATACGAAGCAAATTGGACCTAAGGTAAGGGAAATATCACAATCTCATTTTTATCCGAGATTGTTTATTCGTAAGTATTTACTGGGGTGTATTTTATCATCCACATCCATGTTTCATCAAAATGTAATATTATTTCCATCCACCTACAATTGTTTAAATCCATTTTTTACCCTTCGGTGAGTTTTTAGTAATATGTATGAAAGGAATCTTTTGTCGTACGAGGTACTTTTTGATTTTTCCGACAAAAGTACGAAGAATGTTTTTTTTAACTTATACGGCACGAACGGATTTCTACTGTTTTATAAAGCCTTATTTTCATAAAGCTTCCTCTAAAATATTTCATGACTATTTTCAATAAAATCTCTTTCTTTTAAAGTTGCATGATGTTTTGTGAAAAGAAATTGATTTTGAAGAAGAAAGGATATTTTCCTCAAGAATTCAATTCAAGTGTTTTATCAAAATTATTTTCCATCTAAGATAATAAAGAGTTCTGTTTCTATCCATATTTTTACATTGATTTGACTATGTTGTGATGGAATTATGTTTATGAATTCCTTTATCTTATATGAATGGTTTTATGATGTCATGTTGTTTAAGAATCCCATTTTTATTACATGGGTTATGAAATGATGTATGATTTATGATTTTGTGGCACACATAAGAAAGGATTCATTAAGAGATGGGTGGGACCTATATCTCCCTCCAATGCATTGGGTAAAGATTTTATATCTCATGAGATAGACATGGCTGGAATGGTAGGTTATACCGGTTCAGTGAAACAGGACTGAAACGAGGATTACTCGATTCAGAAAGGGACTTTGTCCACTAAGATAGTCTTGGCAATGAGTCTTGACTAACAAGAAATGATTCTCTATGATTATGTGTGTATGCCACAATGAGTAATGTTTTAAGTTATGATTTCATTTCACTACTATGATTTATCCCATGTTATGAAATTATGCTCTCTTTTGCAGGTTAAGATTTCCAAAAATGTTATGTTCTTATGAAAATTATGTGATTGATATTTCCTTTGTTTACCCTTACTGAGCATTTGAGCTCACCCTTTTATGTTTTCTTTTCCCCAGGATATAAAGAAAGGTTTTAGGTAGAAAAAAGGGATGACCTTTATGGGAGATATTGAAGAACTTTCACCACGATTAGAAGATTACGTTTCGAGTTTCCAAAGACACTAAACTATTACGATCCTTTAGTGTGTGTTTTTGTTATGTACTAAGTATTCCGCAAATGTAATGTAATGTCCATGTACGTCAAGATACGGGTCTCTACAGTTGGTATCAGAGGAAAGGTTTAGTCAACCTTTGGAAACTAGGATGCGAGAACTTTAGTGAGATCCCTAGAGATATTTCTAAGGTATGTCTAGGGATGTCTCTAAGGTTAAGTATACGTATAGGTTATAGTCCTAGAATTACGCTAACGATCTTCGAATTTAACCTAAGATGTTAGATATTGAGGGTACTAACCCTTTATTATGTTGTTTTCCCTAGCATGATTTTTGCCTCTCACACAATTCTTTTGGGGTTTTAGACGATGGCTGGAACCCGAAGGAACCGTGTTAATGCGGAATGTGATGGGCAGTGCAATGATTGTACCCCTGAGCAACCAAACGATATAGGAGCTGGAATGCAAAATCTTGTAGCCATGATCACACAACTTTCTCAAGCTATGAATCATGCAGGACTTCCAAACGAGCAAAGGAAGGAGCAACATTCTGTTGAATCCTTCATGAGGCAGCGTCCACCTTCTTTCAGTGGGTCTACTGATCCATTAGTTGCTGAACAATGGATTAGTACTACTGAAAAGATATTTTCAGTTCTTCAATGTTCTGAACATGATAAAGTCATCCTAGCAGTGTATCGTTTGGAAGGAGATGCTGATCAATGGTGGAATCTTATTAAGAATACAAGGCAAAGGGATGAAATTGAGTCTATGGAATGGGACGAGTTCAAGAACTTATTTTTCAATAAGTACTTCCCTCGTATTCTTCGAACAAAGATGGAGAAAGAGTTTCTTGAACTGAAGCAAAGGGACGATGAACCTGTTGGTACCTATGAAGCAAATTTTACAAGACTTGCAAGGTATGCTTCTGGAATTATCATCCAACCTGAAAGTAAAGTTGATCGATTTTTCACTGGCTTAAAACCAAGTCTTCGAAGGGCATTAGCTATAAGAGACTTCAGTAGCTATGAAGAAATTGTGCGTTGTGCTATCAAGGTAGAAATGGAAGTTGGTGTTACATATCCATCTCATGGTTTTGACAAGAAACGAAAGATGGAGTTCAAGGAGAAATCTCAGAATAATGGTGAAAAGAAGATGAATGTTTCCTTATGCACAAAGTGTGGGAAGAAGCATGGTGGAGATTGTCTAAAAGGGACTAGAAAATGTTTTAAGTGTGGAAAAGAAGGTCATCGAGCAGCTGAGTGTCGAAGTAATGGAAAAAGGGTTTCTAATGATAAAGCAAACACTGCAGAGAACGCACCGCCAACACTTCAATGCTTCAAGTGCAAGGAAATGGGGCATTATGCTAATAATTGCCCTAATCCAAGGGTTAGTGATGATCAACATGAGCAACCACTGAAGGCAAAGGACAAAGGGAAATCACATGCGATCACTATTGGCAATGTTGAATATGACAACGATGTGGTGGAATGATTAAGTGTTTATGTAATGGGATTCCAAAATAATGTTGTATCATTGAGTATTGCAATATTTATTGATGTGGTATTCAAAGTGATTGAGATATATTTTTTTGAAATAAGATGATATGCGCATAATGAAGACGAGAAAATGAAATGTTTAATAGTATTCATGAGCTCATGATTGATATAAGGACTAAGTGATATCATGGTTTGAGTATAAATAATTTTGAGGATTTTGGTATGTGTAAAGTGTTAACTTTTAACTGCATTCAAGTTTTCACTAAGGTTCAATGGGTATTCAAGAGTATACATGATTAAGGACTTTGAATGTTTGGAATGTGACCAAAAAAAAACATATCTTATGATATATGGGGATCAACGATGATATTAAATCTCTGGTAATTGTTTTCACTATGTTATGAGAGTGGACTGCAGTATTATGGATAAGCCTAAAGATTGGAATGGATTGTGTTGGACGATATTATTGATGGGATGTTATAGTAGTTTTGGAAAAAGGACAACCTGCAGGACGGGCGACAGCCCATCGCTTCGGACAAGGCTGTGGGAATCGAACCCACAACCGAAGTGCGACTGGCCTTTATCGCCTACCACTGACCTACATGAAGTCCCTGTTTAGTAGAAACTAGTTTTATTATATTAAGCAGTATGATATATGAAGTATAAGTCCATTTTAGGAACCATATATGATTAATCTCACTATAGATCGACTTATGTATATAAGTTTTGCTAACCTTTTGTTTGAGGCAGATGGAATGACCTGTCATTCTATCACATGATCTGCTAACACATCACGAATAACAAATTCAACTTCATTTATTTAAGAGATGAAGTAGAAATTGTTCAAGGCACGAACAAAAGTGATATTTTACCAAAATAAAGTAAGTATTTATTCTAAGCAAATTTTCAACTTTAGGGAAATGATCTTGAAAACCAAAAATGTTGTCCTAGTGATCTTATACCTGATGAATCAGATGGTACCTTATATCATCACAAATCTATGGATTTGTGATTACTGGCTTTTCCATAGCCATGTTCTCTACCACTCTCCATCAGAACATGATGGTTAGATTTTTCTTCCATATCCATATTTTCACCTATGTGGAAACCCAGTGATTAGTATATTTGGGTAATCGTTACATTTCATACTTTAGTTTTTAAAGCCATGTTTTGGTATTCCTTTTTACGATGTGGGTTTCTATCAAAGAAAATTTTGAATAGTAAACCATTTATAACCCCGACGAATTTCGAGGGCGAAATTCATTTTAAGGGGGGTAGAATGTAACGCCCCAAGATTTTATGAAAAATATTCTTTTTAATTTCATTAATGTCTTGTGTTGTACGCTACAACAAAAGAAGCTTTCACAATACGCATCCTTGACTTTCCTTCCGTTACACGCAATCGCGACCTTCCTCGATAGCGTGTGTAGTACGCAATACTGAGTTTCACGAAACAACGATATGCTATTAAAATATTATTAAAACTAGCCGTTATGAATAGTAATAACCACTTTTTGGAAATTTTGTAAATTTTATTTTTCAAAATGGAATTCATTTTTGGATTCGGAGTATCGAATTTAGCCTAAGTTGAAATTTTGGTACTTTTCGGATAACTTTCATATTCTAATGAATAGTGAAAATTACCAAATTATAATTAAAAACAACTTTTTTTAATCGAAATAATTAATAGTGATAAATTATTAATTTGAGTGGTTTTAAAGTATATTTAGAATATATTTTTTACAATTTAATACAATGTTGGTCATTGTTTGTAATTTCACATTTAAACCAGACATAATCAAGTGTCAATCTTTTGATAGATTTTGTTTCTTAAAAAACACGCTATTTGTTTTAACAGCGGGATTTAATTATAAAATTAATTAATGCAACTTCTATGTTATGAATTTGGTAAAATAGACTTCATTTTTGAATTCGGAATATGAAATATAGCTTAGGATGAAATTTTGGCATTTTTCTGAAAACTTTCAATTTTTGATGAATAGTGAAACCACTAAGTGGTAGGTTAAAAACAGAATTTTGCATAAAACTTAATTTTACGGCTTCTGTGAATGGAATTTCGAAAATCCGAGAGACACGGTTAATATCAAGGACTAAAATGTGGTTCAATGAGATGAAAATAATTTTTTGGTGAATAGTAACTTTTTACTTTTTTTACCACGGTTAATAGTAAATAGGGTAACTAAGGGTAAATATGATATTAATATTACCCTAACACATGTCCTAATTCTATTGGACAAGTGTAATTCGACCAAAAACAAACTTAGGAATAAAATATGACCATTTAGGCCCACTTGGATTAGATTAGGACATTTATTATTAATTTATTTAAAGAAGGGTTAAAATAGTTAAAATCAAAGTTTAATAAGTAAATTATTTTTAATATGGGGTTATATATAAGATAAATTCGACTATAAATATTAATTAGAAAGCTAAAAAGATTTCCTACATGATGGTATTTTATTTGTAATTTTTAGACAGCATATAATATAATTTATTTATGACACAAATATGATGCAGTAATTATCTTATTAATGAAATATTGACATAATTGATAATATAAATACCAAAATAAATGTAATTTAAGACTTTTTATGAATTCCACTAATTTTCTAGGTTACTATGATATATTAGTGTTGATTTAATCAACTTGGTTCGAATATATAATTCTTTTATGACTTTCAAAAAAATCATATATCAAATAGTGTCAAAATTGACACAAAATAGTTTTTAAATCAAATATTATATTATTAATTGTTATTTTATTCCTAAAAATCTAAGGTTCGGCCAAATAACTTAGATAAGGATATATGTATTAATAATATACAATTTGGGGTTCGTTTGGCATGTTATAGTAAGTTTATTAACCATATAGTGAAAGAAAACAAAAAGACACGGTAAAAGTTAAATTATTTAACTTAGAGTTAAATCTAATTGATAAGGTTTAAAATAAGATCCAAACATGTATAAATTTGATTGGTTGATGAGATTACAACCCTATCTCATCTAAGCTTCGAATATGAGTCATTTTTGGAGGTTTTTAAGTGGGGTTATATTTATTATAAATTAATATTTTTAAGAATTCCTAAGGTGCCCCTCTCCTCCCTTATAAAAGGACACCTCCTCCCCCTCCTCCTCACACCAATTTGAGCACTCAAGCTCGGCCAACCCCTGCCAAAATCCCTTCTCCACTTCCCTAGAAACATCCTAGAGGTTCTGGTCTTCCTCAAAGACCAATTCTAGTGCCCTAAGAGGAGGTCTCAAAGAGGAACTTCAAAGAAGAGGTAATTACCGTTACCAATTCTTTCATCTTTATTTCTTCTTCCACTTCTTCTTCTTAGGTTGTTTCATTATGAAGTAATAACATCAGTATCACTCATATACTGATATGTTATTATAAGTACGAAACAACCCTATTTCACCATCTATCCATCCTACGGAAAAAGAAATCACCGCGCGTGCGTACGTACGGAATACCGTCTCCACGCCGTGGTGTAATCTATTTTCCACCACCACCTTACATGGATGGGTATAATGGTGTAAAGAATAACTATACATAGTTATTACAACATCATAATGATTCTGATATATTTTATAATCCACTCCAATTCAATTCAATATTTATAGAAATGATATCATCGCTCGTGCGTACGTACGGAATACCGTCTCCACGACGCGATGAGATTCATTCTCCATGTTAACCATTTAAGAATGATTATAATGTATATATAAGAAATAATAATGAAATACATGACATTATAAAGCTACTGGATTTATATGTATGTCATCTACTTACTTCCATTTCAAGACAATAAGGAAAGAAAAACAGCGTTCATGCGTACGTACGGACTACCGTCTCCATGAACGGTATTTTTCATTTTATTTATCTATCTATTATATATATATATATACTGAATATATATGATATATAAATCATATTTTATATTCTGGAAGTAAGTAAATCATGATATAAGTAATAATGATGTCAAGAACAACAAGTCAAAACAGCTACGATAAATGAAACGATTTTACCCAAAACGCTTCTTTAACATGGAATTTACAAAAGAACGGGTAATATAATGTCATAAGTGAACCATATATGATATCATAACAATGAATATGATTCTGTAATAAGTCAATGACATTATTTAAATCATTATACAGGAGGTTCGGACACATACGAAGCAAATTGGACCTAAGGTAAGGGAAATATCACAATCTCATTTTTATCCGAGATTGTTTATTCGTAAGTATTTACTGGGGTGTATTTTATCATCCACATCCATGTTTCATCAAAATGTAATATTATTTCCATCCACCTACAATTGTTTAAATCCATTTTTTACCCTTCGGTGAGTTTTTAGTAATATGTATGAAAGGAATCTTTTGTCGTACGAGGTACTTTTTGATTTTTCCGACAAAAGTACGAAGAATGTTTTTTTTTAACTTATACGGCACGAACGGATTTCTACTGTTTTATAAAGCCTTATTTTCATAAAGCTTCCTCTAAAATATTTCATGACTATTTTCAATAAAATCTCTTTCTTTTAAAGTTGCATGATGTTTTGTGAAAAGAAATTGATTTTGAAGAAGAAAGGATATTTTCCTCAAGAATTCAATTCAAGTGTTTTATCAAAATTATTTTCCATCTAAGATAATAAAGAGTTCTGTTTCTATCCATATTTTTACATTGATTTGACTATGTTGTGATGGAATTATGTTTATGAATTCCTTTATCTTATATGAATGGTTTTATGATGTCATGTTGTTTAAGAATCCAATTTTTATTACATGGGTTATGAAATGATGTATGATTTATGATTTTGTGGCACACATAAGAAAGGATTCATTAAGAGATGGGTGGGACCTATATCTCCCTCCAATGCATTGGGTAAAGATTTTATATCTCATGAGATAGACATGGCTGGAATGGTAGGTTATACCGGTTCAGTGAAACAGGACTGAAACGAGGATTACTCGACTCAGAAAGGGACTTTGTCCACTAAGATAGTCTTGGCAATGAGTCTTGACTAACAAGAAATGATTCTCTATGATTATGTGTGTATGCCACAATGAGTAATGTTTTAAGTTATGATTTCATTTCACTACTATGATTTATCCCATGTTATGAAATTATGCTCTCTTTTGCAGGTTAAGATTTCCAAAAATGTTATGTTCTTATGAAAATTATGTGATTGATATTTCCTTTGTTTACCCTTACCGAGCATTTGAGCTCACCCTTTTATGTTTTCTTTTCCCCAGGATATAAAGAAAGGTTTTAGGTAGAAAAAAGGGATGACCTTTATGGGAGATATTGAAGAACTTTCACCACGATTAGAAGATTACGTTTCGAGTTTCCAAAGACACTAAACTATTACGATCCTTTAGTGTGTGTTTTTGTTATGTACTAAGTATTCCGCAAATGTAATGTAATGTCCATGTACGTCAAGATACGGGTCTCTACAATATAATAGAAGTGAGTATTTATATAATTAAATAATTATGTGTATACACTATAAATACAAATAAAAAATCATAATATATACTAAATTTCTTAAAAAAATAATATTGGTATCATATAATTAATTAAGTAGAAGGTTAACCCAATGAATGGAAATTTGGTTAAGAATTCCATTACCTCACATTTTTCTTACATAAAATGTGATTAAACCTCATGAATAGTTTTATTAATATTTTAATGAAACATATTCATTTTTATAGCACCTTATATGATAATTTTATAACACCATGTGACCCATTTATTAATAATATTTTATTATTTCCATTGTTTTGGGTGTGTTGTTTAGATGATTTCAATGGATGGTTTATAATGGATTTTCTTGTTGAATGGATGAAAAACTCAAGAATTTGAATGAAATGGTGTTAATATGTCTACAGTATATTAAATGATTCCCTAAATAATTTTGGTTATATTCAGTGGACCGAGGAAGTGTTTGAAAAGTTATATCTGAATCCGGAAATGTGCACGTTATGTTATGCATTAATGCAGCTCAGAAAGAAATGATTCATGGAAGTGATTATAGGAGATCTATCCGAGGTGGGGATGTGCTATTTCTAGGTGAGTGTAATGGCCTTGATGCTCTATCAATGTGTGTGATGGTCATTCAGTTTCAAAATTTGAAATTGGAATTCTCTTTTTAAAATTTGAATTCATCTTTTCCAATTTGGGTGTTGGTTTGAAATAGGATGGTTTGATCATTCGGGTTCACACTTCCATTTTTAAAAGTGGTTTGAAAATAAAAAAAAAGTAATTTTGGAGGCAAAACGAAAAAATATTTGTTTAGATAATTTTGGTGGTTCTTCGGTAATCATGAACTTTTTTTATCATATAACATTAATATTATCAATATAATTTAACTAAATAACATAATTGAGGTCATATAATACACTTTAAAATATTTTTGATCCATTAAAATTGTTTTAAAACCAAATTTAAAGGAAGTAAAGGATATTGAGGACACAACATCAATGATGTTGGTAAATCAACACATCACAGACAATGTTTTTATTTTTAGAATTATAGGAAGAGGAGAGAAATAATGATGATTAATTTTTCCAAAAACATGATAAAAATAAATAGTATAAATAAATTTGTATATTTCAGTCCACTTGTATAAAGGGTATGTAAAGAGAGTATATGAAAATAGAATAATTGATAAAAACAGAAGAAAATGAAAGATAATTTTAATATCTTAAACTCTTCTCTTTGAGACCCCCTTAATGCATTTGGTTTTGGCCTTTTGGTGAGACCATAATGTCTTGGAAGTGGGGAATATCCTTGTAAAGGATTTTTTTTCTTAATTTAGATAATTATAAAATATTGAGAGGTGTGAGAGGAAGATGGGGTTGAGGGAAATATTTACAGTGGAGGAGAGGAGGGATTTTACATTATTTTAACCATTATTTTAATATTTTTTCTCAAGACCTTGAATATTATTGATTTATGTGACCCAAAAAATTAAAGATATAATTTGAGTTCTATCCAATTTTACTTACATAAACTATGATTCTAGGAATATTTTATTTATCATATAATGTATACATACAGAAAAATACACTATGTCATTATTTATAAATAATTTGAGTATTTTAGTAAAATCCCAAAAATTTCCAAGATTAATTTATAAATGTGTAGAATTTAATAATGATCTCTATTTTATCAAAATAATTTTCTAAATATGATAAAATTAATTTTAAAAAAATCATAATTTATTTCAAAAATAACAATTTTAAAACTATAACTGATTTTATAACTCGTTGAAATATTTATCGTGGTCTAATAAATTATTACAAATAAATTCATTAGTGAAGTTACTATTAATTTTTCCATATTAATATTTATAAGTGTAACATTACTATTCATAGGTTCCAATTCCCAAAAAAATATGTTTGTCCTATCAAACCACAAAAAACTTACTTATCGCCACTGTGTATGTCCACTTTTCGAAACTCAAATTATAGAAGCGGGAAAATTATATTTAATGACTAGTTTATTAATATATACTTACTACAAAGTTTCCTTATGTAGTGGCATAGTGTTTAATGTAGTTAAATTTATTTTTAAAACCTTTCAGTTTTATAGATTTGTTGGCCCAAATTTTTTGGGTGGGAGGTGGTGGTTGTTTGGAATTTTTTGGGGTAGCATGGTGTGGTTTATTGGTCATGATTTTGAAAAAAATAGTTGGTTTTATGATAGTGATGAAGAGTTTACAGTGATTTGTGTATCCATATGTTAGATTCCCAAGTTGTGATGGAAGAACTTATTTAATAATGATTGAAATGATGGGGTTTTTTTGGTTAATAGGATGGAAATGATAAATGAATAAATAAATGACGGTACAACAACCCTGCTCCTTATTACACACTAAAACATGATTTATTACAAAAAAAATCACTTTATACAATATATAAGATCGAGAGGTCTAGTGTCTTTGGGGCTTAGGATCATTACATAATAACTTAAAACATGAAATAAAACATCTTTATTGAAAACTTTCTTTGCATGACCACTATATTTACTCGTACTTAGCATTGCATGGGATAACCTGATGAAATTCGCAAGAAAAGGGTGAGCTATAAATCCCCGAAAAGGGAGTAAAAAATGAATATCATTATGAATAGAATACATGTTCGGCACATGCATATCAGTAGAGCACAAGAGAAACATGAACATAAATGCATGATAAAAATTATAATCATAACATGGAAATGTGGCAACAACATTTAACATGGAATTATCATGAGACAAGGCTCATTGCACATGGAGCATGAGTAAACTATCATTGCAAATGAATTAGTATGAATCAAAACCCAATGCACATGACATATCATGGTACGATACTTTACCCAATGCATTGGAGCGCTATTTAGGCGCACCCTTCTTAAACATTTCATTCGATGCATAAGTGTGCCACATGGATCATATAACAGGGAATCAATCAAAATTATAAGTTATTACAAGATTAAGTAATGTTTAATAAATACATTAAAGTACCCTTCAATATGTATATGTGCATAAAGGTGAATATCCTTGATAAAGACATGGGTATAGTATTCACTACCCAATGATCTTGGCTTTGAAAAATGTGGTACAATTTTGGCAGCATAACAGCGTGACATAAGGATTCATGAAAATGGTTGATGAGAGAGAAATGTGTGTCTCATCATATGTACATGAAATTTAATGTAAGGAGGTCATATAGATACATGTCCCAACAAATGTAATGGAATTTAGATGCATAATACAAAATAATTGCTTAGATGTAAAAGAGGAGAGAAAAATCCCTCACAAAATTTCAGTATGGTAACAGGTGTACATGGGAGGTATTAATGAGAGGGAAAGGGGTCTCCCATCATCTAGACATAAATGAGGAAGTATGGGGTGGTGTGAAATCACACCCAAACATTTTTAATAGAAAAAAGGGCATAACAACTTAATGAAAATTGGACAAAAATGAGAAAGGAGGAAATCCCTTTCTTGGAAGTGTGATCTCAAAGGCTTGGGAGAGGCTTGAGAGAAGCTTCATGGGAGCTTGGGGAAACTTGGGAGGATTATAGAGAGGGGAGGGAAGTGGTTGGAAAAACTCCAAAGGCCTTTAGTGAAGAGGAAGTGGGAGCTTGGGTGGGTTTATATTGGAAAAGAGAGGGAATTATTTATTATTTAGGTTTGGGTCCCCACATATAAAACTAATCAATACCAAAAACAAGACGAGGGTTTTTTCCCATGGTTTTTTCAAAAGGGGATTGGAAAAAAAATATTTTATAAGGATAATGGCCTAAAATTTTAAAATAATAGGGTTGCTTAGGTAGAGGCGAGTCACACTCTCAAAGAAATTCATTTAAAAAGTGAAAATGTTTTATAACTCTTGGAGGGTCCACTAATGTTTTGAAAAATAAATAAAAAAAACATAAAATCACATTATTTTAATGGTAAAACATATATTGGCCAAACATGTCATTTATTTAATTTTATTACATCACTATTGGGTCATTATTATGTCATGAAACACATTATATATTTAAAAGATATTTATTTTTTACCCAAAAATTCTGCTGTCTCGGAAAATAATGAAAAATAAACAATTGGATAATTTTGACATAATTATTCCAAAAATAATATTCATTTTATCTAAATAATATTATAAATATTTTAATTTTTACTTTTAAAAGAAGAACCAACATTTATAAAAAATTCATGGGTTTTGATAAAAACAACATTCAAACCTTATCAAAAATTAAAATTATATTCATAAAATTATACGATCATTTATATTTAATAAAAATTTATTTCATAATAATAATGTTTTATTAAAATATTATTTAATTCAAAAATCACTTAATTCATCATAATAGATATGTAAAAATACTATTTGCGATTTAAAAACTATTTACAAAGTAACAATAATAAAATGAATTCACATTCTTTGAACAAAAAATAATGTACATAATCATAGTACTAGGGTCTTGTTACATAACCCCTTAAAACACATTCATAAGACCTTAGGGTATGATGCATGATGGTGAAAAACTCCTGGGGTGGCTCAGATAACATTTCTCGAGTGGTAATCTCTATCAACTTCCACTTCTTTCATAGGAGGTTCTGCTCAATCTTAACATATTCAAGCTCAGCTTGGGATTGGTCAAGAGAGAAGCACAATGATGCCACCTCCTTTCTGAGCTTTGACAAATGGGCTTCGTATGAGGCGAGTCTACTAGATGAGGCCATCTATTCCATTATCTGAGTAAATTGAATTTTTTAAAGCCCTATATTTATACTAATCATGTGATAACTGTTCAATGGATATATTAGCAACGATAAAAAATCATAATGGTATTTTAAAATCCAAAATGTAGAACCAAATAAGGGAATAAATTTTACATAACCATAAGAAGATATTTAAATAGGCCAAGAGAAATTTTCATTAATAAATTTTCGGGTCGTTATAATCTTCCCCCCTTAAGATATTTCACCCTCAAAATTTCCTTTTCCCACACTAAAAAAGAAGAGGGTAACTCCGCTTCATCACTTACTTCAATTCCCACATAGCTTCTTCAAACTTGTGGTTTCACCACAACACCTTCATGAGGGGCATTGTCTTATTTTGTTCGACTTTTTCCCTACGATATAAGATCTTCATTGGTTTCTCCTCGTAAGAAAGATCATCCTCTAATTGTACAACCTCTGAAGATAGTATATGTGAATGGTCTGGTATGTACTTCCTTAAGAGGTATACATGAAAGACATCATGTACTTTGGACATCATAAGTGGGAGTGCTAGTCAATTGGCCATATCCCCGACATGATCAAGAATCTCGAACGGGATGATGTACCTAGGACTTAACTTCCCTTTATTTCCAAACCTCACGATCTTCTTCCATGGATATATGCATAGGAATACCATGTCTCCAACTTTAAACTCAATTTCTCATAGATGGTTATCAGCATAACTCTTCTATTGACTCTAGGTTTCATTGATATCCTGCTGAATGGTTTTCACCTTCTCCACCATTTCGTCGACCATTTATAGTCCTAGTATCTTAAGCTCACCGACTTCATCCCAACATGCTAGTGTTCTACCCCTATTCCCATACAAGGCTTCTTAAGGTTATATTCAGATGCTTGAGTAGAAATTGTTATTATAGGAGAATTCAACCAGAAGAATATGTTCATCCCATCCTTAGTTAAAGTCCATTTAACTTGATCTTAATAGATCTTCTAGTGTCTGGATAGTTTTCTTATATTGGACATCAGTTTGAGGATGATAGGCCTTACTGGAGTTCAGTTCAGTATCCAGAGCATGTTGAAGACGCTTCCAAAACATAGAGGTGAATCTTGGATCTCGATAGGATACAATAGATAGTGGTACTCCATGCAGACTTTCCACTTCCCTGGTATATATCCATGCCAGTTGATCCAATGATAAATCCTCCCAAATTACAATGAAGTGTGAAGTCTTTGTAAGATGATCCATAATAACCTAGATTTCAATGTTACCTTTGGATGTCTTTGAAAGTTATGTGACAAAGTCCATGGTGATTTAATCCCATTTACATACTGGTATAGGAAATGTTTGCATCATCCCCTTAGACTTATACCGCTCTTCCTTCACTTAATGAAACACTAGGTACTTTGATGTATACTCAGTGATATCTTTCTTTATATTATCCCACCAATAATTATCTCGGAGATCTCGATACATATTTGTGTTTTCTGGTTTAATAGAGAAATTTGAACTATGTGCATCATCCAAAAGTTTATTCTTCAGCACTGGACTATATGGAACACATTGTATTTTCCCAAATCTCACAATTCATTCTTCATTAACATTGAACTACATGGATTTCCCATTTCTGATAGCTTCCACTTTCTTCTAAATTCCCACATCATCCTATTGCACATCCTTTAACCTTTCTAAAAGAGATAGTTAAGAAATCATTTGTGAAAGGATTTATGATGTTCCCTTCTTTATGATTCTTATGTCCATATTATTCAAATCTAAAAAGATTGGATCCTTATCAATTCTCATCAATGATAAAATTTCTGGGTCCTTTTTACTTAGAGAATCCATCACCTTGTTTGCTTTCCAGGGGTGGTAATTGATTGAGCAGTAATAGTCTTTGATCAAATCTAACCATCTTCATTGGTGCATGTTCAACTCTTTCTATGTGAATATATACCTGAGGATTTTGTGGTCTGTATATATTTCACACTCCTCCCCAAAGAGATAATGCCACCAAATTTCTAAGTAGAAGACCACTACAACCAATTCCAAATCATGTGTTGGATAATTCTGCTCATGAACTTTCAATTCCCTTGAAGCATAGAAAACGAATTTGTTATTTTTCATCAACACACAACCCGTGCCCTTCTTCAAAACATCACTAAATAACACAAAAAGATCTCCACATGTGGGTAAAGTGATCACGGAGATAGTGATAAGACTCCCTTTCAACTCCTTGAATTTTTCTTTTCATTCATCACTCCAAGAAAACTTTACTCCCATCTGAGTTATCTTGGTAAGAGGGTTGGAAAATCATGAGAAGATTCTCACAAATAATCGATAATATCAAGCTAACACCAAGAAGATACAGATATCAGTTACCGATTTTGTCCTCAACCACACCTCAATTGTAACTGTCTTAGAGGGATCCACAAATATCTCATTGATTGTGATGATATGGCCCACGAATGAGACCTCCTTCAACCAGAATTCACACTTTCTGTACTTTTCATAGAGATTATCCTTCCGCAAGGTCTCTAGTACAGTTCATAGTTACTCCTCATGATCCGCCATGGTTTTGATGTATATTAGAATATCATCTATAAATACTACCATGAATTTATCATGGTAATATCTAAATACTCTATTCATCAAGTCCATGATGATTGCTAGAGAATTAGTGAGTCTGAAAGGCATTACTATGAATTCATAGTTCCTGTATCTTGACCTAAAAGCATTCATGGGGATATCTTCCTTATTAACCCTTACTTGATAATATCCTGACCGCAAATCCACCTTAGATAAGTATTGTTCCCCACACAGCTGATCAAACAAGTCATCAATTCATGGGAGAGGATACTTGTTCTTTATCATGATTTTTTAATCTAACAATAATCAATGCAAAGGTGCATTGACCCATCCTTCTTCTTAACGAAGAGGAATGGTACACCCCATGGTGAAGCACTTGGCCGTATAATTCCTTTATCTAGATTCTCTTGTAGTTTTTTCTTCAGCTCCTTAAGCTCCACAATAAACATTCTATATGGATTCTTGGATATTGGCAACGCCCCATGTATATGGTCAATTGATAATTCAAAATCTCTTATAGGAGGAAGATCAGAAAATTCCTTTGGAAACACTTTAGCGAATTCACTCACAATAGAAATGTCTTCAAGGATGGATGCTTCCTTGGACTCAATCATTTGATCCATATACATGTGCTCATAGGGAATTAATATCCATTCCTGAGATGATGGAGCTAAAGAAGATTCATCTTCCTCCTTGTACTTGTACAGAATCTGGTGTCGATTCTCCACATGAAGAGTGATTTCCCTCTTATGACAATTTATGTTGGCTCTATATAGGGAAAGCCAATCCATTCTAAGAATTGGATCAAATTACACCATAGGGAGTATGATGAGGTTCTTCAGGAAGTTAAATCCATTCATTATGACAGGGGAGGAGTTATATTCATGGGAAGCAATGATTTCCCCATTTTCCATACTCAATGATATCTTTAATTCCATGATTTGTGGTGGTGTTGGGATTGTTAAAATAAACATTCGGGATATAAAAGAATGCATAGAACCTGAATCAAAATGTGAATTCTCAGTTCATGAATGAATAACTAGCATATTATTCCCCACTTCATTATTGGGGTTCACTTTAGTAGTAGTGATGGAAAAAAGAATTCCCTTTTTTCCTTGGAGGTTTTTGGTTGCCTTCGAAAACCCTTGGCTTAGGGCACTGATTGGAAATGTGCCCGGGTTCTTTGCAGTTTAATCAATGAACAACGCATTGAGAGTCAAATGGAGAATTCATCTCCTCTTTCATAGCCCAGTTTTTTCATGTTGACAGTTAATAGCCAGGTTCCCTTCTCTTCCACATCTAAAGCATTTCCTCACCCCCTTCAATAAATTTCTTGGATGATTCTTTCCAAACCTTTGGCAAGTGGGGTAATGTATTTTCATAAAACCATTGGATTTATCCATCATACTACCAGAATTAAAGTCCAACTTAATCTTCTTATCCCCATGATACCCCTGAGGTTTGCCGATCTCTATTTTACCCTTGTGGGCACATCAGACAAATTCCTCATTGCTGTCAATGTCACGGATCGCCAGGGATTTCCGCAAGCGATGTTTCTGCCCACCAAAGAAGTGGTCAACCTTGTATTCAAGGGTAATGAAAAATACAATGATTTATCGTACAAGAAATGTGAAGTTTGCTTCGTATTCTCTAATAGATTCATCATTTTTTTTCTTGAGATAAAGGAAGTCCCTATCTATCTTAATTTGGAGGGTGTGTGGAAAATATTTATCAAAAAACATCTTCCATAAATCCTTTCATTCCAATTCCTCTATCTCCTCCTCAGGCTTCGTATTTTTGATCAATTTCCACCATTGATCGGCCTCACCCTTCATATGATAAGTGGCTAGAAGAACCTTCTATTGTTTGGAACATTGAAGGATGGGGAAGATCTTTTCAATGGAGTTGATCCATTGTTCAATGATTGAGGGATTAGATGAACCATTAAAAGTAGGATGACTTTGTCTCATGAACCTCTTAATAGCGACGTGTTCATTCTAAAGGGAGGTTGAACGTTCCACTTGACCCATGTTTCTATTAAATTCTTGAGTTAACTAAGAGAGTATCATGGAAAAGTTCATGATTCATGCTCAATCGGATTGGGAATCTCATTAGAACAGTCATCACATTGGTATTCACATCAATTGTTATCCCAAGTCCTCTTATTACTGCCCATTTTCTAGAATAAAAGGAAATTTAGGGGTAACACATAAAGGTTAATCCAAAAACAAATGACTTATAAATATCTTTTATTTCCTTAACTTATGAATCTATAGGCCTCAATCTATTTTATCCATGATATACTTTATAACATATATTCTTAGGGAATTTTTTTATTCCCTTAATAATTTCTCATACTAAGCATGTGAATTTACCAATTCATATCCCCTGGATTTTCATAACCAAGATTTAATCAAGGCCCCTTGTCGTGTACTAGGATATCCTAGGTCAAGCCTGAAACTCCTTGTCGGGGTTTTCACCCCTAGGTACATTTGTGCCAGAGCCGCCTCTACCTGCTCATATCTAGACATGGATGTATTTTCTTGATAAACCACATAATCAATACCCACCAAAACATAGAGATGTTTTTATTATACTTATTCTGGTCTCTAAGGATTCACTAGGGTTTTCTAATCCTTATCCCAATAAATAACTAAACATATTCTCTCATACCAACTATGACAATCCTACTCTTTATTACACAATAAAACACGATTTATTACATAAACATCATCTGATAAAACATAGAAGATAGAGATTTATATTGTCTTTGGGGATTAGGATCGTTACTTAACAACTTTAAACTTGAAATACAACATCTTTATTGAAAATATATTTTACATGACCACTACATTCCATCGCACTTAACATTGCATGGGATAACTTGAGGACATATATAAGAAAAGGTTGAGAAATAAATCACAGAAAGGGAGTAAAAAAGGAATAACATAAAGATTAAAATACATGTTAGGATATAGTAATATCAATGGAGTGCAAGAGAAACATGAACATAAAGGCGTGACAAAACATGATAATCATAACATGAAAATGTGGCAACAACACTTAACATGGAATTAGAATGATCCAAGGCTCATTGCAAATGTAGCATGAGTAAAACCTAATTTAACATGAACCAGAATGATTAAACACCCATTTAATGTGACATATTAGGAGACTATACTTTACCCAATGCATTGGAGCGCTATCAGGGTGAACCCTTCTTAAACATCTCATTTCATGCATAAGTGTGACACATGGATCATATAACATGGAATCAATCAACATCATAAGTTATAACATGATTATGTAATGTGGAATTAATTCATGAATTTACCATTCAATGTGTATATTTTCATAAAGGTCAATACCCTTGAAAGAGACACGGGTATGGTATTCACTACACAATGATCTTGGCTTGGAAAAACGCGATGCAATTTTGGCAACATAACGACGTGACATAAGGATTCATGAAAATGGTTGATGAGAGAGAAATGGGTATATCATAATATTTACATGAAATGGATAGTAAGTGGGTCATATAGATACATTTACCAACATATTTATTGGAATTTAGATGCACAATATAAAATAATTACTTGGATGTAAAAGAGGAGAGATAAATCCCTCAAGAAATTTCGTCATGGTAACAGGTGTACATGGGAGGAATTAATGAGTGGTAAAAGGGTCTCCCATCATCCAAACATAAATAGGGAAATACTGTGGAGGTTCTAAATCATACCCCAACATTTGTAATTGAAAAAAATGGTCATAACAACTTAATGAAAATTGGACAAAAATGAGAATGGAAGAAATCCCTTACTTGGAAGTGTGATCCCAATGGCTTGGGAGAGGCTTAATAGAGTCTTATTGGGAGATTGGCGCACCTTGGGAGGATTATAGAGAGGGGATAGAAGATGTTGGACAATCTCCAAAGGATTTTATTGAAGAGGAAGTGGTATCTTTGGTGGGTTTATATAGGAAAAAAGGCAATTCTTTATTATTTAGGTTTGGATCACCACACATTAAACTATTCAACACCACAAACTAGACCATGGTCTTTGCCCATGGTTTTTTCCAAAGGGAAGTGGAAAACAATGTTTTATAAGGAAAATTTCTGAAATTACTAAAATAATAGGGTTTCTTATGTGGAGGTGAGTCACAGTCTCAAGGAAATTCATTTAAAAAGTGAAAATGTTTTATAACTCTTTGAAGGTCCACTAATGTTTTGTAAAATAAATAAAACAATACTAAAATCCCATTATTTTAATGTTAAAACATATATTTTCTGAACATATATTATTTAGTATTTTATTACATCACTATTGAGTCATTATGATGTCATAAAACACATTATATAATTAAACGATATTTATTTTTTACCCAAAAATTCTATTGTCTCATAAAATTATGAAAAATTAACCATTGGATAATTTTGAAGTTATGATTCCAAAAATAATATTAATTTTATCTAAATAATTTTCTAAATATGTGAATTTATACTTTTAAAATAAAAACTGACATTTATCTAAAATTCATGGGTTTTGACGAAAAATGGCTTTAAAACCTTAACAAAAATTACAATTTCCCTCATAAAATTATATGATCATTTATATTTAATAAAAGGCAAATTAATAATATTAATATTTTATTAAAATATTATCTAATTAAAAAATCCTTTAATTAATCAAAATAGATTTCTAATAATACTATTTGTGTTTTAAAAACTATTTACAAAGTAACAATAATAAAATGAATGCACATTCTTTATACCAAAATAATATACATAACAGTAGTTTTTAGGGTATTATTATAAAACCCCTTAAAACACCTTCAAAATACCTTAGGTTATGTTGCACGATGGTGAAAGATTCTCCGAGTGGCTCAGATAACATTTCTCGAGTGGTAATATCGATCAACTTCCACTTCTCTCATAGGTGGTTCCGCTTGATCTTAACATATTCAAGCTCGGTTTGGTCTTAGTCAAGATCGAATCCCAATGACACCACCTCCTTTCAGAGATCTGAAAAATGGGCTTTGTATGGGATGAGTCTACTAGATGGGGAAATCTCTTTACTTTGTCTGAGTAAATTGGATTTGTTAAAGCCCTATATTTATTCTAATCATGTGATCACTGTTCAACGAATATATTAGCAATGATCACAATTCTTAATGGTATTTTAATATCCCAAACATAGAACCAAATAACAACATACATTTTACATAACCATGTGATGATATTTAAATAGACCAAGAGTAATTTTCATTAATAAAATTTTAGGTTGTTACAGATGGGTTGTGGGGGGTAAATGTTGATTGTGCTTAATAAAGAAATTAATTTTTTTTAGAATGGGATTCTGTTGGTAATGTAAATACGGATTGTGGATTGTGGCATGTGATGTGTTTTTCTATATTTAGAGGTTGATGAAAAATTGAAAATGTTCTGAGTTAGTTAGTGTTTGGTTTCAAACCCATATGTTGGTATTTTGTGTTTATATTTGTAAATACATTTATATTCATTGTTATTTCTATTTTAACCCCTATAACTTCCCGAACTATGTGCTGAAACCATCATAATCACATGGGGATCTTTTTCCTAACATCCAGTGAGGATGACAGATGGTTGGGTACCCACTCTATCCTTCTATACCTTCTAGGAGAGGTGGGTATTTATTGGATTACAATGGATAAAGGTCTTTAGTCCATAAAATTTTAGTTCTCATAGTCCAGGTTTCTTCTAGAGACATGTGATGTGGTTCTTCTTATGAGGAAGTGAGCCTAGGTTTCTTCACGTTAGATTTGATTTATCCCAGTTGTCTACATGTGGGATGAGATGTGATGAGATTTATTATGGTACGAGTCGTGTATGTTAAGAGTAGGGAAATATGTGGATATAATCTTTTTTCAAGATATCATAATTCTATATTTATGGTGGTGGATGTGTTTTGGACGAGGTGTTTTTGGGCGAGATGTCATGTGATTGGACCATGAGTTTGAAAGCCTAGGTGTTAATGATAGTAATACAGTGTGACCATTCGTGTAGGACAATGTGGTGTATAGAAGATGTGGGAGCACCATGAAATATTATGTTTAGTTGTTAGAGAGGTATTATAACAACCTTGGACCCAACATCCCAAATCTAGTTCCTTGAATTATAACTTTGGAATAGATACAAGACTTGATTCTTAAAGGACTGATCAATTTAGCTGTTTTGGAAGCTAGATTATATAAATTAACCATACATTACAACATAAAATGTAAAATACAACATATAAAATAATTTCAGATCATAATTATTCTAATAAAATAACCTTCATATCAATCATAAAACACTTCATGGTATCCTGGAAAAAATAAAACATAAGAAAGGGGTGAGATCATATGATCAGTAAGGGTATAGAAATAGTTCAAGCTATCAAAAACTAGTACGAACAATTATGGTAAGGTGATTAACTGAACCCTTTATATTTAATCAATTACCTAATCATAATTCGGGAGGAATTAAATATGATAAAAAAATTCCATACAAATAACCAGATGATAATGAAACTTACTAGTTGATATTCTACTAGTTGAATAATCACATGGAAAATCAATTAGAAATCTTATAATGAGTTATTTCATAAATACATACACCATAAACGTACCATCAAAGATTCGGACAAAAAATAATAATAAAATTGGTAAAAAACAAAACTAGTTTGTCTCATGAAACCTACTGATGCATCGAGGGGATATAATGGGCACTGCCCCTTACTTAATATATCAAATGGATTCTTCGTATAAAATAGGTGATGAAACATAATAAATATTAACATTAGTATTAAAAATAGCATATGAAATGTGAATACATAAATAATAAACCATGAATGGTATCAAAATATCACATCAACAGTCAATCTAAATCATAAACCATTCTATTAAATATGATAAATTATATCATAAGAGATCAACCTCTATCAAGAATAAGATCCAAAAAAGTATGTTGAAATTAAAGAAATTACTCTAATAAAATCATTAAAAATACCATGAGAGTAATACCACATTTTTACTCTGAAAACATTTATTTAAAATTCATTCAATTATAAAAGAAAACATTTCGTTTTAAAATAACCTTCTAATCACGTAAAGGAATCTTTAGAACATTACGACTTCACGATGATAGAGAAAGATTCTCACACTACATAAGTTAATTAACCATTCCTTCTATAAAAAATCTATAATGTACCCTTTCACTACTACAAAACTATGTTTATCATTCACTAGATATTTAAAAGTGCAAAATAAAAGTTCTGTTTGAGAACGCCTATATCATTCCCAGAAAAATCACTATTTAAGGGTGTCCTTTAACTGCAATTTGAAAAAGTGTTGATGGGGGGGGGGGGTATCAGCGTATTTTTGAATTACTGATAATGACCCCCTTTGTCATCAATTTTTTAGTAGCACTAATAAAGGGTATATTTCATTAAATAAATATTTCATTTAAAAAATATAATAATATAAATATATATATATATTGATATAAATATAATTTATATATATTTTTAAGTATATTTTAGTTAAGGATAATTTTTTTTCACTTAATATATAAGTTATTTTGTGAAACTAGATTATAAAATATTTTTTATTTTTTAATTAATAATTTGAGAATTATTATATAGTAATTTCCATTTAATAACACTTTTAAAATTAAAAAATATATAAAAATTTGTAAAAGATCTAAAATAAGTTGAAAACCTAACTATAACATCAAAAAAACATAACTTTCCAAAATGGATGTCTGTTTGAGCTATACCACATATCAAATCCAATATTACAATGATATCTATGATAGGGGTCCCCTTTTATTTTTTTGAGGCAAAAAAAGACCCATATGGCCTCCAAAACGGAGTTTTTAGTTGGGGTACCCCACTTTGTTTTAACATTATATTGATTTTAATCATTGTTTAAGGGGGAATAATTTCATTTTTTTGGAGGGTAAGGAATTTATTCCCAATTATCACATTCATATTGATATTATGGTTTTGAAAGTTTTCTATTTTCTAGAATTTAGTTTTATTTACAATTAAATATATGTATACTTTTATATATTTATATACAATAAATCAAAATTATAAACAAATATATCAACATATTTAAATAAAAATTTATTTTTAATTATATAAAAAAAATATTTTTTATTAATTTTATTGAATGTAAAAAATTATCAATTTTTTACCTTATTACAATGTAATAATATGTATATATAATATTTATATATACATATGTATTTTTATTAAAAAATCACACACATATATACATTTATATTCTTATATATAAACATATATTTATATTATAATATATATAATTGAATATAAATATATAATATATTTAAATATATATAATTGTGTATATATATATCACAAATTTGAAAATACATACAAATAAATAAAAAGTTTGTTAAATATACAACAAAACACGCATGACATAGTGGTAAAGAGATTCAGTTGCATGAGGGACGTCTAGGAATAAAATCCCAACATTCATAAGAATTTGGGGTATCCTATTGTGTTGAGGAAGGGGGAAGGATACTTGCTGGTGGATGGGTAGTGGAAAACACAAATAAAGGGGGTTGTAAGCACTAAGAAAGGTGGTTGGGGGTGCGTGAAAAAATAAAAATAAATTCATATTTTTTAACAATGATTATTCAGTGCTATTAAAATCCAACCTTTAACCATGCTAAAAAAGTGATGTTAATGGTACCCTTTAATAGTGGTAAAAAAGTGGTGTTAATGGAACCCTTTAATAGTGCTATAAATGCACTAGTAAATGGTGTCTTTATCTAAGATTTTTTAGCAATGTTAAAAGGTTCCATTAACAATGATTTTTTTATCATTGTTAAAGAACCCATTTTTACATTTCAAACAGTATCAAAATGTTTTTATGAACTGATAAAAACCCTTAAATTGAACTGTTAAAGTCCAGATTAGTTGTTTGTAAAAGAAAAAAAACTTTCTTTTTAAATAGTTTTATAAAACGTACAACATGGGTGAAAGAAATAAAAAATTTGTAATATAAAAGTAATGATATTTTTGGATTTTTTAGAAACATTGATATTGATGATAAATATTCCCCAACATATACTTTTTTATTAACAATCCCGAATAATAATTATATTTTAAAATGAACCCTTACCTTAGGTTTGATTCCCTCCATATGTGTATAAAACCAATATATAGTGGTTTTAAACACACCATTAACTTATAACATAATCATAATAATATTTATGATATTATAAATTATAAATTTATGAATTTATATTATGAGTTTGTTAACAATTACAATTTAATGTGACGTTTTGTGTAATAATTGCTTTCTTCATCAGGCATGTTTGGGATTTTTATTCGTGATCATATAACTTAGATGATGATTTACTAAACTACATAACATAAATCATGACATATATATCATATATATATATATATATCATATTAATATCTATAAAGGAAAGATAGGTGAATTGTAATACCCTATAGATAAAGATATTAAGACGTACGTACGCATGAATGTTGTATCATTTTTCTTGTCATACTAAATGGAAGATGGAAAATGACACACACACACACCCATATATAAATATATATATATTATTAAATTATAATTATTATGTCATATATCTATTATTTATTCATTATATTAATTATTATAATCATTGTTTAGTGGTTAATGTTGAAGACGACTCTTATCCTGTCATGTATATGGTAGGTCGTACGTACGTATGAGCCACGATATCAACAAATTAATGCTAAAATGGAAAATAATTAGATTTTTTATTTATTATAAATAATAAATATCATGTTATATTCATTATTTATATATATCATATTCACCATTATACTCATCCAAATAAAGTGGTGATGAAAAATATATTACACCACGGTGTGACGACTGTAGGCCATACGTATGCACACATGGTGATTTTTTTTCATTGTATGGATAAAAGGATAAATATTATTGTCAAATAATCATTATAAAATATCATAATATAGGTGATAATTAATTTATAATTCTATAATGGAAACAAAAAATGAAGAGGAATTAGAAATAAAATGAACTTGAAGGAGTTCGTAAAGACGATTGCCTCTTCCTCAGAGAACCTCTTTTGGATCTCATTTTAGGGACAAACAATTGATCTTTTTAGAATAAAATAACCTATATAATGTTTCTAAGGAATTTTAGATATGAATATATCAGGGTTTGGTTGATCTAGAAGGCTCAAAGTTGTGTATGGATGTGAGGGAGCAAGTGACCTTTTATAACTTAGGTGAGGGCACATTAGGAACTCTCAAAATATTAAATTAATATAAATTAATTATTATATCAAAATTTCTCAAAAGTGAGTTATTTTCAATATTATATGAGTATGTGTCGAAATAATCTCAATAAATAATGTTTATACTTGTTTAGATTATAATATTAACCTTATCGTTTGGCATTAACCCTTAGTTAAAACCTTAAACTCTCATCGTGTTGACTTTTATTTTTTACTCTTCAGGGTTAATATTGTAACTATAAAGTTCATAAAGAACCCAAATGTATCATTGATTATAAATAAAAACTTATTATATGTATTTTTCTAAATTTTATATTTTTATGAATTTTATATAATTTTATAAAAGATTATTTATTTTAAATTATCATTTATGATAATTTTGATACAAATAAATATTATTCTGTTTAAAAATATACTAAAACATGATGAATTATAAAAGAACTTCTAATATTTAACTAAAATGTATAATTTTTCTATTAAAATCATGTATTTCATTAATTATGTCAAATTATATCTATTTTAAAATTTTTATTATCATTTATTTACTATTTCCATTAAATAAACAATTACTTCATCATTATTATAAAATCCATAAATTAAATTATTTCTTTTATAAAATTTAAAAATAAATTATCATGACATATATAAATTTATTATCATTAAAATTAATATCTATAGTCAGATTTATATTCTCTTTTACCATGTATTAAAATGTAACACTTATTTAAAATATGATTACGACATTTTTAACTTATCTTTAAATAAAATATAATAAATGCCTTATAATCATCAAAGTTTACTAAAAAAAAATAATTTATTCTTAAGGATAATTTTGGTTGAACCCCACTCATCCAATTATGTTAATATGAGTTTGTGTGTAATTTTGTAATATTACATTTACCCATATTTACAAGATTTACCCTTAACCATGGTAATTAAAATATTACTAAATTTTTCTACTAAAATTCCCAAAAAGAAAAGAAACCAATTTTAATTTTTTTACCCACATAATTTTTGAAAATTAAAAACACATATGTTTTAATAATTAATTTAAAATTAATCTCATTGATGGGGTGATAAAATGGGTTATTAAAGTTTAAACATGACAAATAAAAAAATGGTTTTAATTCTAAATTCGATGTTAAATTGATGCTAATGTAATAAATTGCATTAAATGTGAAAAAACAATATACTTATACTTTAAAACCATTCAATAATATAATTTAACACTGTAAAATATTTGGATTACAAAAGGTTTCTTCAATTAAAATTGGGTATTTTCAATATTTACCAAAACATGAAAAGTATCCAAAAAATTCTAATAATTTCAGTAAAGAAAATTTTTATATTACACATTAAAATAATAAGTTTATTTTTTTTCAAATATAATTTATAAAACTTTCAAAATCAGATTTATAATAGGGTCACCATTAAAATAAAAAATAATTTTTTTATTAAAAAAATATAGTTTTTTATGCGTAATATTGTTTTTGTTCATAACTTATTCCTCTAAAATATATTATATGAATATCAAAAATATTATATTGAATATACAATATATATATTTCATTAATATCATTATATAAAAGAAATTAATTTAATTTATTAGGAATAAATGACATTATGATCATAAAGATCGTTCTTAAAAAAACATTTATTATATATTCAGTTGGTTCTTATATTTATTTTTATTTAATTTGTAACATATGAATTCACCCATATATTTTCATAAGTTAGTTAAAAATATTTATGAATTAAAACATAATGTCTAGGTTATATATTATTATAATAAATAGTAATATTATAATAATATATCATTGTTTGGTAAATCTTGACCTTCTGTGAAATCTAAGTGAAATCTGTGTTGTGTATATCATAAGATTATCATGATGTTGTATACAACATAAGATATAAAATTAAATAAAATTTATTTAATAAGATACATACTATCAAATCTTAGGGTGTTATATTTAACCCTCCTTCAATAAATTGCATCCTCACAATTCAAATTTGGGATAAAAAACTAGGGTTTTGACATTTCAAAATATCATGGTTGAAATCCCACAAAGTAAAAAAGGAATAATTTGCCATACAATTTAGAATAAAGAATGGTAATTATGAAGGTAACTGAAGATAACACAAAATAGAGTTTCATATAGGAAAGCATGGACATGGAAGAGAAATCTAACCATCAGGTTATGAAGGAGAGTGATAGAGAACATACTCAGGAGAAAGGTAACAGTCAAAAAGTTAAAAATCTACGACGATCTAAGGGACAATTTAACTATTTAGAAAATAAGTTAATAGGATAAATTTTTTGGTTTCAATGTCTTTTCCCTAGAGTTTAATAATTCATTCACTTCATATACTAAGGAAATAAGGAAACATTCTTACTTAACAAGTACAGTTTCATCCTCTAAAATTTTTCCACCAAAAACTGATCCTTTCCCCCAAAAAAATGAGTAATTATGACATATTTTTCACATAAAAAGAACTAGAATATACTTTTATAGAATCACATAATCCATAATGATTTATTATTTATTTCTACTATCTTTACACATTAACAAATATAAAATGGTTAGGATAATATAAGACAATTATACAAAAAAAATAAACCACTACATGAATAAAAAACTTTAATCTAAAAAATTAAACAGTAATACCCAATGTTCATCATAGGTCATTCAAAACATAACTATCATTCCTTAAAAATTTTCTTATATAAGATTGAAACAAAAAAGTCAATCGTATTTGATCACAGTCTTCCAAATAACGTCAATAACTATTAATGACTTACATCAAAAATTTATTTCCCAAATAACATAATCTCAAAGATATGCTAACAATTTTAATAAATATCATAAATCATCATATGTACCTAAAAAATCATGTTTTAATTCAAAATACAATTCAACCATTTTTCCAAAATATATGTCTACTATAATCTTCCACGATTCACAAAATAACAAATTTCTTCCAAAATAACATTAATCACTTAATCACCACATAATTTTACAATCCAATAGTTATCTATTTGATAAAACTAATTTCCATAAAATAAAAATATCCTTCATTCATTATATATTTTAACTGTATAAAAATGATCATGCTGACCAGGACATCACTTAGGCTAATGGTAGGCATTGCACCATTTTACCCTATAGTTCTGGGATCAAGCCCCACAGCCTTTTCGGATGTGATAGGTATCAATCCAACTCAAAATTTGTCCTTATTATAAATATATATTAATATAAATCTCAAAATAAATATGATTTAAATCCATGAAATGAGGTTAGTCACTAAATATCCTTTTAACTAAGGTTTCCATACAACCCCGATACATAAATACATCATCCATATATTTTCACTTAATTCATTTCTTAGTTTATATTTTATCATATAAAAGAGTATATATAATAATGTAATTATCGAGTATAACACATATATGGAAATAATGTAAAAATAGATTCTTAGGGTAACCCTTATTTACCTCCATCATACTCTTCATTTTTACTCTGAAATTCGTTGATTTAGGTCCTTTTATCATACACATAAAGCATTTATTTTCTCTGGTGGGAGGCTTTTCTGGGTGTATCCTTCCACATTTCATTTAGGATGTAAATGGATCCATATTTTATCTATGGTCCCCACCACCTGAGCTCTTAGCATGCCCCGTCTATCTATTCTTTGGTGAGTTCTAGAGTTGAGTAAGGTATATTTTGTTAACTATATTTCGGGAAAATTGATTAGGCATGAAAACGATATCTTTCACTCATATAAACAGTCTATTTGGTTTCTCATCACCACCACTATGTTTATTATGTTCAATGTTAACATGAATCTTTTAGGTTCCATCCATTAACCAAAACTAGAATTCATAGTGCGAGTAACAATAGTCACATTGATAAAAACACATAATCCTTTATAGAATGTTAAGAAACCTTATTTTCAATCTAAAAAATCATAGATTTAACCTAGATTATTCATTTTCATAGTATATTCAAATTATTAATAATGGTTTTTATTGAAATGTTAATTATCCTAAGTATATACCCCAGGAGTAATAAACTAGGTACGCAATGAGAACCATTTTTGTGTACCAGGTTACACAATGTTAGTCCTGACACACCATGTGTAACACCCCGAGCTTCCACGATACTCTTCTCATTCAATAATGCAATAGCTTGCATTGTACGCAACTTCGAGTTCTAAAACACCACAACTAATCAAAGTAGCTGTTATGAATAGTAATAACCACTTTTTAAAATTATATAAATTTTATATTTCAAAATGGACTTCATTTTTGGATTCAGAATATCGAAATTAGCCTATGTTGAATTTTTGGTATTTTTCTGAGAACTTCTAATTTTTTATGAATAGTGAAAAATACTTAAAAACAACTTTTTTTAATCAAAATAATTTATAGTGATAAAATATACTATTTAGTGGTTTTAAAGTATAATTAGAATATATTTTTACCATTTTATCCAATGGTGGTCATTATAATTAATTTAACATTGAAATTGGACATAACCAATTGCCAATCTTTTGATATAAATTGTTTCTTAAAAACACGCTATTTGTTGTGACAACGGGAATTAATTATAAAATTAATTAATGAAACTTATATTTTTGGAATTTTTTAAAATAGACATCATTTTTGAATTCGGAATATCAATTATAGCTTAGGGTGAAATTTTGGCATTGTTCTGAAAAACATCAATTTGCGATGAACAGTGAAACCACTAAGTGGTTGTTAAATAACTGATTTTTCGTTTAAATGAAATATTACCACTTCTGTGATTTGATTTTCAAAAATCCAACATACATGGTTGTCATTAAGAAGTAAAATGTGGTTCAATGAGATTAAAATAATTTTTGGTGAATAGTAACTTTTAAGTTCTTAATCGCGATTATAGGTAATTAGTGTAGTTTAAGGTAAAAATAATGTTTTAATAATATGAGATGAGATTAAAACATGTCCTAACATGATTGGATGTGCCATGTATGACCTTTAAAATCCATGGGTCAACTTGGGGACCCCATGGAGCCACTTTAGTTGGAAAATGACATAAATACCTTTTATTTAATGTTAAAGTAAAAAATGACACAAACATGAAATGTTTTACTAAACCAATTTTTATATGGGGTTATACAAGTCATATTTTTGACTATAAATAGTACTTTGGAAGCTAAAAATATTTCCTACATCATAGTATTTTTTTTATAATTTTTAGACATTAAATAAATTAAATTATTTATGACATCATTATGATGCAGCGATGACCTCATTATTTAACGATTTTAATAAAATGAAAAGATAATTAAAAATACAAAGCTTACACTTGTCCAAAGACTATTGTATGGGTATATTTCGAACCCTTATCACCTTATCCACGAATTATATAAGTTTGTGACCTTTAGAATCCGAAAAGCATTGTATAATAATGTAAACTTCCCTTACTTTCCAAGAGTGCCCCTCCTCTCCTCTTATAAAAGGCCCCCACCTCTACCACCTCATTCACACTTTCAAGCCATTTGGCTCGACAAAACTCGGCACAAATACCCTCACAACTTCCCCCTCTTACTCCTAGAAGCCTCACTTTGGGCAGAAAGCTTCCCAAGGAAGCCTTTGGCTCAAATCAAAAAGAGTTACCCGATTTTGAGGTAATGTCTTCTCTAATGTTGTTTTGTTTTATTTTTCTTCTCCAACCCCCTAAAATATTTTTATTCATTTCTTTTGTAACAACACCAGTATACTAAATATAATAGGATTTGTTATAATAAGTATTCGAGCTACACTTACACACACCTACATCTAATGGTTAAAGAACATACGGTTTCTGTGGATGGAAAATTTCTGCCTCACGAAACGATGATTGTTCAACACTCATATAACACCTTCAAAGGTGTCCATTAAGATGTAACTATATTTATATAGGATATATTATATGTTTATGTTTTACTTATGCTTTTGTATTTCTAATTTATGGCATACCTTATGATTTCCATTATGGGTAAATGCGATAATTTCATTTTAGGAAGTGCGGACTACCGCCCCCTCAAAGTGATGTGAATCATTAATGCCATATGTGGGATGTATAAATGATGGAGTAAATGATATTATATATGATATTATACTGTAACTATATTATACCTTTATATAATTATTATTTCATTCCATTAAATATGAAATAGAAATGAAAGTAGCGTTCATGCGTACGTACGACTTACCGTCTCCAAGAACAGTGCATTTCATTTTTACCTCTAAATGTTATGTAATAATATAAATGCATGTATATACTGGGTGTATATTAGATATATGATATATATATCATGAATATAATTCTGGATATAATGGATATATCACCACATGAACAACTTGTAATTATAAGAATTTTATTTTTGACTCAAGTACCTAAGATCGACAAAATGACCGTTATAAACTTAAATAATTACATAATGTTCATAACATGGTAATAAGGGATATAAAAGGAATAATGAACATGAAAAAGGTTCTTAAGTAAATAGAAATTAACTCTAGTTTATTATTTAGGAGGTTAAAGAACGGTCGAGTCAGGACAGGATGCAAGGTAAGGGAACTTCTTAACCCAACTTCGATTCTTTGGGTTAATCTCCTACTTTCAAATTATGTCATGATGTTATTATTTCCTATTTTGTATTGTTAATTTCATTATGTGTACCTATAGTGAATACACATAATAGATCTATTTTATTTTAAAAATGATCTTTTTAAGGACTTTGTCTCAATCTCCTTTCATTGAGGCATATTTGGTTTTATACACAACTTTCCTTTATACGGTGTATAAACCCCTTTGACATTTATGTTTATTCAAAAGGAATCTTTTTTTATACGAAGAGTTTTACTAAACGAAAAAAAAGGGAATGTTATTCTTTCCGTACATATGCGGCGACAATGAATTCTCCGCCGCCGTGACCATTATTTGAGTTTCGGCTTCCTCTACAAGACATCACTTTTTTTAATGAAAAATAAATACAATGTTTTAACTTTCTTTTATTTTGGTATTGAAAATGGTTTTGAAAGCGTTTTTATTATATCAATGTGTTGTATTGTTATCTTGTGACTGAAATGTGGAAATGTTATGTTTCCTTTATGCATGTTTTATGTGATACGATTATGTTATGGTTTATGAAATGTTTAAACCTATTCATATGAGGAATGCATTAGACATAATAAGTGACGGGTGGAGACCTCTATAGCTCCTCGATGCATCGGCAGGTCTCATGAGACAAACTAGTGTCCTGGCACAAGGCCTTGACAAAATCATATTTGTGGTCTTGGCATGAGGCCTTAACTACGTGGTTATGATAGTCTGGCATTATGCATTAAATCATTAAGAAAGTGGTTATTGATATTTTATGTGATTATTCGACCAGTAGAATATCCATGTGAAGAATTAAATGGCATTATCTCATGTTACTTTTTCCATATTATGTTGATGTTCAAGTTTAAAAGGCTTTTGTTTTAGTTATACATTGGCTTAAATGTTTATGTTTATTTATGAAAGCTTCCGCAATATTGTTATCCTTACTGAGCATCTGAGCTCACCCCTTTCAATGTTTTAATATTTTCCAGGATGTGAAGAAGTATTTTATGAATGACCTGTAGGGATAGTCAGAAGAGGATATGAGTGTGGAATATGGAGACTATGTTATTGTAGTTTTTCACCTTATGTTGTAATGTAACATATATGAATGTATCTAGTGTTTCCAAGGCTACTAAACTAATCGGTCTTTCGAGACATGATCTTTTGTGATCATGCCAATGTTACGAAGTAATGCACCGACTCTGGGTAGCTGGGGTCGGGGCGTTACAGTTGGTATCAGAGGCAGTTTAGTACTATCCTTGGAAGCTAGATTTAGATAAACTCTGATTAGAGAACATATCCCGAAGATAGACTTTAAGGATTAGTATAGAAGAACTTCCTAGAATTTTGGTATTATAGATATTTTGTGAGTTTTCCGAGCGATACATCCCTGTCTGGATACGAGCAGGTAGAGGCGGCTTTGGCACAAATGTACCTAGGGGTAAAATCCGAAAACAGCGCTTTGAGCAAGACTCGAATAGGAACTGGTGCACGACAACAGGCCTTGCTGCACTCTTGGTTACGACACTCCCGAGGGATATGCTTAGGATAATTCTCATTTTCTTTACAAACCACTATGAACAGTTAGGAGTATATACTTCCTCAAAGAAAACCTTTTTATGATTATGGATTATATCCATAAATAGTTCAATTTATGTTAAGTATTTTATAAGTATGGAATTATGTATTTTGATTCATAAACTAATCTAGTTTATGGCATTGTATAGAAATGGCACCCAGTAGAAGGAATGTGAACTCCATCAATATGTATGATCCAAAGAGTAAGAAGGATCATATCTTTAATGGTATTAAGCCAACATTTAGAAGGGAAATATTCTCCCATGTGTTATCAACATATGAAGAAATAGTATCATGTGTTAATAAGATAATTAGGGGATTCTCTGAGTCTTATGGATTTGAAGGGATGAAAGAGAAGAAAAGGATGGAAGAGAGAATGATGGATAAAGGGATGATGGAAAAGAAGAATTTCCCAATATGTGATAACTGTGGGAAGAAACACCTTGGAATTTTCCTGAAGGGAATGGGAGTTTGTTATAAGTGTGGAGAAAAATGACACCAAGTGCGTGACTGCAAGGGTAACAAAAAGGTTTCAAATGTACAATGCTTAATCTGCAAGGAGTGGGGACACTACGCAAAACAATGTTCAAATCATCAGAGTATGCCCCAAATGATGTTATTGGATAATAATAAAGTTATGATACTACCACAGATGAGGAGGAATGATTAGAGTTCTTATGTTGTTATTAAATAATTTTGTAATTTGAGTGTTGCATCAATGATGTACTGGTTATAATAATTATGGAGTATATATGGATTGTACTACAGTACTATTTCATCTAGGACTTGAGATTGTGTGGAACCAAGAAAAGTGACTCCACAGTAGGTTAAATTTTTGGAAAATATATGGTTGAGAGAAAGATAAACCATAATATGGTTCTGATACCGAGATAGTGATTTTGGAATAAGACATGATTGATTCGGATAAATTATGTTGGATATTCTTAACATCCTTGAAACTGATTAATGATTTGTATACATTTTTGGATAGAAGAAGTATATCTAGTTTTCTATAAGGAATAAGGGATCATGAATGTAATCAATAAGGATTTATGGTAATACAGTATGTTTCAGTGTTTTAAAAGAATACATGATGAAGGTGTTCACATGTTGTTACGCAAAAAAAGGAACCTCATCATGTATACCTTCCTCATAAAATTTGGACTGTGAGTTAGACAGAAGTATTTTGGATAACTATAAAGGTTGGAATGGATTATATTTTACATTGGATACTATTGTTAAGGTTATTTTTAGATATTTATAAAAAGGACAACACACAGACCGAGTGACAACCCATCGCGTCGGACAAAGCTGTGGGAATCAAACCCACAACCATAGTGCGATTGGGATTAATCGCCTACCACTAGACTACGTGAAGTCCCTGGTTTTTAAAAAAATATCTTTTCTAATCTAAATGGTATGTGTTAAAATTTGGAACCTTATACAATTAGGATAAGTATAATATTTTTGAGTTCTATTATCTTTTTGAATGAAAGATGAGTTGAAGGTTGAAACTCTAATTGTCAAGCATAAATATATATATACCTATCTCTTATTCAATGAATAAATTAATTCTTAAGCTTTAGTAAAGGGATATTAAAACAAAAAAATGTGTTATCCTAATACCTTATGTATTGTTGAACTGATGATATTTTAAATCAACATAGATTGAAGGCTTTGAGGCCCTCAATTTGATAGTTGATTGTGATTGATGACCTCAATCACTCCCTACAAATATTTACGTTTTTCCTCCAATTATATGTCTCTAATTTTCACCAATGTTCTCCTTATCGAGATCATAATTTGGTGGTGACTTTCTTATTTCCATTTCCCTCTTATTAAGGCTAAATTTTATTAATCTTATTTCCGATGTGGGTTTTCCACAAAGGTATTTTCTCTTTTCAACCTTTTATATTCAAAGAAAAATTTCAAATTGCGAGGATGCAATTTATTGAAGGAGGGGAGAATGTAACACCCCGAGCTTCCATGATACGCTTCTCATTCAATAATGCAATAGCTTGCATTGTACGCAACTTCGAGTTCTAAAACACCACGGCTAATCAAAGTAGCCGTTATGAATAGTAATAAAAACTTTTTAAAATTATAGAAATTTTATATTTCAAAATGGACTTCATTTTTGGATTCGGAATATCGAAATTAGCCTATGTTGAATTTTTGGTATTTTTTTGAGAACTTCTAATTTTTTATGAATAGTGAAAAATACTTAAAAACAACTTTTTTTAATCAAAATAATTTATAGTGATAAATTATACTATTTAGTGGTTATAAAGTACAATTAGAATATATTTTTACCATTTTATCCAATGGTGGTCATTAGAATTAATTTAACATTGAAATTGGACATAAACAATTGCCTATCTTTTGATATAAATTGTTTCTTAAAAACACGCTATTTGTTGTGACAATGGTAATTAATTATAAAATTAATTAATGCAACTTATATGTTTGGAATTTTTTAAAATAGACATCATTTTTGAATTCGGAATATCAATTATAGCTTAGGGTGAAATTTTGGCATTGTTCTGAAAAACTTCAATTTTTGATGAATAGTGAAACCACTAAGTGGTAGTTAAATAACTGATATTTCGTTTAAATGAAATATTACCACTTCTGTCATTTGATTTTCAAAAATACGACATACATGGTTTTCATTAAGAAGTAAAATGTGGTTCAATGAGATTAAAATAATTTTTGGTGAATAGTAACTTTTAAGTTCTTAATCGCGATTAGAGGTAATTAGTGTAGTTTAAGGTAAAAATAATGTTTTAATAATATGAGATGAGCTTGAAACATGTCCTAACCTCATTGGATGTGACATGGCCGACCAAGACAATCCATGGGTCAACTTGGGGACCCCATGGAACCACTTTAGTTGGAAAATGACATAAATACCTTTTATTTAATGTTAAAGTAAAAAATGACACAAACATGAAATGTTTTACTAAAAAAAATTTTACATGGGGTTATACAAGTCATAGTTTTGACTATAAATAGTCATTTGAAAGCTAAAAATATTTCCTACATCATATTATTTTTTTTAATAATTTTTAGACATTAAATAAATTAAATTATTTATGACATCATTATGATGCAGCGATGACCTCATTATTTAACGATTTTAATAAAATGAAACGATAATGTACAATCCAAGGCTTACACTTGTCCAAAGACTATTGGATGGGTATATTTAGAACCCTTATCACCTTAGACACTAATTATATAAGTTTGGGACCTTTAGAATCCGAAAATCATTGTATAATAATGTAAAATTCCCTTACATTCCAAGAGTGCCCCTCCTCTCCTCTTATAAAAGGCCCCCACCTCTACCACCTCATTCACACCTTCAAGACATTTGGATCGACCAAAATATGACCCAATACCATCCCAACTTCCCCCTCTTACTCCTAGAAGCCTCACTCTGGGCAGAAATCTTCCCAAGGAAGCCTTTGGCTCAAATCAAAAAGAGTTACCCGATTTTGAGGTAATGTCTTCTCTAATGTTGTTTTGTTTTATTTTTCTTCTCCAACCCCCTAAACTATTTTTATTTATTTCTTTTGTAACAAAACCAGTATCCTAAATATAATAGGATGTTTTTATAAGAAGGATTCGAGCTACACTTACACACACCTACATCTAATGGTTAAAGAACATACGGTTTCTGTGGATGGAGAATTTCTGCTTCACAAAACGATGATTGTTCAACACTCATATAACACCTTCAAAGGTGGCCATTAAGATGTAACTATATTTATATAGGATATATTATATTTTTATATTTTACTTTTGCTTCTGTATTTCTCATTTATGGCATACCTTATGATTTCCATTATGGGTAAACACGATAATTTCATTTTAGGAAGTGCGGACTACCGCCCCCTCAAAGTGATGTGAATCGTTAATGCAATATGTGAGATGTATAAAGGATGGAGTAAATGATATTATATATGATATTATACTGGAAATATTTTATACCTTTATATAATTATGATTTCATTCCATTAAATATGAAATAGAAATGAAAGTAGCGTTCATGCGTACGTACGGCTTACCGTCTCCATGAACAGTGCATTTCATTTTTACCTCTAAATGTTATGTAATAATATAAATGCATGTATATACTGGGTATATATGAGATATATGATATCTATATCATGAATATAATTCTGGATATAATGGATATATCACCACATGAAGAACTTGTAATTATAATAATTTTATTTTTGACTCAAGTACCTAAGATCGACAAAATGACCGTTATAAACTTAAATAATTACATAATGTTCATAACATGGTAATAAGGGATATAAAAGGAATAATGAACATGAAAAAGGCTCTTAAGTAAATAGAAATTAACTCTAGTTTATTATTCATGAGGTTAAAGAACGGTCGAGTCAGGACAGGACACAAGGTAAGGGAACTTCTTAACCCAGCTTCCATTCTTTGGGTTAATCTCCTACTTTCAAATTATGTCATGATGTTATTATGTCCTATTTTGTATTGTTACATTCTTTATGTGTACCTATAGTGAATACACATAATAGATCTATTTTATTTTAAAAATGATCTTTTTAAGGACTTCATCTCAATCTCCTTTCATTGAGGCATATTTGGTTTTATACACAACTTTCTTTTATACGGTGTATAAACCCCTTTGACTTTTAGGTTTATTCAAAAGGAATATTTTTTTATACGAAGCGTTTTACTAAACGACAAAAAGGGAATGTTTTTCTTTCCGTACATATGCGGCGGCAACGAATTCTCCGCCGCCGTGACCATTATTTGAGTTTCGGCTTCCTCTACAAGCCATCACTTTTATTAATGAAAAATAAATACAATGTTTTAACTTTCTTTTATTTTGGTATTGAAAATGGTTTTGAAAGAATTTTTATTATATCAATGTGTTGTATTGTTATCTTGTGATTGAAATGTGGAAATGTTATGTTTCCTTTATGCATGTTTTATGTGATACGATTATGTTATGGTTTATGAAATGTTTAAACCTATTCATATGAGGAATTCATTGGACTTAATAAGTGACAGGTGGAGCCCGCTATAGCTCCTCGATGCATCGGCAGGTCTCATGAGACAAACTAGTGTCTTGGCACGAGGCCTTGACAAAATATTATTTGTGGTCTTGGCACACGGCCTTGACTACGTGGTTATGATAGTTTGGCATTATGCATTCCATCATTATGAAAGTGGTTATTGATATTGCATGTGATTATTCGACCAGTAGAATATCCATGTGAAGAAGTAAATGGCATTATCTCATTTTACTTTTTCCATATTATTTTTATGTTCAAGTTTAAAAGGCTTTTGTATTAGTTATACATTGCCTTAAATGATTATGTTTATTTATGAATGCTTCCGAAATATTGTTATCTTTACTGAGCATCTGAGCTCACCCCTTTCAATGTTTTAATATTTTAGAGGATGTGAAGAAGTATTTTATGAATTACCCGAAGGGATAGTCAGAAGAGGATATGAGTGTGGACTATGGAGACTTTGTTATTGTAGTTTTTCACCTTATGTTGTAATGTAACATTTATTAGTGTATCTAGTGTTTCTAAGGCTACTAAATTAATAGGTCTTTCGAGACTTGATCTTTTGTGATCATGCCAATGTTACGAAGTAATGCACCGACTCTGGGTAGCTGGGGTCGGGGTGTTACACCATGTGAGAGTTATTACCCATAGGTAAATCTATTCCAAAATCATATCCACATGTAGTATCCAAACATGTATGTATTTCTAGGAAAACTCATATAATATATACCTTACCAAAATTCTATGATGTTCTTATTTACTAATCCGTAAAGTCTATCTTAGGGTTATTTTATGTAATCTATGATTTCCAAATATAGTTTCCATTTTTTCTACTAAAATTATTCTTATACCAATTTTAATGACCCCAACCATGGT